>QRFJ01004018.1:38224-51922 GCA_006176705.1 Cocos nucifera | reverse complement strand
ATTATTACCGCAGTATAGAGAATGGCATCTGATGGCATCACTCCGATCTCTGTGGCAAACTTTTTGTACCAAAATGCCTTCTTCGTAGCTTTTGACATAGCAATGTATTTTGCTTTCATGATGAAATCCGCTATCACAGTTTCCTTGAAACTCTTCCAACTAACGGCTCCACCATTACACACAAACAGACTCTCAAATATCGACTTTCGATCATCTACATCGAACATAAAATCCGAGTCTGTATATCCCTAGACTTGGAGTTTTTCATTACCAAAAACTAACAACATATACTTAGTTCTTCTTAAATACTTAAGGATACATTTCATAGAAGTCTAGTGTTCTTCACCTGGATTTGACTGATATCTGCTTGTGACACTCACAGCATGGGCTATATCAGGTCGTGTACATAATATGGCATACATGAGGCTCCCTATTGCTGATGCATAAGGGATCTTGCTCATGCATTCTATTTCCTTAGGTGTGTCAAGGCACATCTTCTTGGAAATATGAATACCATGTCTGAAGGGTACTAATCCTCTCTTAGAGTTTTTCATGCTAAACCTCTTTAGCACTTCCTCTATGTACATCTTCTGTGAAAGTCCTAGCATCCTATTCGGTCTATCTCTATAGACCATAATTCCTAGAATAAAGAATGCTTCACCTAGATCTTTCATGGAGAATTCTTTGGATAACCATATTTTAACTATGGTCAACATAGGAATATCATTTTCAATAAGGAGGATATCATCTATGTACAATATGAGAAAGATAACAGCGCTCCCACTAACCTTTTTGAAGACACATCGCTCCTCTTCATTTTTTATGAAGTCAAACAATTTGGTCACATCATTAAAGCAAGTGTTCTAGCTTTGAGATGCTTGCTTAAGTCCATATATTGACCTTTGCAGCTTGCATACCTTGTGATCAGCATCACTGGATGTGAAACCTAGCGGTTGTTCCATAAAGATATCTTTATCAAGATATCCATTTAAGAATGTCATTTTTACATCCATTTTTCATATTTTATAATTGAAATAGGCTGCAATAGTAAGCAATGTGCAGATGGATTTTAGTATAGCTACTGGCAAAAAGTTATTCTGATAGTCAATGCCTTCGCGCTGACTATAACCTTTTGCCATTATTCTAGATTTAAATATCTCCACATTCCCATCTGCACCAATCTTTCTCTTGTAGATCTATTTACACCCAATTGGTACTATACCTTCTGGTGGATCTACCAAGGTCAAGATTTGGTTTGAGTGCATCGAGTCAATTTCTGACTTCATTGCCTCTAGCTATTTCTCGGAGTTGATATCCGATATCACCTTATTATAGGTTTTGGGATCATCACCATAAATCCCATTACCTACGAGGAATATTTTCTCTACTTTTTCTGAAATAGTACCTAAGTACCTCTCAAGGGGATAGAAAATCTTTTTCGATCTATGAGGTGGAGGAGGTAGTGATTGTATTGGCTCAACCTGATTTGGTTCTATTTAGTCCTTAGCTCGTTGTTCTTGTGAGACTTCCTCATCGAGCTTGATCTGCTTTCCAATGCCGCTGTCTTGAATAAATAGTTTTTCAAGAAAGATGGCATTTTGACTCACAATCACATTGTGATCTTCTAGAATGTAGAAATAATATCCTAATGACTCTTTAGCATATCCTATAAATCGAGTTCTAAAGGACCTAAAGTCTAACTTGTCCACTTGTTGTCTTTTGACATGAGCCAGACAATCTCAAATTCTGAGATGACTCAGACTTGGTTTCTTACCATGCCATATCTCATACAGTGTGGTAGGAACAGTTTTAGAAGGAACCCTATTTAGTAAATATATTCTAGTTAATAAAGAGTGTCCCCAAAGATAATCAGGAAGATCTATGAAGCTCATCATGGATCGGATCATATCTAATAGGATCCGATTCCTCCGTTTTGAAATCTCGTTGAGTTGAGGTGTTCCAGGTGGAGTCCATTGAGAGACTATGCCATTTTCCTTGAGATAGTCCAAAAATTCTCGGCTAAGGTATTCACCTCCTCGATCTGATTGAAGAATCTTAATAGATTTTTTAGTTTGTTTTTCTACTTCATGTCTAAATTTCTTGAACTTTTTAAAAGCTTAAGACTTATGTCTCATAAGATACACATATCCATACCTAGATAGATCGGTAAAGGTGATGAAGTAGATAAAACTGTCTCTACTTGGCACATCAAATGGGCCGCACACATCAGTATGTACTAGGGCAAGAAGATCCATGACCCTTTCCCCATGTCCTACAAAAGGGAGTTTAGTCATTTTGCCATGAAGACAAGATTCACAAATTGGTTATGACTCGAAAGTCAATGAACTCAATAATCCAATTTTCTCCAATTTGTTAACCCTATCTTCTGCTATATGACCTAGTCTTAAGTGCCATAGATACCAATCGTTTGGACTATCCTTAGATCATTTCATGGCATTCACATTTTGCTCAATATTAAAAATAGATACATCAATATGTAACTGGTAAAGACCATTAATAAGAAAACCACTTGCAATTTTATTTCTTTCGTAAAGAATGCTACAATGGTCCTTAAGAAAACTAATTACATAACCTTCTAGTGCTAGGCATGAAATAGAAATCAAATTCCTACTTGCTGCAGGCACATAATAACAGTCTTTTAAAACTAAGTCTAAACTAGATAGTAGTCGAAGAGGATATGTTCCCATCATCATGATAGTAACTCTTGCTCCATTTTTTATGCGTAGGATCATCTCACCATCCTTCAGCCTCCTGCTATCCTTAAGATCCTGCATGGAAGTGCACAAATGAGCACTAGAACTAGAGTCAAGCACCCAACTAGATACAGAAAAAATTATAAGGTTAGACTCAATAACGAGCATACCTTCCGAAGGACCTGCCTCCTTCTTATTCTTCAGGGTGGCTAGGTAAGTAGGATAGTTCTGCTTTCAGTGACCATCAATGTTGTAATGGAAACACCTTCCTTTGTCAGCAGCCTTCATCTTCAGCTCTGTCTTTTTCTTCTTTCCTCCTTCCATCTTCTGCTTTTTCACAGACTTCTTCTTTCCAAAAGACTTTCTCTTGGAAGAAATCCATTCTATATCAAGCACTGAGCCTTTAGAACCTTTTATGGAAAGCTCAATAGTAACCAGCATATTCATAAGTTCGGCCAAAAAATTTTGAAGTTTATGCATATGGTAGTTCATGATGAACTGCCCATATGCATCAGTCAAGAATTGCAAAATTATATCATTCTGCAGATCCAGATCCAACTTCACTCTAAGCTTCTCAAGCTTTTTCAAGTTCTTGATCATCATCAGATAATGATCTTAGACTGGCTGCCCATCATGCATTTTAGCCTTGAAAAGTCATTTAGTGATTTGATACTTAGCTGTGCGACTCTGTTCACCAAACATCTCTTGTAGATGAGCTAACATTTGGTGGGCAGTCCTGATATCTTCATGTTGGTGCTGAAGTTCATCAGACATCGAGTCCAACATATAATATCTGGTCTTGTTATCTTCGTCCGTCCACTTATTAAGAGATGCTCTCTGCTCAGTGGATGGATGAGCTGGTAAGGTGGGAGGGTCTTGGTCCAATACATGAGTTAACTTCTCAAAATCTAAAATAATTTTGAAGTTTCAGAGCCAATTCTTGTAATTAAGTTCGGTCAGTCTATGGGTGTCCAGGATACATGCTAGTGGGTTGGATGCAAATATTTTTCTGTAGAGAGTCAAATTTTCTAGTTAGATATTATAATTAAGACTTAACCAATTTGTTTAGAAATTTTATTTTTAAACAAATTAGCTCCCACTATTTTCTTGGATCCCTACACTCCCTCTATAGAGATGCAAAAATCTCCATAACTAATGATTTCTAGTGGGTGGTGCGGTCCCACCAACTGACACATCGCCTCACCTAATAGTTATTGGTGATGGGTCAATCAATGAGTGAACAACTCTTGTTCAATGATTCTCTAATCATGGTGCACCCAAACTTGATCTCTAATTCATGAATCTCACCATCCCTGAAATATTGATCCACTCCTTAGTTAAGTCAAACCCACCATTTGCATAGATTGGATTTCTAATTGAGTCTCTCATCGTGTCCAAAATATTGAGCATAATCCATCCTCCAGCCCATAGCATCCAATGCCTAATAGATATGGTTGCATCTTTCCAGTGCAACTGAACCACTATAACTAGCCGAGAATAATCAACCCTAAGAAGGGCCCACACATCTACAATGGTGGAAGATCTTAGACTTAATCTTTTCTTAGGGAGATTTGATTTAGGTCTCATTAAACTAGACTTGACATAGTCATAACCATTATAACTAACCTAGTGGCATGGGTTAGATCGGATTATTGACCACCTCAGATCAAGACTGAGCCAACAAATATGGCCAGGTAAGTGAGACTGATGGAAGGGATATGCCATTAACATGACAAGAACGCATTCGAGTCGAATAGCTCGCAATTAAAAATCAGTCGGTTGTATTTGCCAAACTTACCTTAGACACCAAATTGTTGAGCCAGAATCAATCGAGTTAGCCTATAATCCAGACTCTAACCACTGAGCCTAATTAGGTCTTAGCTTGATCGATCACTCACGTGACTCGATCTTGACCCAGACTTAATCCTATTAGGCTGGTCAATTTAAGCACTGTTGATCCCATCTAACCAACTCTTGATTCGGTTTGATCAACCGCTTAGACCTAATTAAGCTATCCAAGCCCAAACCCAATATTATGAATATATCCTAGATCTGAAATTCTTAATTTTAGACCTAATATGTTTAATAATCTTAATTCTTAATTAAGTTTAGGGTCCATAAATAAAACATATCTATTAAATCCTAGGGTTTCAGAATCTACGTTTTTGCAGAAAGTAAGTTCTTGATTTCTGATTCAAGACAAACGCGCAGTACCCCTACACATAATAAGAACACCCCATCAAATGGAAGGAGTGGGCATTTAAATTCTACTTTATTCTTATGACCGGACGGCCAAGGAGAATGCCTTAATCAGAAATATACAAAACTACAAAACTAGTTAGATCTACATCATATATCTCATATACAAAAATTGATCTAACTATAAACATATTTTGCATACATCTCATGTATTTTATCATGCATGTTTTTAGATCTAAATTATCCCATAATTATTTAAAAAATTAGATTTAAATTGATCACATCAAAATAAATTCTAATCTAGATAATTATATAGAACTATTCTACAACTAGTCTAAACATGCATTCATCATATCTCATATGATCCAAAAATTAAATAATTTTATTTTCTATTTTTTAGACCTTATTATAATAATTATAAAATTAAAAAATAATAAATAAATAGATCTAAAATTATAAATTAATTAAATTAAATTATAAACATGAAAGACTATGTATAGAACAGTTCTATTTTACAACTAGTCATGCATCTTATAAAACTTAGATCTAAATTATTTAATTTTAATTTTTCTAATTTTAGATCTAATCACATCTCATGTGACATATAAAATCTTCTATTTAATAGATCAAAAATAAATTTAAATTAGATCTAAATAATTTTTAGAATCTAGCTCTGATACCAGTTGAAGGGAAAATCCTGATTTCCCAGGTCAAATTCATTCAGATCTGATTGGATCAAGAGAGATATTTCAAAAATTTTTCTTATAAATTTAGATCAGATATGAGATATTTCAAATTTGATTTTATAGATCTAATAAATAAAATTAAAAATAAATTAAATCTAATTTAATTTGTATCTTGATGTTGGGTAATCAAATTACCCTTTGATGATCCCATTGTTTGCATGAGGTTTTGGATCTAGCCACACAAGCGCCTGATCTCTATCGGTATCCACTCGAGCGGGATCTAGATATCTTCTCATTCTTTATCACCTCTCTAAATTTTAGATCTAGATCTAATTTGGAGGATCTTCGAAACTTCTTTTGAAGATCTGCAGTCGTCTCTACAGCAGTGCTGCCTTCTTTCTTTCTCGTCACCTTTCTTTTACATAGATCGCACCAAACTGGAGCCCAAATCTCCTTGGGCGTGGAGAGGAGAGAGGACCAAAAGATGGCATGAAGGAGGGAGAGGAGCAGCCTTGGGGCATGGACTAAGGGAGAACTCTATTAAAGTTAGATGCAGACAAGATTTATATAGATCCTGCTGTGCCATGCAGTGCCACATCATTTCGGCCAATCACGTTGCTTTGTGCAATCAGATCTAATATCTGATTGGTGGGATGACATCACCTGATCTAATTAGATGAGAGCCCCCTCAATTCATCCTTAGATGGTGCCAAAGATTGGTCAATGTCTATTCCTAGGTGCCATCTAAGTAGAATCCAAGAAGCAATCTGGAGTTCCATCTGTATGGGACTCTAGGCATCCCAATCCATGGACGCACGCCTTCCTAGGCATGCACCCACTCCTTTCCAATTTCTAGCAAGGAGACAAGCCCCTATCTACTCTCCTATGGGTGCATGACACATAGGCAGATATCTAAGTATCTAAAGTCAATGTTTGACTAAAGTCAAAAGATAAGAATTAGCAGGTGATGGAAAATGGCATGTATGGTCTCAAATTTATCTCATAAATTAAGACCAACCTTTTTTGACCTGAACAAGCTCCAGTCAGACCATGTAAAGGTACCTGAGTGAGTACAAATATATTTGGCTCAATCGAGACAACTTTTAATGATAGTAGAAGAAGAACGTTAGGCTCAATCGTGTGCTAGCACGATTTCCTTGAACCTAATTGAATCTTGTTCAAATCAATTAAACTAGATTAGTCCAATTGACGATATCCAGATCCAAACCCTTATTGGTGTGATCCAATTAGGTTCAGTTTTATGTGGTAATGGAATATGTCATGATCTCTATCATCGACATCATTGAAAGTCCTTTCGATGGATCAGAAATCTTCTAATACATACAACTAGAATGATCGATTATCTAAATCATTCTAATTGCTCCCAAAATCCACCAGTGACACCTAGCAGTATATGGTGGTAACCCATCAAAATTAAAAATGAATCTCTCGGTGTAGCTACCTATGTGATTAAGTTCTTCTATCTTGAGCTCCGATCAGATTAGGGTTAAGGTGTACTCGTCATATCCTAATTTCTGTCATATGATTTAATCATTCAATTCAAGTCTGATGTGAAAACCTTAATAGAAACTCTTTCTATTATTTTACTGTGCTATGGCCATGGGCTTATGGACTTGATTCTCATGATCCTCATAGGACTGCTCCTCATCCATCGAGGTAGATAGATTCCCTCTTGGTGCAGTTTAATTCCTACAATGAACATACTATGGCCAATATACACCTCAGGATTCTGAATGGCTAGGAGATCGAGTCATAGTATAGTCAAACTATAACACCCTCAAGGTGAACTATCGATGCACCTCAGATCAAAGAACCAAACACACCACTGCAGCTTCGAGTCAATCATCGATGAGAAGGTAGACTTTCTTATGACTGCACGAGATGGTCATGCTCAGTGCCCTCATTCTCTAATGAGTACCTATACTCTCGCTTTGATGTCACTACACTACAGACTCAAGACTCATCTACTATAAAAAAGTGATTGTACACCAATCTTTCGAATCAATCACCATCCTCATGATGATCATATGGTCGAAAGTATTTTATGAGTTAATAACGAAAATTCACGTCTTAAATTTTTAACTCTTGAAAATATGAATAATCATTACCATTAACTCAAGGGATGTATCACAGACACTAAATACACATTTGTGATAGAAAATAATCTATTTTATTATTCATAATCAAAGTTATAATTTTGTCTCTAGAAGTGTACTATAAGTGTCAACCAATTCTGGCTTCTAGGGCACACATATCTAACAGAGATACCTCAGGTGAGTGCTCCACCTAAACACCATGTCCTCTTGTGCACCTACAAGTGGTAAAATAGAGTAAGATGTTAACTGTCCAGTGCTGTCCTACTGGACCTCCTATTGCATCTGCTGCTCCTTCATGTCATCTCGCCTTTGGAGAACTGAATTTTCATCAAATGTGACATTCTTATTAATAACATCCTTCTTCTCCAAGGGATCCCACAGTCGGTATCCCTTAACTCCTTATGGATATTCTAAGAACACCATCTTCCATGATCTGGCATCCAACTTGCTCCGCTCAACAGCATCGATGTGCACAAAAGCCGTGCACCTAAAAACCCTTAGATGGCTTAGCCCAATCTTCTTTTCAGACCATCTCTCCTCTGGAATACCACCATCTAATTTTTTATGAGGTGATCGATTCATTAGATAACAGACTGCATCCACTGTATCAATCCAGAATGCCTTCGGAAGCCCTACCTCCAGCCCGTGCACCATGTCTTTTTCAAATAGGTTCTGTTAATCCTTTCAGCCACTCCATTTTGTTGAGGAGTTTCTTTTACCGAGAAGTGTCTTTTGATACCATACTGCTCACAAAAGCCTTGGAACTTTTTGCTGGTGTATTCTTTATCGTTGTTTGATTGTAGACACTTGAAGTTTTGACCTATCTTCTTCTCCACCTCAGCTTTCCACACCTTGAACCTAATGAAGATTTTTGATTTCTTCTTCAAGAAGTACATCCATACCTTTCTTGAGAAATTATCTATAAAGGTCAACAAGTATCTTGCACCATTTCTGTCCAAAAATGGAGCCGACCCCCACATATTAGTGTGAACCAGTTCCAGTGCGGCTACACTATGGGCATAACTAACGGCAAACTATACTCTTCTCTATTTATCCATCTGGCATGGCTCACATACCTCTATAACACCTCCATCCAACTCTAAAATTAGACCATGTTGGTGAAGGAAAAACTATATTTTCTCGGCACAGGATCATTCAGATCTAATTGGATCTGAAGAAATATTTCAAAAATTTTTCTTATGATCCTAAATAGATCTGAGACATCTTCGATCTAATCCTAAAGATTCGATATTAAAAATTAAAAATAAAATTAAATCTAATTTAATTTCATATCTTTGTTTTGGATAATCAGATTATCCTACGATGATCCTAATTGATCCTGAGATTCTGGAAGGAGCCACACACGTGCCTAGCCTCTACCAGTGTCCACTCGGGTAGGATCTAGAGGTCTTCTCCTTCTAAATCACCTCTTCAGAAATCAAATCTATATCTGATCTTGAAGTTCTTCGAAACTTCTTTGAAGAAGCAGCGGTTCTTCTCTTCCAGTAGTGTTGCCTTCTTCCTGATCTGGGCGCCTTTCTTTCTTGGATTGCACTTGAACCCATGCCTAACTCCTTTGGGCATGGAGAGGAGAGAGAGAGAGGATCAGAAGGAGGCATGGAATAGAGGAGGGCAGCCTTGTAGCATCGTGAAAGGAAGAAGCTCTATAACCCTAGGCGCAGATAAGGTTTAAATAGATCCTGTTGCGCCATGTAGTGCCACATCATCCTGGCCAATCGGAGGCCTTCATTCAATCAGATCTAAATTTGATTGATGGGATGATGTCATCTGATCCAATCAGATGAGTGTCCCTTAAAAATCCACATTGGTGGCACCAAGATAGGATAAAGCAAAAGTCTTTGGCGCCTAGGTGTTTAAACCCATCAAGAAACCCTCGTGTCCTATCTCTATGGGATCCATCTCTTATCCACATGGGGCGCATACCTAGGGTGGCATGCATCCTCTCTTGCCTCTTTTAGTAGAAAGACAAGAGCCCCAGGTGCTCTTGGCACATGACACATGGTCCTATGTCCAAGTGTCCAGGGTCAATTGTTGACCTATGTTTAAAAATAGGAATTAGTAGGTGACAAAAATCGGTAGGTGTTGTCTTAAATCCATCTAATGAATTAAAGCAATCCTTTTATGATCTGGACAAGCTCCAGCTAGACTAAGACAAGATTTCTAAGTGAGCCTAAATAAATTTGGCTCAATCGAGATGAACCAAAATGATTATAAAAAGAGAATGTTAAGCTCAATCGTATGCTAGCATGATTTTCTTGAACCTAATTGAATATAATCCAAATCAATTGAACTGGATTAGTCCAATTAATGTCATCCAGACCCAAATCCCTATTTGCATGATCCAGTTAGGTTCAGTTCCATATGGTAATGAGATATGTCGCGATCTCTATCATCGACATCATTGAAACATCTTTTGATGGATCAGAACTATTTTGATTCATACAATTACAATAATGGATCATCTAAATCATTCTAATTGCTCCCAAAATCTATCAATGACACTTAGCAGTATATGGCGGCATCCCATCAAAACCAAAAGCGAATCTCTCATTATAGCTACCTGTGTGATTGGGTTCTTCTATCTTAAGCCCTAACTAGATTAGGGTTAAGCTAATCAAACCCAATATCCATCATATGAAATTAATCATTCGATTCGAGTTCAATGTGAAACCCTAATAGAAGCTCTTTCTATCATCTTCACTCTGCCATAGCCATGGGCTTAAGGACTCAATCTCATGATTATCATAGGGCTACTCCTCATCCACCGAGGTAGATAAATCTCCTATTGGTGCAATCCAATTCCTACAATGAACATGCTATAGCCAACATACACCTCAGAGTTTTGAATAGCTAGGAGATCGAGTTATGTTGTAGTCAAACTATAATACCCTTAAGGTGAACTGGCAATGCACCTCAGGTCAAAGAATCAGATACACTACTGCAGCAACGAGTCAGTCATCGATGAGAAGGTAGACTTTCTTATGACTGCTCGAGATTGTCACGCTCAGTGCCCTCGTTCTATAACGAGTACCTATACTCTCACTCCGATATCTCCATACCATAGACTTAAGATACATCTATCCTAAAAATGATCATACACCAACCATCCAGATCGATCACCATCCTTGTGATGATCCTACGGTCGGGAGCAGTTTATGACTTAATTATGAAAATTCATATCTTAAATTTTCAACTCTTGAAAATATAAATTATCATTACCATTAACTCAAAAAATGTATCACAGATACTTTAAATACATACTATGATAGAAAATAGCTCATTTATTAATTTATAGTCAAAATTATAAAATTGTTCTTAGAAGTGTATTACAAGTGTTAGCCAATCTGGCTTCTAGGGTACAAATCTATCAAACTCCCACTTGATCTAAAGCCAATTGGCTATAAATCTAAGTCCTATCTTCTCAAGGTGTGCTTCAATCTTCTACTAGCTCAATGTCTTTATCAGCGAGTCAGCCGTATTGTCTACAATGTCAACTTTCTTGACCCTGATGTATCCCTTCTTAAGGTAATCGTGGATGAGATGGTATCGCTGCTCTATGTGCTTGGATTTTTGGTGAGACCTCGGTTCCTTAGCTAGGGCTATAGTACCATTGTTGTCGTAGTATAGAGGGACGGCATTTGATAGCATCACTCCAAGCTCTGTGGTGATCTTCTTGTACCAAAACACCCCCTTTGTAGCCTCCGACGCAGCGATGTACTCTGCTTCGATGGTGGAGTCTGCCATCACCATTTGCTTGGAACTCTTCCAACTGACAGCTCCATTATTTCAAATAAACAGACTTCCAGATGTCAACTTTCAATCATCTATGTCAAATATGAAATCCGAGTCTGTATATCCTTGGACCTAGAGTTCTCCATTACCTAAGACTAGAAACATATCCTCAATCCATCTCTAGTATTTAAGGATACATTTCACAAAAGTCCAGTACTCTTTGCCTAGATTCGACTGATACCTACTCGTAACACTCACAACATGGGCAATATCAGGTCGTGTACATAGCATGGCATACATGAGGCTCCATATTGCTAAAGTATAAGGGATCTTACTCATGCATTCAATCTCCTCAGGTATGCTAGGGCACATCTTCTTGGAGAGATGAATGTCATGTCTGAAGGGTACTAAACCCCTCTTGGAGCTTTCCATGCTAAACCTCTTTAACACCTCCTCTGTGTAAATTTTCTATAAGAGACCCAGCATCCTATTCGGTCTATCCCTATAGACCTTAATTCCTAGAATGAAGGATGCTTCTCCTAAATCTTTCATAGAGAACTCCTTAGACAACCATATTTAGACTATAGTCAACATGAGAATATCTTTCCCAATTAGGAGGATGTCATCCACGTACAGTACGAGAAAGACAACAGTGCTCCCACTGATTTTTTTAAAAACACAGGGCTCCTCCTCATTTTTGATGAATCCAAATGATTTGATTACATCATTGAAACACACATTCCAACTCCAAGATGCTTGCTTAAGTCCATATATAAACCTTTGCAGCTTACATACCTTATGATCATTATTACTGGATGTAAAACCCAGTGGCTGTTTCATATAGATATCTTCCTCAAGATATCCATTTAAGAATATCATTTTTATGTCCATCTTTCATATTTTATAATCAAAATAGGCTACAACAACAAGCAATATGCGGATGGATTTGAGCATGGCTACTGATGAAAAAGTATCTTGATAGTCAATGCCTTTGCACTAACTATATCCTTTCGCTATTAATCTTGCTTTGAATGTCTCTACATTTCCATCGGCACCTATCTTTTTCTTGAAGATCCATTTACACCCAATAGGTACTATACCTTCAAGTGGATCTACCAAGGTCCAGACTTGGTTCAAATGCATTGAGTCAATCTCTGACCTCATTGCCTTTAGCCATTTCTTGGAGTCGATATCTGATATCGTCTTGTTATAGTTCTTTTGGATCATCACCATGAACCCCATTTTATGTGAGGAATATTTTCTCTACGTCTTCTGATATAGTACCTAAGTACCTTTCAAGAGGATGAAAAATTCTGCTTGATCTATGAGGTGGAGGAGGTAGTATTTGGGTTGGCTCAATCTGATTGGGTTCCATAGATTTCTTAGCTTATTTATCATCGAAGACTTTCTCCTCGAGTCTAACCTATCTTCCGATGCCACCATCTTGAATAAACTATTTTTCAAGAAAGATGGCATGTCGACTCACAATCATATTGTGATCTTCTGAGAGATAGAAATAATATCCTAATGACTCTTTAGGATATCCAATAAATCGAGCTCTAAAGGACCTAGATTCTAATTTTTCTGCTTATTATCTTTTGACATGGGCTGGACAACCCTAAATTCTAAGATGACTCAGACTTGATTTCTTACCATGTCATATCTCATACGGTGTGGTAGGAATGGTCTTAGAGAAAATTCTATTTAGTAAATATATAGCAATCATCAGACTATGTCCCCAAAGAAACTTAGGAAGGTTCGTGACACTCATCTTGGATTGGATCATATCTAATAGGATTTGATTTCTCCATTCTGAAAGCCCGTTGAGTTAAGATGTTCTAGGTGGAGTCCATTGAGAAACTATGACATTATCCTTAAGATAGTCTAGGAATTTCTGACTAAGGTATTCGCCTCTTTGGTCTGATCGAAGAATCTTAATGAGTTTTTCTATTTATTTTTCTGCTTCAAGTCTAAATTTTTTAAACTTTTCAAAAGCTTCAGACTTATATCACATTAAAAATAGATACCCATACCGAGATAAATCATCAGTAAAGATGATGATGTAGACATAATTGCCCCTGATCGGCACATCAAATGGGCAGCATATATCAGTATGTACTAGGGCAAGTAGGCTTGTGGTCCTTTTCCTATGTCCTATAATAGGGAGTTGTTAGATACATGTGCCCTAGAAGCCAAAATTGGCTGACACTTGTAATACACTTCTAGGAG
>QRFJ01004018.1:0-37409 GCA_006176705.1 Cocos nucifera | reverse complement strand
ATGTGCCCTAGAAGCCAGAATTGGCTGACACTTGTAATACACTTCTAGGGGCAAAATTATAATTTTGACTAAAATCAATAAATGGGTTATTTTCTATCACATATGTGTATTTAGTGTCTGTGATACATCCTTTGAGTTAATGGTAATGATAATTCATATTTTCAAGAGTTGAAAATTTAAGACATGAATAATCATTATTAACTCATAAATTGCTCCCGACCATAGGATCATCACGAGGATGGTGATTGATCCGGAAGGTTGGTGTACAATCGCTTCTCTTTAGTAGATGAGTCTTGAGTCTACGGTGTGGAGACACCGGAGCGAGAGTACAGGTACTCGTTAGAGAACGAGGGCACTGAGCGTGACCACCTCGAGTAGTCATTAGGGAGTCTACCTTCTCGTCAATGACTGACTCGATGCTGCAGTAGTGTGTCTGGTTCTTTGACCTGAGGTGCATCGGCAGTTCACCTTGAGGGTGTTATAGTTTGACTACACCATTACTCGGATCTCCTAGCCATATGGAACCCTGAGGTGTATGTTGGCTATAGCATGTTCATTGTAGGAACTGGATGGCATCAAGATGGAATCTATCTACCTCGGTGGTAGAGGAGCAGCCCTATGATAATCATGAGAATCAAGTCCAGAAGCCCATGGCCATGGCAGAGTGAAATAATAGAAAGAGTTTCTATTTAGATTTTCACATTGGACTCGAATCGAATGATTACATCATATGACAGAAACTAGGGTTTGACGAGTTTACCTTAACCCTAATCTGATCGGGGCTCAAGATAGAAGAACTTAATCACACAGGTAGCTGCACCAAGAGGTTCGCATTCAGCTCTGATGGGTTGCCACCATATACTGCTAGGTGTCACTGGTGGATTTTGGGAGCAATTAGAATGATTTAGATGATCGATCATTCTAGCTGTTCGAATCAGAAGAGTTCTGATCCATCGAAAGGAGTTTCGATGATGTCGATGATAGAGATCATGACATATCCCATTACCATACAGAACTGAACCTAACTGGGTCACACAAACAAGGGTTTGAATCTGGTGATCATCAATTGAACTGATCTAGTTCAATTGATCTGAATGAGATTCAATTAGGTTCAAGGAAATCGTGCTAGCACTCGATTGAACCTAACGTTCTTCTTTTGCTATCATAAATAAGTTGTCCTGTCTGAGCCAAAGGAGTTTGTGCTCAATCAGAGGCCTTCATATGGTCTGACTGGAGGTTGTCCAAGTCAGAAAAGGTTGTCTTATTTTGTAAGACATTACCTGCCATTTTTGGTCACCTGCCATTTCTTGTTCTTTGACTTTGGTCAAAAGTCTACCTTTGACTGGTCAAACGTTGACCATTGACACTTTGACTTTTGACCACATGTCATGCACCTATTGGAGAGCTGGTGGGGGCCTGTCCCCCTGCCAGAACCTGGCAAGGAGGAAGGGCGCACGCCACCCTAGGCGTGTGCCCAAGTTGGAGGCGCCTAGGAGTCCTTGTTGGACAAGGACTCCATCTCCTTTTTGGATTCCAATTAGAGTTCTTCTAAGAACCAACTTTGACTGGTCTTAGGCACCCTCTAAGGAGGAATCCAGGGGACTCTATTCCCACCAATCAGATTTAGATCTGATTTCACAAAGGGTTGTGATTGGTTGGGAAGAAGAGGAGTTGGATCACAGCTAGTCTATAAATAAGACCCTGTACCCAACTCAGATTTGACATGAGATTGAAGCTAAGAGTTTCCATACGCCCCAAGGCTGCCTCTCCCCTCCTTCTCCATGCCAAACCACCTTCTCCCCTTGCTCTCCACGTCCAAAAGGAGTTTTGGATTTTTGTTGGTGCGATTCAGAGCAAGAGAAAGGCGATCAAAAGCAAGAAGGCTGCGCTGCTGCAAAGGACGACTGCTGATCTTCAAAAGGAGTTTTGAAGATCCTCCAGATCAGATCCAGATCTAATTTTTGGAGATGTGATAGAGAAGAAGAGGATCTCTAGATCCAGCCTGAGTGGATATCGGTAGAGGCCAGGCGCTTGCGTGGCTAGATCCAGAACCTTCCGCTGCATACAGGATCATCAACAGGGTAATAGGATTACCCAAATCAGGTAAATTAAATTTGATTTAATTTATCTTATTTATTTTATTTATTAAAATAATAAGAATTAGATCTAAAATATCTCAGATCTGATATAGATCAAAGAGAAAAATTTTTGAAATATATCTCTTGATCTGATCAGATCTGAACGAACCTGGACCGAAAAATCAGGATTTTCCTTCAACTGGTATCAGAGCCATGGTTCTAAAAATATTTAGATCTAATTTTAAATTTATTTTAATTAAAAAATAATTGATTTTAGATGTCACATGAGATGTGATCAGATCTGAAATCAGAAAAAATTAAAATTAAATGATTAGGATCTAAGATTAGAAGATATGCATGACTAGTTCTAGAATAGAATAGTTCTATAGAATAGTCTTGCATGTTTTCAATTTAATTTGATTAACCCATATTTTAGATCTATTTATTTACTATTTTTTGATATTATAATGGTTATAATAACATCTAAAAAATAGCAAATAAAATTATTTAATTTTAAACATCATATGAGATATGATTGATGCATGTCTAGACTAGTTGTAGAATAGTTCTACATAAGTTGTCTAGATTAGAATTTATTTTGATTAAGATCAATTTAAATCTAATTTTTTAGATTATTATGAGATAATTTAGATCTGAAAATATGCATGATTCGATACATGAGATGTATGCAAAATATGCCATGATTAGATCTACTTTGTATATGAGATATATGATATAGATCTGATACTATTTTGTAGTATTGAATGTTCCTGATTAAGGCGTTCCTCTTGGCCGTCCGGTCATAAGAATGAAGAAGGGTTTAAAGGCCCTCTCTTTCCATTCGATGGGGTGTTCTTATGATGTGTAGGGGTGCTGCGTGTTCGTCCTTAATCAGAAACCCAAAACTTACTTTCTGCAAAACCCTAGATCCTGAAACCCTAGGATTTATTGTGCATATTTTGTTTATGAACCCTACTTAATTAAGAATTAAGTTTATGGAATATTAATTAGGTCTAAAATTGAGAATTTCAGATCTAAGACATATTCATAATACTGGGTTCGGGCTTGGGTAGCTCAATTAGGTCTAAGCGGTTGATCAAACCGAATCAAGAGTTGGTTAGATGGGATCAACAATGCTTAAATTGACCAGCCTAATAGGATTAAGTCTGGGTCAAGATCGAGTCACGATCAAGCAAGACCTAATTAGGCTCAGAGGTTAGAGTCTGGATTGTAGGCTAACCCAATTGGTTCTGACTCAACAATTTGGTGTCTAAGGTAAGTTTGGCACATACGACCGACTGGTTTTTAATTGGAAGCTACTCGACCTGAATGCATTCTTGTACGAGTTAATGGCATATTCCTTCCACCGGTCTCACTTACCTGGCCATATCTGTTGACACAGTTCTGATCTGAGGTGGTCAATAATCCGAGCTAACCCATGCCACTAGGTTAGTCATAATTGTTATGACTAAGCCAAGTCTAGTTTAATGAGACCTGAATCAATTCTCCCTAAGAAAAGATTAAGTCTGAGGTCTTCCACCATTGTAGATGTGCGGGCCCTTCCCGGGGTTGATTGTTCTCGGCTGGATACAGTGGCTCAGTTGCACCGGGAAGATGCAACCATGTCTATTAGGCATTGGATGCTATGGGCTGGAGGATGAGTTGGGCTCAATATTTCGGATACGGTGAGAGACTCAATTAGGAACCCAGTCTATGCAAATGGTGGGTCTGACTTAACTAAGGAGTGGATCAATATTTCCGGATACGGTGAGATTCATGAATTAGAGACCAAGTTTGGGTGCACCATGATTAGAGAATCATTGAACAAGAGTTGTTCACTCATTGGCTAACCCATCACCAATAACTGTTAGGTGAGGTGATGAGTCAGTTGGTGAGACCGCACCACCCACTAGAAATCATTAATCATGGAGATTTTTGCATCTCTACAGAGGGAGTGTAGGGATCCGAGAAAATAGTGGGAGCTAATTTGTTTAAAAATAAAATTCCCTAAATAAATTGGTCAAGTCAAAATTACAAGTATCTAACTAGAATCTTTGACTCTCTACAGGAAAAATGTCTGCGTCCAACCCATTGGCACGTATCCTGGACACACATAGACTGACCGGACCCAATTATAAAGATTGGCTCAGGAACTACAAAATTATTTTGGGTTCTGAGAAGTTAACCCATGTTTTGGACCAGGACCCTCCCACCTTACCAGCCCGTCCATCTGTTGAACAGAGAGCATCTCTGGAAAAATGGATAGACGAAGATAATAAGGCCAGATATTACATGTTGGGCTCGATGTCTGATGAGCTCCAGCGCCAACATGAGGATATCGGGACTGCTCGCCAAATGTTGGCTCACCTGCAGGAGATGTTTGGTGAACAGAGTCGCGCAGCCAAATATCAAGTCACGAAATGACTTTTTAAGGCTAAGATGCGTGATGGGCAGTCAGTCCAAGATCACTGTCTGACAATGATCAAGGACATGGAAGAGCTTGAGAAGCTCGGTGTGAAGTTGGACTTGGACCTGCAGAACGATATTATTCTGCAATCCTTGACTGATGCATATGGGCAATTCATCATGAATTACCACATGCATAAACTTCAAGAATTCCTTGGCCGAATTAATGAATATGCTGGTTACCGCTGAGCTTTCTATGAAAGGTTCTAAAGGCTCAGTTCTTGCTATGGAACGGACTTCTTCCAAAAGAAAGTCTTATGGAAAGAAAAAGAAGTCTGTGAAAAAGCAAAAGGTGGAAGGATCAAAGAAGAAGAAGGCAGAGCCGAAGAAGAAGGCCGATGTCAAAGGAAAGTGTTTCCATTGCAACAGCGACGGCCATTGGAAGCGGAACTGCCCTACTTACCTGGCCACCCTGAAGAACAAGAAGGAAGGTCCTTCTGGAGGTATGCTCGTTATTGAGTCTAACCTTACGGTTTCTTCTGCATCCAGTTGGGTGCTTGACTCTGGTTCTAGTGCTCATCTGTGCACTTTCATGCAGGGTCTTGAGGATAGCAGGAGGCTGAGGGATGGAGACATGATCCTACGCATCGGTAATGGAGCAAGAGTTGCTGCAGTAGCCGTGGGAACATACCCTCTTCGATTACCATCTGGTTTAGACTTAGTTTTGAAAGACTGTTATTTTGTGCCTGCAGCTAGCAGGAATTTGATTTCTGTTTCATGCTTAGCACAAGAAGGTTATGTGATCACCTTCTTTAAGGACCATTGTAACATTCTTTATGAAAGAAATAAAATTGCAAATGGTTTCCTTATTAATGGTCTTTATCAGCTACATATTGATGTACCTATTTCTAACTATCGAGCAAAACGTGAATGCCAAACGACCTAGGGATAGTCCAAACGACAGATATCTATGGCACCTGAGATTAGGTCATATAGCAGAAGATAGGATCAACAAATTGGAGAAAAATGGGCTATTGAGTCCATTGACTTTCCGAGTCATATCCAACTTGTGAATCTTGTCTTCAAGGCAAAATGACTAAACTCCCTTTTGTTAGGACATGGGGAAAGGGCCACAGATCTCCTTGCCCTAGTACATACTGATGTGTGCGGCCCATTTGATGTGCCGGCTAGAGGCAATTTTGTCTACTTCATTACCTTTACCGATGATCTGTCTAGGTATGGGTATGTGTATCTTATGAGACACAAGTCTGAAGCTTTTGAAAAGTTCAAAGAATTCAGACATGAAGTAGAAAAACAAACTGGAAAACCCATTAAGGTTCTTCGATCAGATCGAGGAGGTGAATACCTTAGCCGGGAATTCCTAGACTATCTAAAGGAAAATGGCATAGTCTCTCAATGGACTCCACCAGGAACACCTCAACTCAACGGGGTTTCAGAATGGAGAAATCGGACTCTATTGGATATGGTTCGATCCATGATGAGCTTCACAGACCTCCCTGATTTTCTTTGGGGACACTCATTGTTAACTTCAATCTATCTACTGAATAGGGTTCCCTCTAAAACCGTTCCTACCACACCGTATGAGATATGGCACGGTAAGAAACCAAGTCTGAGTCATCTCAGAATTTGGGGTTGTCCGGCTCATGTCAAAAGACAACAAGCGGACAAGTTAGAGTTTAGGTCCTTTAGAGCTCGATTCATAGGATATCCTAAAGAGTCATTAGGATACTATTTCTACATTCCAGAAGACCACAATGTGATTGTGAGTCGACATGCCATCTTTCTTGAAAAATAGTTTATTCAAGATAGCGGCATTGGAAAATAGATCAAGCTTGATGAGAAAGTCTCACAAGTGGAACGAGCTAAGGACCAATTGGAACCAAATCAGGTTTGAGCCAATAAGAACACTACCTCCTCCACCTCGTAGATCGGAAAGAGTTTTCCATCCCCCTGAAAGATACTTAGGTATTATTTCAGAGGAAGTAGAGAAAATGTTCCTCGTAGGTAATGGTGCTCATGGTGATGATCCCAAAACCTACAACGAGGCGATATCAGATATCGACTCCGAGAAATGGCTAGAGGCAATGCAGTCAGAAATTGACTCGATGCACTCAAACCAAGTCTGGACCTTGGTAGATCCACCAGAAGGTATAGTACCTATTGGGTGTAAATGGATCTTCAAGAGAAAGATTGGTGCAGATGGGAATGTGGAGACATTCAAGGCTAGACTAGTGGCAAAAGGTTATAGTCAACGCGAAGGCATTGACTATCAGGATACCTTTTCCCCAGTGGCTATGCTAAAATCCATCCGCACATTGCTTGCCGTTGCAGCCTATTTCGATTATGAAATATGGCAAATGGACGTGAAAACGGCATTCCTAAATGGATATCTTGAGGAAGATATCTATATGGAACAGCCGCTAGGTTTCACATCCAGTGATACTGATCACAAGGTTTGCAAGCTGCAAAGGTCCATATATGGACTTAAGCAAGCATCTCGGAGCTGGAACACTCGTTTCAATGATGTGATCAAAAAGTTTGGTTTCATCAAAAATGAAGAGGAACCATGTGTTTTCAAAAAGGTCAGTGGGAGCGCTGTTGTCTTCCTCGTATTGTACGTGGATGACATCCTCCTTATTGGGAATGATATTCCCATGTTGACGACAGTCAAAATATGGTTGTCCAAGGAATTCTCCATGAAAGACCTAGGTGAAGCATCCTTTATTCTAGGAATTAAGGTCTATAGGGATAGACCGAATAGGATGCTAGGACTTTCACAGAAGATGTACATAGAGGAAGTACTAAAGAGGTTTAGTATGGAAAACTCTAAGAGGGGATTAATACCCTTCAGACATGGTATTCATCTTTCCAAGAAGATGTGCCCTAGCACACCTGAGGAAATAGAACGCATGAGCAAGATCCCTTATGCTTCTGCAATAGGGAGCCTCATGTATGCCATGCTATGTACACGACCTGATATAGCCCATGCTGTGAGTGTCACAAGCAGATATCAGTCAAATCCAGGTGAAGAACACTGGACTTCTGTGAAATGTATCCTTAAGTACTTGAGAAGAACTAAGGATATGATGTTGGTCTTTGGTAATGGAGAACTCCAAGTCCAGGGATACACAGACTCAGATTTCATGTCTGATATAGATGATCGAAAGTCGACATCTGGCAAGTCTGTTTGTGTGCAATGGTGGTGCTGTCAAGAAGTTTGCTGCTGTAATGCCAAGAGCCATTCCAAGCAAATGGTGATACCACCTCATCCACGATTACCTCGAGAAGGGTTACGTCGAGGTCAAGAGAGTCAACTCCACAGATAATGTGGCAGACCCACTTACAAAGCCGTTGGGCCAGCAGAAGTTCGAAGCCCACCTTGAGAAGATGGGACTTAGACTTGTAGCCAATTGGCTTTAGGACAAGTGGGAGATTGTTAGATATATGTGCCCTAGAAGCCAGAATTGGCTGACACTTGTAATACACTTCTAGGGGCAAAATTATAATTTTGACTAAAATCAATAAAATGGGTTATTTTCTATCACATATGTGTATTTAGTGTCTGTGATACATCCTTTGAGTTAATGGTAATGATAATTCATATTTTCAAGAGTTGAAAATTTAAGACATGAATAATCATTATTAACTCATAAAATTGCTCCCGACCATAGGATCATCACGAGGATGGTGATTGATCCGGAAGGTTGGTGTACAATCGCTTCTCTTTAGTAGATGAGTCTTGAGTCTACGGTGTGGAGACACCGGAGCGAGAGTACAGGTACTCGTTAGAGAACGAGGGCACTGAGCGTGACCACCTCGAGTAGTCATTAGGGAGTCTACCTTCTCGTCAATGACTGACTCGATGCTGCAGTAGTGTGTCTGGTTCTTTGACCTGAGGTGCATCGGCAGTTCACCTTGAGGGTGTTATAGTTTGACTACACCATTACTCGGTCTCCTAGCCATATGGAACCCTGAGGTGTATGTTGGCTATAGCATGTTCATTGTAGGAACTGGATGGCATCAAGATGGAATCTATCTACCTCGGTGGTAGAGGAGCAGCCCTATGATAATCATGAGAATCAAGTCCAGAAGCCCATGGCCATGGCAGAGTGAAATAATAGAAAGAGTTTCTATTTAGATTTTCACATTGGACTCGAATCGAATGATTACATCATATGACAGAAGACTAGGGTTTGACGAGTTTCACCTTAACCCTAATCTGATCGGGGCTCAAGATAGAAGAACTTAATCACACAGGTAGCTGCACCAAGAGGTTCGCATTCAGCTCTGATGGGTTGCCACCATATACTGCTAGGTGTCACTGGTGGATTTTGGGAGCAATTAGAATGATTTAGATGATCGATCATTCTAGCTGTTCGAATCAGAAGAGTTCTGATCCATCGAAAGGAGTTTCGATGATGTCGATGATAGAGATCATGACATATCCCATTACCATACAGAACTGAACCTAACTGGGTCACACAAACAAGGGTTTGAATCTGGTGATCATCAATTGAACTGATCTAGTTCAATTGATCTGAATGAGATTCAATTAGGTTCAAGGAAAATCGTG
This sequence comes from Cocos nucifera, assembly GCA_006176705.1. Lineage (NCBI taxonomy): Eukaryota > Viridiplantae > Streptophyta > Magnoliopsida > Arecales > Arecaceae > Cocos > Cocos nucifera. Next base: position 28,331 of record QRFJ01004018.1, on the reverse strand, counting down.
CTAGCACTCGATTGAACCTAACGTTCTTCTTTTACTATCATAAATAAGTTGTCCTGTCTGAGCCAAAGGAGTTTGTGCTCAATCAGAGGCCTTCATATGGTCTGACTGGAGGTTGTCCAAGTCAGAAAAGGTTGTCTTATTTTGTAAGACATTACCTGCCATTTTTGGTCACCTGCCATTTCTTGTTCTTTGACTTTGGTCAAAAGTCTACCTTTGACTGGTCAAACGTTGACCATTGACACTTTGACTTTTGACCACATGTCATGCACCTATTGGAGAGCTGGTGGGGGCCTGTCCCCCTGCCAGAACCTGGCAAGGAGGAGGGCGCACGCCACCCTAGGCGTGTGCCCAAGTTGGAGGCGCCTAGGAGTCCTTGTTGGACAAGGACTCCATCTCCTTTTTGGATTCCAATTAGAGTTCTTCTAAGAACCAACTTTGACTGGTCTTAGGCACCCTCTAAGGAGGAATCCAGGGGACTCTATTCCCACCAATCAGATTTAGATCTGATTTCACAAAGGGTTGTGATTGGTTGGGAAGAAGAGGAGTTGGATCACAGCTAGTCTATAAATAAGACCCTGTACCCAACTCAGATTGTGACATGAGATTGAAGCTAAGAGTTTCCATACGCCCCAAGGCTGCCTCTCCCCTCCTTCTCCATGCCAAACCACCTTCTCCCCTTGCTCTCCACGTCCAAAAGGAGTTTTGGATTTTTGTTGGTGCGATTCAGAGCAAGAGAAAGGCGATCAAAAGCAAGAAGGCTGCGCTGCTGCAAAGGACGACTGCTGATCTTCAAAAGGAGTTTTGAAGATCCTCCAGATCAGATCCAGATCTAATTTTTGGAGATGTGATAGAGAAGAAGAGGATCTCCAGATCCAGCCTGAGTGGATATCGGTAGAGGCCAGGCGCTTGCGTGGCTAGATCCAGAACCTTCCGCTGCATACAGGATCATCAACAGGATAATAGGATTACCCAAATCAGATAAATTAAATTTGATTTAATTTATCCTTATTTATTTTATTCATTAAAATAATATGAATCAGATCTGAAATATTTTAGATTCGATACAGATCAAAGAAAAAAATTTTTGAAATATATCTCTTAATCTGATCAGATCTGAACGAACCTGGACCGAAAATCAGGATTTCCCTTCAAGAGTTTGGTCATTTTGCCATGAAGCCATGATTCACAAATCGAATATGACTCGAAAGTGAACAGACTCAATAGCCCAAATTTCTCCAATTTGTTAACCTTGTCTTCAGCTATATGACCTAGCCTATGGTGCCAAAGATACCTATCATTTATACTATTCCTAAGTCGCTTTGATCCTATGGCATTCATGTTTTGCTTGATATTAAAAATAGAAACATCAATATGTAACTAGTACAGGTCATTTATAAAGAAACCACTTACAATTTTATTTCTTTCATAAAGAATATTACAATGGTTCTTAAGAAAACTAATTACATAGCCTTCTTGTGCTAAACATGAAATAGAAATCAAATTCTTGCTTGCTGCAGGTACATAAAAATAGTTCCTAAGAACTAAATCTAATCCTAACGATAATCACAGAGGGTAGGTTCCCATGGCTATCGCAGCAACTCTTGCTCCAATCTTGATGCATAGAATCATCTTACCATCTCTTAGCCTCCTGCTATCCTCAAGACCCTTCATAAAAGTGCACAAGTGAGCACTATGACTAGAGTCAAGTATCTAACTGGATGTAGAAGATATCATAAGATTAGATTCTATAATGAGCATACCTCCAGAAGGACCTACCTTCTTCTTATTCTTCAGGCTGGCTAGGTACAAAGGATAGTTCCACTTTCAATGGCCATCAGTATTATAATGAAAATATATTTCTTTGTCAACGACCTTCTTCTTCGGCTTTGCCTTCTTCTTCTTCTTCTTTCCACTATTCATCTTCTGCTTCTTTACAGACTTCTTCTTCTTTCCAAAAGACTTTCTCTTGAAAGAAGTCTACTCCATAGCAAGTACTGAGCCTTTAGAACCTTTCATAGAAAACTCAGCAGTAACCACCATGTTCATAAGCTAAGCCAAGGTATTCTGAAGTTTATGCATATGGTAGTTCATGTTGAACTGCCCATGCACATTAGTCAAGGACTACATAATTTTATTAATTTGCAAATCCTGATCTAACTTAACACCAAGCTTCTCAAGCTCCTCTAAGTCCATGATCATTATCAGATAATGATCTTGGACCGATTGCCCATCATGCATCTAAGCCTTAAATAGTCTCTTAGTGACTTGATATTTGGTTGCATGACTCTGTTCACCAAACAACTCTTACAGGTGAGCCAACATTTGGTAGCTAGTCTTATTGTCTTCATATTGGCACTGGAGCTCATCAGACATCGAGCCCAACATGTAATACCTGACTTTGTTATCTTCATCTATCTACTTCTTAAGTGACGCTCTCTGATCATTAGATGGATGGACTAGTAAGGTGGAAGAATTTTGTTCTAACACATGAGTCAACTTCTTCGAATCCAAAATAATTTTGAAGTTTCGAAGCCAATCCTTGTAGTTCAATCTGGTCAATCTATAGATGTCCAAGATGTGGGCTAGTGGGTTGGACGTAGACATCTTCCTATAGAGAGTCAAAGTTTCTAGTTAGATTTTATAGTTGGACTTAACCAATTTATTTAAGATTTTTTTTAAATAAATTAGGCTCCAACTATTTACTCAAATCCCTATACATCCTTGGTAGAGATGAGAAAATCTCCATGATTATTGATTTCTAATGGGTGGTGCGGTCCTACTGACTAGCTCATCACCTCACCCAACAGTTATCGATGATGGGTCAATCGATGAGTGAACAACTCTTGTCTAATAATTCTCTAATCATGTTGCACCCAAATCTAGTCTCTAATTCATGAATCTCACTGTATCCAAAATGTTGATCCACTCCTTAGTTAAGTCAGACCCATCATTTGCTTGAATTGGATTTCTGATTGGGTCCCTTATCTTATCCTAAATTTTGAGCCCAATGCATCCTCCAACTCATAGCATCCAATGCCTAATAGACATAGTTGCATCTTTTCAGTGCAACTGAACCACTGTATCCAACCGAGAACAATCAACCCCGAAAAGAGCCCGCACATCTATAATGGTGGAAGACCTTAGACTTAATATTTTCTTAAGAAGATTTAATTTTAGTCTCTTTAAACTTGACTTGACTTAGTCATAACAATTATGATTAATCTAGTGGCATGGGTTGGCTCGAATTGTTAACCATCTCAAATCAGAATTGGATTGACACAAATGACCAAGTAAGTGAGACCGATGGAAGGGATATGCCATCAACTCGATAAGAATGTATTTAGGTTGAGTAGCTCCCAATTGAAAATCAGTTGGTCATATCTGCCAGACTTATCTTAGACACCAAATTATCGAATTAGAATCAATTGGATTAGCCTACAATCCAGGCTTTGTAAGGGAAATCCTGATTTTCCAAGTCAGGTTCGTTCAGATCTGATTAGATCGAGAGGCATATTTCAAAAATTTTTTCTTAGATCCTAATCAGATCTGACACTTTTGAGATCTAATTTTATAATATTATAATTAAGAAAATAAAATTAAATTAATTTTGAATTAATTTTATCTTGATTCTGGGTAATCTGATTATCCGTTGATGATCTTGCCAAAGTAGTGAGGTTCTGGATCTAGCCACGCAAGCGCCTAGGCTCCATCGATATCCACTCAGGCTGGATCTGGAGATCTTCTCCTTCTCCTTCTTTTCTCCATAAGTCATATCTGAATCTGATTTGGATGATCTTCAAAACTTCTTCTGAAGATCACCCATCATCTCTACAGCAGTGCTGCCTTCTTCCTTTTTTGTCAACCTTTTCTTGCTTGACTCACACTAATCTGAAGGCTCAACTTCCTTAGGCGTGGAGAGGAGAGAGAGGGCCAGATGGTGGCATGGAGAAGGGAGAGGGGCAGCCTTGGGCCATGGCTAAGAGGAGGAGAGCTAAAAAGTGCGCGCAGATAGGGTCTATTTATAGACTTTGCTGCATCATGCAGTGCTGCATCACCCCGGTCAATCACGTTACTTCATGCAATCAGATCTAAGTCTGATTAGTGGGATGACATCACCTAATCCAATCAGATGAGAGACCCATAGGGTCATTCTTAGATGGTGCCTAAGACTGGTCAAAGTAGATACCCAAGGGCCACCTAAGTAGAAACCAGGAAGCAACCAAGAGTCCCATCCGTGTGGGACTCCAGCATCCCTATCCATGAGCGCACGCCATCCTAGGCGTGCACCCACTTCTTTCCAATTTTTAGAGAGGGGACAAGCCCCTATCTACTCTCCAATAACTGCATGATATATGGGCAGATGTCCAAGGGTCATAGATCAACGTTTGACCAAGTTAAAGTACAAGAATTAGCAGGTGACGGAAAATGGTAGGTGTTGTCTCAAATTTATCTCATAAATTAAGACAACCTTTTCTAACTTGGACAAGCGACTGTCAAACTAGGTAAAGAAACCTAAGTGAGCACAAACTCATTTGGCTCAATTGAGACAACTTTTATGATTGAAAAAGAAGAACATTAGGCTCAATCGTGTGCTAGCACAATTTCCTTGAACCTAATTGAATCTTATTCAAATCAATTGAACTGGATTAGTCCAATTGATGAAATCTAGATCCAAACCCTTATTTGTGTGACCCAATTATGTTCAGTTCTATATGATAACGGGATATGTCATGATCTCCATCATCGACATCATCAAAACTCCTTTCGATGGATCAGAACTCTTCTGATTCAGACAACTTAGAATGATTGATCATCTAAATCATTCTAATTACTCCCAAAATCCCCTAGTGACACCTAGCAGCATATGGTGGCAACCCATCAAAACTAAAAAATAAACCTCTTGGTGTAGCTACTTGTGTGATTAAGTTCTTCTATCTTGAGCCTCGATCAGATTAGGGTTAAGGTGAACTCATCAAACCCTAATTTCTATCATATGATTTAATCATTTGATTCAAGTCCGATGTGAAAACCTTAATAGAAACTCTTTCTATTATTTCACACTGTGCCATGGCCATGGGCTTATGGACTTGATTCTCATGATCATCATAGGGCTGCTCCTCTTCTACCTGAGGTAGATAGATTCCATCTTGGTGCAATCCAATTCCTACAATGAATATGCTATAGCCAACATACACCTCAGGGTTTCGAATGGCTAGGAGACCGAGTCATGGTGTAGTCAAACTATAATACCCTCAAGGTGAACTACCGATGCACCTTAGGTCAAAGAACCAGACACACCACTGTAGCATTGGGTCAGTCATCGACGAGAAGGTAGACTTCCTTATGACAACTCGAGATGGTCACGCTCAGTGCCCTCGTTCTCTAACGAGTACCTATACTCTCACTCTGGTATCTCGACACTATAGACTTAAGACTCATCTACTATAAAGAAGTGATTGTGCACTAACATTCTGGATCAATCACCATCCTCATGATGATCCTACGATCAGGAGCATTTTATGAGTTAATAAATAAAAATTCTTATCTTAAATTTTTAACTCTTGAAAATAAGAATTATCATTACCATTAACTCAAGAAATATATCACAGACACTAAATACCTATATGTGATAGAAAATAATCTATTTTATTATTTTTAGTCAAAATTATGATTTTGCCCCTAGAAGTGTATTACAAATGTCAGCCAATTCTGGCTTCTAGGGCATGCATATCTAACAAACTTTCACTTGACCTAAAGCCAATTGGCTACAAATCTAAGTCTCATCTTCTCAAGATGGGATTCAATCTTTTGCTGGCTCAACGACTTTGTAAGCGGGTCTGCCATATTGTCTGTGGAGTCAACTCTCTTGACCTCGACGTAACCCTTCTCGAGGTAATTGCGAATGAGGTGGTATTGCCACTCGATGTGCTTAGATTTTTGGTGAGACCTCGACTCCTTAGCAAGAGCTATGGCGCCATTGTTGTCACGGTATAGAGGAATGGTATCTGATGGCATCACTTCAATCTCTACGGCAAACTTCTTACACCAGAATGCCTCTTTCGTAGCTTCTGATGCAGCGATATATTCTGCTTCCATGGCAGAATCTGCTATTACTGTCTGTTTGAAACTTTTTCAACTGACAGCTCCAACATTGCACATAAATAGACTCCCAGATGTCGACTTTCGATCATCTACATCGGACATAAAATTTGAGTCCATATACCCCTAGACTTGGAGTTCTCCATTGCCAAAGACCAGTAACATATCCTTAGTTCTTCTTAAGTACTTAAGGATATATTTCATAGAAGTCTAGTGTTCTTCACCTGGATTCGACTGATATCTGCTCGTGACACTCACGGCATGGGCTATATCAGGTCGTGTATATAACATGGCATACATGAGGCTCCCTATTGCTGAAGCATAAGAGATCTTTCTCATGCATTTTATTTCCTCTGGTGTGCTAGGAAACATCTTCTTGGAAAGATGAATGCCATGCCTAAAGGGTACTAAACCCCTCTTAGAGTTTTCCATACTAAACCTCTTTAGTACTTCCTCTATGTACATCTTCTGTGAAAGTCCTAGCATCCTATTCGGTCTATCTCTATAGACCTTAATTCCTAGAATAAAGGATGCTTCTCCTAGGTCTTTCATGAAGAATTCTTTAGATAACCACATTTTAACTATGGTCAACATGGGAATATCATTTTCGATAAGGAGGATGTCATCCACGTACAATACGAGGAAGACAACAGCGCTCCCACTGACCTTTTTAAAGATACATGGCTCTTCATTTTTGATGAAATCAAATATTTTGATCACATCATTAAAACGAGTATTCCAGCTCCAAGATGCTTGCTTAAGTCCATATATGGACCTTTGCAGCTTGCATACCTTGTGATTATCATCGCTGAATGTGAAACCTAGCGACTATTCCATATAGATATCTTCCTCAAGATATCCATTTAAGAATATCATTTTTATGTCCATTTGCCATATTTCATAATTGAAATAGGCTACAACAGCAAGCAATGTGTAGATGGATTTTAGCATAGCTACTGGCGAAAAGATATCTTGATAGTCAATGCCTTCGCATTGACTATAACCTTTTGCCACTAATCTAGCCTTGAATGTCTCCATATTTCCATCTACACCAATCTTTCTCTTGTAGATCCATTTACACGCAATAGGTACTATACCATCTGGTGGATCTACCAAGGTCTAGACTTGGTTTGAGTCCATTCAGTCAATTTTTGACTTCATTGCCTCTAACCATTTTTCAGAGTCGATATCTGATATCACCTATTATAGGTTTTGGGATCATCACCATAAACCCCATTACCTATGAGGAACATTTCCTCTACATCCTCTAAAATAGTACCTAAGTACCTCTCATGGGGATGGAAAATCCTTTTCGATCTATGAGGTGGAGGAGGTTGTGTATGGATTGGCTTAACCTGATTTGTTTCCATTTGGTCCTTAGCTCGTTGCTCTTGTGAAACTTTTTCATCGAGCTTGATCTGCTTTCCAATGACGCTATCTTGAATAAACTATTTTCCAAGAAAGATGGCATGTCGACTCACAATCACATTATGATCTTCTGAAATGTAGAAATAATATCCTAATGACTATTTAGGATATCCTATAAATCAAACTCTAATGGACCTAAAGTCTAACTTGTCTGCTTGTTGTCTTTTGACATGACCCGGACAACCCCAAATTCTGAGATAACTCAGACTTGGTTTCTTACCCTGCCATATCTCATATGGTATGGTAGGAACGATTTTAGAAGGAACCCTATTCAGAAAGTATATTATAGTTAACAAACAGTATCCCCAAAGAAAATCAGGAAGGTCTGTGAAGCTCATCATGAATCGGACCATATCTCATAGGGTTTGGTTCCTCCATTCTGAAACTCCGTTGAGTTGTGGTATTCCTGGTGGAGTCCATTGAGAGACTATGCCATTTTCTTGAGATAGTCCAGAAATTTCTGACTAAGGTATTCACCTCCTCGATCTGATCGAAGAACCTTAATGGGTTTTCCAATTTACTTTTCTATTTTTTGTCTAAATTCTTTGAACTTTCTAAAAGCTTCAAACTTATGTCTCATAAGATACACATACCCATACCTAGATAAATCATCGATAAAGATTATGAAGTAGACAAAGTTACCTCTAGCCGACACATCAAATGGGTCGCACACATCTATATGTACTAGGGCAAGAAGATCCATGGCCCTTTCCCCATATCCTACAAAAGGGAGTTTAGTTATTTTGCCATGAAGACAGGATTCACAAATTGGATATGACTTGAAAGTCAATGGGCTCAATAGTCTGGTTTTCTCTAATTTGTTAACCCTATCCTCTACTATATGACCTAATCTTAGGTGCCACAGATATCTATCATTAGGACTATCCCTATGACGTTTTGATTTTATGGCATTCACATTTTGCTCGAAGTTAAAAATAGATACATCAACATGTAACTGATAAAGACTATTAATAAGAAAACCATTTGTAATTTTATTTCTTTCATAAAGAATGTTACAATGGTCCTTAAGAAAACTAATTACATAGCCTTCTAATGCAAGGCAAGAAATAAAAATCAAATTCCTACTTGCTGTAGGCACATAATAAAAGTCTTTTAATACTAAGTCTAATCTAGATGGTAATCAAAGATGGTATGTTCCTATGGCTATGACAGCAACCCTTGCTCCATTTTTGATGTGCAGGATTATCTCACCATCCCTCAGCCTCCTGCTATCCTCAAGATCTTGCATAGAAGTGCACAAATGAGCACTAGAACCAGAGTCAAGTACCCAACTAGATGCAGAAAAAACCATAAGGTTAGACTTAATAATGAGCATACTTCCAGAAGGACCAGCCTCCTTATTCTTCAGGATGGCCAGGTATGTAGGGCAGTTTTGTTTCCAGTGGCTGTCATTATTGCAATGGAAATATTTTCGTTTATCAGCGGCCTTCTTCAGCCCTATCTTTTTCTTCTTTCCTTCTTCCACCTTTTGCTTTTTCACAGACTTCTTCTTCTTTCCAAAAGACTTTCTCTTGGAAGAAGTCTATTCCATAGCAAGCACTGAGCCTTTAGAAACTTTCATGGAAAGCTCCACGGTAACCAGTATATTCATAAGTTCGGCCAAGGAGTTTTGAAGTTTATGCATATGGTAGTTCATGATGAAATGCCCATACGCATCAGTCAAGGATTGCGGAATTATATCATTCTGCAGATCCAAGTCCAACCTCACTCCAAGCTTATCAAGCTCTTCCAAATCCTTGATCATCATTAGACAATGATCTTGGACTGACTGTCCATCACACATCTTAGCCTTGAACAGTCATTTAGTGACTTGATACTTGGCTGCGCGACTCTGTTCACCAAACATCTCCTATAGGAGAGCCAACATTTGACGAGCAGTTCTGATATCTTCATGTTGGCACTAAAGCTCATCAGACATCGAGCCCAATATATAGTATCTGGCCTTATTATCTTTGTCAGTCCACTTATCCAAAGATGCTCTCTATTCAGCGGATGGATGAGCTGGTAAGGTGGGAGGATCCTGGTCCAATACATGAGTTAACTTCTCAAAACCCAAAATAATTTTGAGATTCCAAAGCCAATCCTTGTAATTTGGTCGATCAGTCTATGGGTGTCCAGAATTCGTGCTAGTGGGTTGGATGCAGACATTTTTCTGTAGAGAGACAAAGTTTTTAGTTAGATATTGTAATTAAGACTTAACCAATTTATTTAGAGATTTTATTTTAAAATAAATTAGCTCCCACTATTTTCTCGGATCTCTATACTTCCTCTGTAGACATGCAAAAATCTCCATGATTATGATTTCTAATGGGTGGTGTGGTCCCATCAACTGACTCATCACCTCACCTAACAGTTATTGGTGATGGGTTAGTCAATGAGTGAACAACTCTTGTTCAATGATTCTCTAATCATGGTGCACCCAAACTTGGTCTCTAATTCATGAATCTCACCGTGTCTAAAATATTGATCCACTCCTTAGTTAAGTAAGACCCACCATTTGCATAGATTGGATTTCTAATTAGGTCTCTCACCATATCTAGAATATTGAGCCCAATCCATCCTCCAACCTGTAGCATCCAATGCCTAATAGACATGGTTGCATCTTTTCGATGCAACTGAGCCACTGTAACCAGTCGACAACAATCAACCCCGGGAAGGGCCCGCACATCTACAATGGTGGAAGACCTTAGACCTAATCTTTTCTTAGGAAGATTTGATTTAGGTCTCATTAAACTAGACTTGACATAGTCATAACCATTATGACTAATCTGGTGGCATGGATTAGCTCGGATTATTGACCACCTCAAATCAAAATTGAGTCAACAAACATGGCCAGATAAGTGAGACCGGTGGAAGGGATATGCCATTAACTTGACAAGAATGCATTCGAGTAGAGTAGCTTCCAATTAAAAGTCAGTCGATCGTATCTGCCAAACTTACCTAAGACACCAAATTATTGAGCCAAAATCAATCGAGTTAGCCTGCAATCCAGACTCTAACCACTAAGCCTAATTAGGTCTTAGCTTGATCAATCACTCACGTGACTCGATCTTAACCTAGACTTAATCCTATTAGGCTAGTCAATTTAAGCATTGTTGATCCTATCTAACCAACTCTTGATTCGGTTTGATTAACCGCTAGACCTAATTGAGCTACTAAGCCCGAACCCAATTTTATGAATATGTCTTAGATCTAAAAATTCTCAATTTTAGACCTAATATGTTTAATAATCTTAATTCTTAATTAAGTTTAGGATTCAAAAATAAAACATGTAAATAAGATCCTAGGGTTTCAGGATCTAGGATTTTGCAGAAAGTAAGTTTTTAATTTTTGATTAAGAATGAACATGCAGCACCCCTACACATTATAAGAATACCCCATTGAATGGGAGGAGAGGGTCTTTAAGTCCTACTTTGTTCTTATGATCGGACGGCCAAGGGAAACACCTTAATCAAAAATACAACTAATCTACAAAAGCTAATTAGATCTAAGCATATATCTCATATAAGAAAATTGATCTAATTAAAACATGTTTTGTATATATCACATATATCATGCATGCATGTTTTTCAGATCTAAATTATCTCATAATCATCTAAAAATTTAAATTTAACTTTAATCTTATCAAATAAAATTTAATCTAGACCCTTTTTGTAGAACTATTCTACAACTCGTCTAAACATGCAACTATCATATCTCATATGAACAAATCAATTTTATTTTATTTTCTATTTTTAAATTTAATTATAATATTTATAATATCAATAAATAAAAAATAAATAGATCTAAAAATCTTATTTAATCAAATTAAAATTATGATTATACTAGACTACACATAGAACAATTCTATTCCTAGTCCAGTTATGTATCTCATACATATTAGATCTAGATTAATTAATTTTAATTTTCTATTTTTTTGATTTTAGATCTAATGACATCTCATGTGATATCTAAAATTACTAATTAATTAGATTAAATTAGATCTAAATAAATTTTATAAGAACCTGGCTCTGATACCAGTTGTAAGAGAAATCCTGATTTTCTGGATCAGGTTCGTTCAGATCTGATTGGATCGAGAGGCATATTTCAAAAATTTTCTCTTAGATCCTAATCAGATCTAATACTTTTTAGATCTAATTTTATGATTTGATAATAAAAAAATAAAATAAAATTAATTTTGAATTAATTTTATCTTGATTTTGGATAATCTGATTACTCGTTAGTGATCCTGTCGAAGACCTGAGGTTCTGGATCTAGCCACGCAAGTGCCTGGCCTCTACCGATATTCACTCAAGCTGGATCTGGACATCTTCTCTTTCTCTTTCTTTTTTTCAAAAATTAGATCTAGATCTGATTTGGAGGATCTTCAAAACTTCTTATGAAGATCACCCGTCGTCTCTGCAGTAATGCTGTCTTCTTCCTTTTTCGTCAGTCTTTTCTTGCCTGACTCACACTAATCTGAAGGCCCAACTTCCTTGGGCATGGAGAGGAGAGAGAAGGCCAAATGGTGGCTTGGAGAAGGGAGAGGGGCAGCCTTGGGGCATGGCTAAGAGGAGGAGAGCTAAAAAGTAGGCACAGATAGGGTCTATTTATAGACTCTGCTGCGCCATGCAGTGCTGCATCACCATGGCCAATCACATTGCTTCGTGCAATCAGATCTAAATTTAATTGATGGGATGACATCACCTGATCCAATCAGATGAGAGATCCATAGGTTCATTCTTAGATGGCGCCTAAGACCGGTCAAACTAGATACCCAAGGGCCACCTAAGTAGAAACCAAGAATCAACCTAGAGTCCCATCCGTATGGGACTCCAGCATCCCTATCCATAGGCGCATGCCATCCTAGGCATGTGCCCCCTTCTTTTCAATTTTCAAAGAGGGGATAAGCCTCTATCTACTCTCTAATAAGTGCATGACACATGGGCAGATGTCCAAGGATCAAAGGTCAATGTTTGACCATGTCAAAGTACAATAATTAGCGGGTGATGGAAAATGGTAGGTATTGTCTCAAATTTATCTCATAAATTAAGATAACCCTTTTCTAACTTAGACAAGTTCTAGTCAGACCAGGTAAATGTACTTGAGTGAGCACAAACTTATTTGGCTCAGTCGAAATAACTTTTATGATAGAAAAAGGGGAACGTTAGGCTCAATCGTGTTCTAGCACGATTTTCTTGAACCTAATTGAATCTTATTTAAATCAATTGAACTGGGTTAGTCCAATTGATGATATCCAGATCCAAACCCTTGTTTGTATGATCTGTTAGATATATGTGCCCTAGAAGCCAGAATTGGCTGACACTTGTAATACACTTCTAAGGGCAAAATTATAATTTTGACCATAATCAATAAAATGGGTTATTTTCTATCACATATATGAATTTAGTGTTTGTGATACATCCTTTGAGTTAATGGTAATGATAATTCATATTTTCAAGAGTTGAAAATTTAAGACATGAATAATCATTATTAACTCATAAAATGCTCCCGACCATAGGATCATCACAAGGATGGTGATCGATCCAGAAGGTTGGTGTACAATCCCTTCTTTTTAGTAGATGAGTCTTAAGTCTATGGTGTGGGGACACCAGAGCGAGAGTATAGGTACTCGTTAGAGAATGAGGGCACTGAGCGTGACCACCTCGAGTAGTCATTAGGAAGTCTACCTTCTCATCAATGACTGACTTGATGCTGTAGTGGTGTGTCTGGTTTGTTGACTTGAGGTGCATCGATAGTTCACCTTGTGGGTGATATAGTTTGACTATACCATAACTTGGTCTCCTAGCTATTCAAAATTCTGAGGTGTATGTTGGCTATAGCATGTTCATTGTAGGAACTGGATTGCATCAAGATGGAATCTATCTACCTTGGTGGTATAGGAGCAGCCCTATGATGATCATGAGAATTAAGTTCAGAAGCCCATGGCCATGGTAGAGTGAAATAATAAAAAGGGTTTCTATTTAGATTTTCACATTAGACTTGAATCGATTGATTACATCATATGATAGAAACTAGGGTTTGACGAGTTCACCTTAACCCTAATCTGATTGGAGCTCAAGATAGAAGCACTTAATCACACAGGTAATTTCACCAAGTGGTTTGCATTCAGCTCTGATGGGTTGCCACCATATACTGCTAATGTCATTGGTGGATTTTGGGAGCAATTAGAATGATTTAGATGATCGATCATTCTAGCTATTCAAATTAGAAGAGTTCTGATCCATCGAAAGGAGTTTCGATGATGTCAATGATAGAGATCATGACATATCCCATTACCATATAGAACTGAATCTAACTGGGCCACACAAACAAGGGTTTGAATCTAGTGATCATCAATTGAACTGATCCAGTTCAATTAATCTGAATGAGATTCAATTAGGATCAAGGAAATCATGCTAGCACTCAATTGAACCTAACGTTCTTCTTTTACTATCATAAATAGTTGTCCTGACTGAGCCAAAAGAGTTTGTGCTCGATCAAAGGCCTTCATTTGGTCTGACTGGAGCCTATCCAGATCAGAAAAGGGTTGTTTTATTTTGTAAGATAATATCTACCATTTTTGGTCAGCTACCATTTCTCCTCCTTTGACTTTGGTCAAAAGTTGACCTTTGACTGGTCAAATGTTGACCATTGATACTTTGACTTTTGTCCACATGTCACACACCTATTGGAGAGGTGGTGGGGCTTGTCCCTTAGCCAAAAACTAGCAAGGAGGAGGGCGCACACCAAGGGTAGCATGCGCCTAAGCTTGAGGCGCCCAGGAGTCCCCGATGGACAGGGACTCCATCTGCTTATTGGACTTTGATTAGACTCCTCCTAAGAACCAACTTTTACTGGTCTTAGGTGCCATCAAAGGATGAATCCAAGGAACTCTTTTCACACCAGTCAGATTTAGATCTAATTTCACAAAGGGTTGTGATTGGTTGGGAAGAAGAGGAGTTGGATCACGCATAGTCTATAAATAAGACCCTGCACCCAACTCAAAAAAAATAAAAATAAAAATAAAAATAAAGGAATAATTCTCTAAACCCCAAGGCTACCTCTCTCTTCCTCCTCCATGCCAAGTTCATCTTCTCCCTCTCCTCTCCATGCCCAAAGAAGTTTGAGATCTCAGTTGGTGCAATCTGGGTGAGAGAAAGATGACAGAAAGCTAGAAGGCTGCGCTGCTATAAAGGCAACTGTTGATCTTCGAAAGCTATTTTGAAGATCCTCCAAAATAGATTCAGATCTGATTTTTGGAGATGTGATAGAGAAGAAGAGAATCTCTAGATCCAACTCGAGTGGATACTGGTAGAGGCTAGGCACTTGCGTGGCTAGATCCAGAACCATTCACTACTTACAGGATCATCAACGGGTAATAGGATTACTCTACATCAAGGTAAATTAAATCTAATTTAATTTATCTATATTTTATTTTAGTTATTAGAATAATAAAAATTAGATCTAAAATATTCTAGATTTGATTTGGATCAAAGAAAAAAGTTTTTAAAATATTTCTCTTGATCCGATCATGTCTGAACGAACCTGGTCTGGAAAATCAAGATTTCTCTTCAACTGGTATTAGAGCTAAGGTTCTAAAGTATTTAGATCTGATTTTAAATTTATTTTAACTAAAAAATAAGTGATTTTAGATGTCACATGAGATGTAATTAAATTTGAAATCAGAAAAATTAAAATTAATTGATTTGGATCTAAGATTAGAAAATATGCATGACTAGTTCTAAAATAGAATAGTCTTGCATGTTTATAATTTAATTTGATTAAATTATATTTTAGATCTATTTATTTATTATTTTTAGATATTATAATTATTATAATAACATCTAAGAAATAGTGAATAAAAATTATTTAATTTTAACATCATATGAGATATGATTGATGCATGTCTAGACTAGTTGTAGAATAGATCTACATAGTTGTCTAGATTAGAGTTTATTTTGATAAGATCAATTTAAATCTAATTTTTTAGATTATTATGAAATAATTTAGATCTGAAAATAAGCATGATTCGATACATGAGATGTATGCAAAATATGCCATGATTGGATCTAATTTGTATATGTGATATATGATATAGATCTAAAACTATTTTATAGTATTACATGTTCCTAATTAAGGCATTCCCCTTAGCCGTCCGTTCATAAGAACAAAGAATGATTTAAAGGCCCTCTCCTCCCATCCGATGGGGTGTTCTTATGACGTGTAGGGGTGTTGTGCATTTGTCCTTAATCAAAAATCCAAAACTTACGTTTTGCAAAACCCTAGATCCTAAAACCCTAGGATTTATTATGCATATTTTATTTATGAACCCTGCTTAATTAATAATTAAGATTATGGAATATTAATTAGGTCTAAAATTGAGAATTTTAGATCTAAGAGCTGGTTAGATGAGATCAACAATGCTTAAATTGACCAGTCTAATAGGATTAAGTCAAGGTCAAGATCGAGTCACGATCAAGCAAGACCTAATTAGGCTTAAAAGTTAGAGTCTGTATTGTAGGCTAACCCAATTGGTTCTGGCTCAACAATTTGGTGTCTAAGATAAGTTTGGTAGATACGATCGACTAGTTTTTAATTGGGAGCTACTCGACCTGAATGTATTCTTGTACGAGTTAATGGCATGTCCCTTCCATCGATCTCACTTACCTGGCCATATCTGTTGACTCGGTTCTGATATGAGGTGGTCAATAATCTGAGCTAACCCATGCCACTAGATTAGTCATAATTGTTATGACTATAACAAGTCTAGTTTAATGAGACCTGAATCAATTCTCCCTAAGAAAAGATTAAGTCTGAGATCTTCCACCATTGTAGATGTGCGGGCCTTTTTCGGGGTTGATTGTTCTCAGCTTAATACAGTGGCTCAGTTGCATCAGAAAGATACAACTATGTCTATTAGGTATTGGATGCCATGGGCTGGAGGATGAGTTGGACTCAATATTTTGGATACGGTGAGAGACTCAGTTAGGAATTCAGTCTGTGCAAATGGTGGGTCTGACATAACTAAGGAGTGGATCAATATTCTGGATACAGTGAGATTCATGAATTAGAGACCAAGTTTGGGTGCACCATCATTAGAGAATCATTGAACAAGAGTTGTTCACTCATTGGCTAATCCATCATCAATAACTGTTAGGTGAGGTGATGAGTCAGTTGGTGAGACCGCACCACCCACTAGAAATCATTAATCGTGAAGATTTTCGCATCTCTGCAGAGGGAGTGTAGTGATCTGAGAAAATAATGAAAGCTAATTTGTTTAAAAATAAAATTTCTAAACAAATTGGTCAAGTCATAATTACAGTATCTAACTAGAATCTTTGACTTTCTACAAAAAAATGTCTGCGTCCAATCCATTAGCACGTATCCTGGACACACATAGACTGACCAAACCCAATTATAAAGATTGGCTCAGAAACTATAAAATCATTTTGGATTTTGAGAAGTTAACCCATGTAATGGATCAGGACCCTCCCACCTTACCAGCTCGTCCATCCACTGAACAGAGAGCATCTCTGAAAAAATGGATAGACGAAGATAATAAGGCTAGATATTACATGTTGGGCTCGATATCTGATGAGCTCCAGCACCAACATGAAGATATCAGGACTGCTCGCCAAATGTTGGCTCACCTGCAAGAGATGTTTGGTGAATAGAGTCACGCCGCCAAGTATCAAGTCATGAAATGACTTTTTAAGGCTAAGATGCGTGATGGACAGTCAGTCTAAGATCACTGTCTGATGATGATCAAGAACTTAGAAGAGCTTGAGAGGTTCGGTGTGAAGTTAGACTTGGATCTGCAGAATGATGTTATTCTGCAATCCTTGACTGATGCATATGGGCAATCCATCATGAATTACCACATGCATAAACTTCAAAATTCCTTGGCCAAATTAATGAATATGCTGGTCACCGCTGAGCTTTCTATGAAAGGTTCTAAAGGCTCAATTCTTGCTATGGAACAGACTTTTTCCAAAAGAAAGTCTTTCAAAAAGAAAAAAAAGTCTATGAAAAAGCAGAAGGTGGAAGGAGGAAAGAAGAAGAAGGTAGAGCCGAAGAAGAAGACCGCTATCAAAGAAAAGTATTTCTATTACAACAATAACAACCACTGAAAATGGAACTGCCCTACTTACCTAGCCACCCTGAAGAACAAGAAGGAAGGTCCTTCTGGAGGTATGCTCATTATTGAGTCTAACCTTATGGTTTCTTCTGCATCCAGTTGGGTGCTTGACTCTGGTTCTAGTGCTCATCTGTGCACTTCCATGCAGGGTCTTGAGGATAGCAGGAGGCTGAGGGATGGAGACATGATCCTACGCATCGAAAATGGAGCAAAAGTTGCTGTAGTGGCAGTGGAAACAAACCCTCTTTGGTTACCATCTGGTTTAGACTTAGTTTTGAAAGACTGTTATTATGTGCCTGTATCTAGCAGGAATTTGATTTTTGTTTCATGCTTAGCACTAGAAGGCTATGTGATTACCTTCTTTAAGGATCATTGTAACATTCTTTATGAAAGAAATAAAATTGTAAATGGTTTCCTTATTAACGATCTTTATCAGCTACAAATTGATGAATTTGTTCTAACTATCGAGCAAAACATGAATGCCAAACAACCTAGGGATAGTCCAAATGATAGGTATCTATGGCACCTGAGATTAGGTCATATAGTAGAAGATAGGATCAATAAATTGGAGAAAAATGGGCTATTGAGTCCTTTGACTTTCGAGTCATATCCAACTTATGAATCTTTGTCTTCAAGGCAAAATGACTAAACTCCCTTTTGTAGGACATGGGGAAAGGGCCACAAATCTCCTTGCCCTAGTACATACTGATGTGTGCAGCCCATTTGATATGCTGGCTAGAGGCAATTTTATCTACTTCATTACCTTTCTCGATGATCTCTCTAGGTATGGGTATGTGTATCTTATGAGATACAAGTCTGAAGCTTTTGAAAAGTTCAAAGAATTCAGACATGAAGTAGAAAATAAACTAAAAAACCCATTAAGGTTCTTCGATCAGATCGAGGAGGTGAATACCTTAGCCGAGAATTCCTAGACTATCTCAAGAAAAATGGCATAGTCTCTTAGTGGACTCCACCAGGAACACCTCAACTCAACGAAGTTTCAGAATGAAGAAATTGGACTCTATTGGATATGATCCGATCCATGATGAGCTTCATAGACCTTCCTGATTTTCATTGAGAACACTCATTGTTAACTTCAATTTATCTACTGAATAGGGTTCCCTCTAAAATCATTCCTACCACACCGTATGAGAAATGGCACGGTAAGAAACCAAGTTCAAGTCATCTCAGAATTTGGGATTGTCTAGCTCATGTCAAAAGACAATAAGCGGACAAGTTAGAGCTTAGGTCCTTCAGAGCTCGATTCATAGGATATCCTAAAGAGTCATTAGGATACTATTTCTACATTCCAGAAGGCCATAACGTAATTGTGAGTCGACATGCCATCTTTCTTGAAAAATAGTTTATTCAAGATAACGGCATTTGAAAGTAGATTAAGCTTGATGAGAAAGTCTCACAAGTACAACGAGCTAAGGACCAATTCGAACCAAATCAGGTTGAGCCAATAAGAACACTACCTCCTCCACCTCATAGATCAGAAAGAGTTTTCCATCCCCATTAAAGATACTTAGATATTATTTCAAAGAAAGTAGAGGAAATGTTCCTCGTAGGTAATGGTGCTCATGGTGATGATCCCAAAACCTACATCGAGGCGATATCAGATATCGACTCTGAGAATTGGTTAGAGGTAATGCAGTCAGAAATTGACTCGATGCACTCAAACCAAGTCTGGACCTTGGTAGATCCATCAGAAGGTATAGTACCTATTGGGTGTAAATAAATTTTCAAGAGAAAGATTGGTGCAGATGGGAATGTGGAGACATTCAAGGCTAGACTAGTGGCAAAAGGTTATAGTCAATGCAAAGGCATTAACAATCAGGATACCTTTTCTCCAATGGCTATGCTAAAATCCGTCCGCACATTGCTTGCCGTTGCAGCCTATTTCGATTATGAAATATGGCAAATGGACGTGAAAATGATATTCTTAAATGGATATCTAGAGGAAGATATCTATATGGAACAGCCGCTAGGTTTCACATCCAGTGATACTGATCACAAGCTTTGCAAGCTGCAAAGATCCATATATGGACTTAAGCAAGCATCTCGGCGCTGGAACACTCATTTCAATGATGTGATCAAAATATCTAGTTTCATCAAAAACGAAGAGGAACCGTGTCTTCAAAAAGGTCAGTGGGAGCGCTGTTGTCTTCCTCGTATTGTACGTGGATGACATCATTGTTAGATATATGTGCCATAGAAGCCTCAATTAGCTGACACTTGTAATACACTTCTAGGGGCATAATTATAATTTTGACTATAATCAATAAAATAGGTTATTTTCTATCACATATGTATATTTAGTGTTTGTGATACATCCTTTGAGTTAATGGTAATGATAATTCATATTTTCAAGAGTTGAAAATTTAAGACATGAATAATCATTATTAACTCATAAAATGCTCCTGACCATAGGATCATCATAAGGATGGTGATTGATATGAACGGTTGGTGTATAATTGCTTCTCTTTAGTAGATGAGTCTTGAGTCTACGTTGTGGAGACACCGGAGTGAGAGTATAGATACTCGTTAGAAAATGATGGCACTGAGCGTGACCACCTCGAGTAGTCATTAGAAAGTCTACCTTCTCATCAATGACTGACTCGATGCTGCAGTTGTGTGTCTAGTTCTTTGATCTAAGGTGAATCGGCAGTTCGTGAAGGAAAATCTTGATTTTTTGGATTAGGTTCGTTCAGATTTGATCGGATCAAGAGATATATCTCAAAAATTTTTCTCTTTGATCCAAATTAGATCTTGGATGTTTCAGATCTGATTCATATTATTTTGATAATAAAAATAAAATCTAGATAAATTAAATTAAATTTAATTTACCTTGATGAAGGGTAATCCTATTACCCATTGATGATCCTGTAAGCAGTGGAAGGTTCTGGATCTAGCCACATAAGTGCCTGGCCTCTATCGGTATCTACTCGGACTGGATCTGGAGATCCTCTTCTTCACTATCACCTCTCTAAAAATTAGATCTAGATCTAATTTGGAGAATCTTTAAAGCACCTTTCGAAGATCAGCAGTTGTCCTTTGCAGTAGCACAGTCTTCTAGCTTTTTATCGCCTTTCTCTCGTCTGGATTGCACCAACTTAGATTCCAAACCACTTTGGGTGTGGAGAGGAGAGGGAGAAGATTTGCTTGGCATGGAGGAGGAGGAGAGAACCAACCTTGGGGCTTGGAGAATTCTCAGATCAATTTTAGATAGTCCTTGAGTTGGGCGCAGGATCTTATTTATAGACTATGCGTGATCCAACTCCTCTTCTTCCCAACCAATCACAACCCTATGTGAAATCAGATCTAAATATGATTGGTGGGAATAGAGTCGCTTGGATTCCTCCTTAGATGGCACCTAAGACTAGTCAAACTTGGTTCTTAGGAGAAGTCTAATCGGAATCCAAAAAGAAGATGGAGTCCCTGTCCAATAGAGACTCCTAGGCGCCTCCAGCTTAGGCACACGCCAAGGGTGGCGTGCACCCTCCTCCTTGCTAGGTTCTGGTAGGGGGACAAGCCCCACCAGCTTTCCAATAGGTGCATGACATGTGGACAAAAGTCAAAGTATCAATAGTCAACATTTGACCAATCAAAGGTCAACTTTTGATCAAAGTCAAACAACGAGAAATGGCAGGTGAACAAAAATGGCAGGTATTGTCTTACAAAATAAGACAATCCTTTTCTGATCTGGACATACACCAATCAGATCAAGTGAAGGCCTTTGATTGAGCATAAACTCCTTTGGCTCAGTGAGGACAACTATTTATGATAGTAAAAGAAGAATGTTAGGTTCAATTGAGCGCTAGCACGATTTCCTTGAACCTATTTGAATCTCATTCAGATCAATTGAACTGGATTAGTTCAATTGATGATCACCAGACTCAAACCATTGTTTGTGTGACCCAGTTAGGTTCAATTCTGTATGGTAAAGGGATATGTCATGATCTCTATCATCAACATCATCGAAATTCCTTTTGATGGATCAGAACTCTTCTAATTCGAACAACTAGAATGATCGATCATCTAAATCATTCTAATTGCTCCCACAATCCACCAGTGACACCTAGCAGTATATGGTGACAATCCATCAGAGCTGAATGCGAACCTCTTGGTGCAGCTACCTGTGTGATTAAGTTCTTATATCTTGAGCCTCGGTCAGATTAGGGTTTAGGTGAACTCATCGAACCCTAGTCTCTATCATATGATGTAATCGTTCGATTCAAGTCCGATGTGGAAACCTAAATAGAAACTCTTTCTATTATTTCACTCTACCATGGCCATGGGCTTCTGGACTTGATTCTCATTATCATCATAGGGCTGCTCCTCTACCACCGAGGTAGACAGATTCCATCTTGATGCAATCCAGTTCCTACAATGAACATGCTATAGCCAACATACACCTCAGGGTTCTGAATGGCTAGGAGATCGAGTTATGGTGTAGTCAAACTATAACACCCTCAAGGTGAACTGTTGATGCATCTCAGGTTAAAGAACCAGACACACCACTGCAGCATCGAGTCAATCATTGATGAGAAGGTAGACTTCCTAATGACTACTCGAGGTGGTCACGCTTAGTGCCCTTATTCTCTAACGAGTATCTATACACTCACTCTGATGTCTCCACACCATAGACTCAAGACTCATCTACTAAAGAGAAGTGATTGTACACCAATCTTCTGGATCAATCATCATCCTTGTGATGATCCTATGGTCGGGAGCATTTTATGAGTTAATAATGATTATTCATGCTTCTTAAATTTTCACTCTCTGAAATATAGGTATGATATATACATTAAACCATTATATAGCTCAAACAGGATGTATCATAGACGCGTAAATACACATATGTGATAGAAATAATCCATTTTATTGATTATAGTAAAAATTATAATTTTGCCCCTAGAATTGTATTACAAGTGTCAGCCAATTATGGCTTCTAAGGCGACATATAATCTAACAAAACTCCCACTTGTGCCTAAAGCCAATTGGCTATAATCTACAGTTCCATCTTCTCAAGGTGGGCTCTCGATCTTCTCTTCGGTCCAATGGCTTTATAAGTGGATCTACACAATTGTCTGTGTAGAGTCGACTCTCTTGACCTCGACGTCACCCTTCTCGAAGAGTAATCACGGATGAGGTGTATTGCCGCTCCAATGTGCTTGGGATTTTTGGTGAGACCATAGGCTTCTTAGCAAGGCTATATGGTGCCATTGTTGTCGCAGTATAAGAGGATTGGCATCTGATGACATTATCTCGATTTCTGCAGCAACAGTTGCTTTATACCAGAATGCTTCCTTCCATGCCTCTGGATGCAGCGATATATTCTGCTTCCATGGTGAAAATCTGCTATCACAGATTTGCTTGGAACTTCTCTAGCTGACAGCACCACCTATTGCACTAATAGACTCTCAGATGCGGACTTTCGATCATTACATCGGATATAAAATCTGAGTCTAAGTATCTCGACCTGGAGTTCTCGGTTTACAAAGACCAACATCATATCCTTAGATTAGCTCTAAGTACTTAAGGATACATTTCATTAAAAGTCCGTATGTTTTGTTCAAGCCTGATGTTTCGATTGATATCTGCACTTGTGACACTCACACGCATGGGCTGAGACATATCAGGTCCGGTAATGACATTAGCATGGCATATCATGAGGCTCCCTATTGAGTAAGCATAAGGGATCTTCCAGCTCCCATATGCTTCTTATTTTCTCAGGTTGTGCGTTGGGCACATCTTCTGGCCAAAGATGGACCATACCATTGATCTGGGCCGAAGAACTGGAATATTCAATCCCCTCTTGAGTTTATCCATCTACATAAACCCCTCTTTATACTTCTGTCTATTAACAGTATTCTATGAAAAGTCCCTAAGCATCCTCTTTTGGTCCTATCTTCCGTAATAGACCTTGCAATTCCGGTAACAATGGACGATAAGGTGTTCGCTGTTTAGGTCAGTGGAGAATTTCCAGTTGAAACAACCATGAATTTTGAGCTGTCGTCAACATGGGAATATCCATTTCCAATAAGATAGAATGTATCATCCACGTTACATATACGACGAAAGACAACACACTCCCATAATTCTTTTTAAAAGACACACTATTCCTCTTCATTTTTGATAAACCAAATTTTTTGTCCAATCATTGAAACGAGTTGTTCCAGCTCCGAGATGCTTGGCTTAAGTCCATATATGTGACCTTTGCAGCTTGCAAACACCATGTCGTTGATTGTATCACTGGATGTTGAACCTTAGCAATGTCCACTATATATATCTTTCCTCATGATATCCATTTAAGAACGCCATTTTCAATCCAATCTTACCATATTTCATAATCGGAAATAGACTGCAATGGCAAGCAATGCGTGGATGGATTTTGCATAGCCACTGTAGAAAAGTATTTCCTGATAGTCCAATGCTTCGCGTTTTGATTAATAAACTCACTTTCTCCCACTAGCTCATAGCCGTTGACATGAATCTCCACCCATCTCAAGGGTCGTCACGTAACGAACCAAATTTTCTCTGCTCGAGAAGAATCCATTTAACCAATACCGATACTAATACGTCTCTCTCGAGGGGGTGAGTCACCTACCAAGCCGCTCCAGACTATACGAAGTTCTAAGAGTGACAGTCGAAAGGTCCTCAAATTACTGAGTGCTGCCATTCATCCTATAGACCATAATCTCTCGGCGAAGGCTCTGAGAATGTATCTGAGATGATGACTCGTTGTAAGGTAGATTGGGGGTCGAGACACACGAGACTGGACACCGAAGCGCCACTATAATCTATAAGAACAAAGAGAAATAGGTTGTCTGACTTCCTTTCTCCTGCAAGAGATAATAGCCCGTAGACACTCTCTCTCGACCAAGCAGGCGCCCGCGAGCCACGGGATAACGTCTATTCCAATATCGATGAGCATCCAGGAACGGAAAAGCCAGAAACGAAGCGGTAGGCTGTTCTTATTGGCATCAAGCGACGTAATATGATTCCAATTTAGTAGTCGGCAATCTAGGCAGCCGAACTCATCATAGTATCTTTTAAGGACGTTTTCTCAATATCAAGCTGATCTTCTTTCAATGCACTGGTCTTGAATAAACTATTTTTTTAAGAAGAGGCCATGTTCGAGCTGCACAATCGACATTATGGTCTTTCTGAACAGCGTGTAACCAAATCAGAGTATCCTAATGACTCTTTAGAAGCATATCCTATGATCCAGCTCTGAAGACCTTACTCTAACATGGTCGTCCTTTGTTATCGTTTTACAGTCAGCTGCGCAGAGCTTCCCCAAATGCTGAGATGGACTCAGACCTTGGGTTTCTTACGTATGCATATCTCATACGCAGGCATCAACAAAGACCTAGCAAAGGAAGAGAGTAGCGGGGGGAGGGAGCAAAGGAGCATTACAACCAAAAGGGCCAAGGAGAAAGGGACGGGAAGAACGAGGACCGTAGAGAAAACCCTATTCAGCAGACCTACAAATTTTAACGAAGTCAAACACCATGGAAATAGTCCCAAAGAAAAAGACCCAAAAATTAGATCGGAGGTTTGTGAACAGCATCATACGGTTATAGATCGGCACATATCCAAAGAATCCCGCACTTCTCCATTTCTGAAACGCAAGAACACAGTACAGTCAAGCTGTTCCTGGTCGAGCCTACCGCTTGAGGAGCGTTATGCTATGAATCCTTATAGGACACAGTAGGGATTATGATCTCTAAGCGCTAATGTATGCACCTCCCCTCGCCTTGACTTCGAGCTAGGAAGATACTTACAATGGATTATCATCCAGTCACTCTCCTCCTCCTCACTTATGTTCCTGAATTGTCCCCTCTGACCACTTTTCAAAAGCTTCCCTCAGACGGATTTCTCACGTAAAGATAGCAACGTAATCGATAACCTAACAGACAGACCATTCATCCGCACAGAGGGTAGATGACAAGAGTGATAATGATGAGCTAAGGAGGTAAAATTTGCGGCTCTGAGTGGATCAGCATCTCAAAAATGGCGGCCAACACATCAGTATGTACATTAGGCAAAGGCAGAAATGAAGATTCATGTGGCGCCTTTCCCTATCTACCACAAAAACGGACGAGTTTATACAGATTTTGCACATATGAAACAGGAGAGTAGAAGATTCACAAGTAGGCCTATGACTTCGAATAAAGTCGCACCATAGGAACTGCAAGTAGCACCCATTTTCTCCAAGTTTGTGATCCTATCTTGCCAGCTTCTCTACTTATGCAATCCTATAAATCTCGCGCTGTCGGTAGGGCATACAATCCATTCTGGAACTATACACTAGCTCGCCCTCATTCGCCACTTCGAACCTCCGTGCCCGCGTTCCGATAGGAATAAACCAGAATGACATCAGTAGTGTAGCGCTCAGAATTAAAAAAGACTCCGTGTCACTAAGGAACCACCATTTGCAATTTATTCTTCTTCATATCAAAAGAATGTGTAACAGAGGTCCCGTCCTTAAAGAAGGGTAATCAATAGGCCTTCTCAGTACGTAAGCAGAAACAGAAATCAAAATTCCTACTAGCTCAGCACATGAAGTAATTACGATAGTCTTCTCAACTAAGTCGATAAAATACCAGACGATTATTGAAGGGGGGTAATGTTCCACAGACACGAGCAGCAAGACTCTGGCTCAGTTATCCGATGGAAGTGGGATCATACCTCTCATCTTCCTCAGCCTCCTCGCCTCATTTCGCAAATCAAGCAACCCTGCTGTGGAAGTGCACAGCATTGAGCACTACAACCAGAGTAAAGCATCCAACTGGATCTAGACAGGAAAACTATAGAGGATTAGAAATGCAATAAAGGAGGTACCTCCCGGAGGACCATTCCTGTCATCGTTCGGTTCAGGTGTCCAGAGAGTAGGGCCGGGCCAGTTCCACGCTTTCAGTGCCGTCCATTGGGAATATGCAATGGACAACTAACTTTCTTGACAGCGAGCTCGCAATCAATGTGGCACGCTCTACTTGCTTCACGTTCGTGCGGCCATTGACTCCTCTTCACCTTGTTGAGCTCCTATTGATCCTGAATGCTTGTTATTCTTTCAGAAAGGACTTCGCAAGGGTTCTTTGGAAGAACAGTCCCCTCTCCATAGCGAGAGGAAAACTGAGGCTCCTTAGAAATCTTTGTCTAAAAGAGCTCACTCCGGACGATGGGGGGAGGGAGGCTCAACAAGGCAGGGGCGCCGGGGGGAAGACCCAGTTTATTTCTTCCCTGTGTGAAATTCTCGCTAAGAATCTTTGACAGTGGTTATAGGCAAATATAGGTAAGGTTTCCACAAATAAGATGCAAATTGTCCAGATGCACTACAGTCGAGAGATGTGCGTGACTATAAAATAGTCAAGTTCTAGACAATCCAGGCCTAACTCCTCACACCAAATGCGTTCTCAAAGCATGCCTTTCAAGTCCGTGATACACTCATCAGACAGTAGAATCATTGGAACCCCTGAGCCGCCTGAGGCCATCACGCATTCTTAGCGGGGACTGCTTAAGAGAAGTACGATCTTCATGTCGAAAAGCTTAATACTAGCATTAAAGCTGCCCGCTGCCTACGCGAAGCTTCTACTTCACAAACATGCTTCTGCATGGTAAGCCAACATGTTGGTAGGCCGATGCCAGGAGTTGCATACGGTATTATCATATTGACGCTGATGGAGGGCTTGCATAACGAACCAAATCGGAGAGGGGAGCGCCAGATGTACAGGTATACTGGCCTATATATCTTTCATCTATCCATTTTCCAGAGCGCTCTAGCTGTTCAGTGGCCAGACTGGCGCGACTGCCTAAACGGGCGCATGGTCGGCGTGGTCCAACGTAACATCGTAATGCGTTAATTTCGTCGAAAGATCCTAAAGATATGTTGTAGTCAATTACCTAAGCGCAATCTTCCCTACTAATGGAACGATAGACGTGGTCGGTGCAGGTCGATCCATGTGGCTCCAAGCTACGATTCAAGTGGTGCTTAGTGGGGAGCCAAGCCCAGACGAGCTAGACATTTTCCTTAGAGAAGTGCAAGAGTTCATCCACTAGATAATTAGTAAATATGGACTTGCAACAACTTTAATTAGGAATTATTCTATTAAACAAAATATAAGCTACTAACGCGTATTCTACTCAAGACAGTCCCTACACTTCTTATCTGCAGAGAGCAACAAATCTCCATGATTAGAAAGTTACGGATTTCTAGTCAAAAGATGTGCGTGCCAGGAACCACCACTAACGTCATCACCTCACCTAATAGTTATCGAAGTGGAAGGTGGGGGGTAGCACAATGCAGCATGAACAAGCTGCATTGTTGCACAGATTCTACATCATGGACCCTGAAACACCCCAAACATTGGAGTACATACTAATTCCCATGAATCCCCTACTATACCCGTACTACCAAAACTATATGAAATCCAGCCTTCAGAGTTAGCTCGGCCATGGACACCATCATTTGATAGCCCACGAGATGGGATATCGTAATTTGGTCTCTCACCGTATCCAACTATTAAAGCACAACTCATCTTCTCGCAGCCACATCAGCAATCGCCATGATCCTAATAGACATTGGTTTGCTCTTTCCTTATCAGTAACTGAGCCACTACAACTGTATCCAGACCGAGAAACAATCAACTTCGGT
>QRFJ01004017.1:148279-187377 GCA_006176705.1 Cocos nucifera | reverse complement strand
AAAGAGAGAGATTCCCCCTTCGAAGCTCATCACTTAGGACGAGCGAACCCCCATCTCGAAAGGTTTGCAAGGAGGCGGGATGAATGTTCGGCTGCGTCAAGGAGGTGGAGTGAAGTTCGGAACATCCACAACCTTCCAGCGCAAGGAAGCGAATCCACCTTGAAGTAAAGCGAACTTCCCTTTGAGGCCCCTCATCTGAATAAAGTTCGACGGAAGCAAGACGAAACTCCATGGAGGCTCGAAATGAGTTCGGCTCAGTAAGGCCGAACTTCCATTCGAGCTCAACATCCAAATGAAGTTCGGCGCAAGCAAGGACGGAACGAAGCCCCCGGAATGAAGTTCGGCACAAGCGAGGTAGAATGAGTACTCCCGCAAGAATGAAGTTCGGAGGAAGGCCGAACTCCTCAGTCATCGAAATAAAGTTCGGCGGAAGCAAAACCGAACTCACCTTTTGAGCTCATCAATGAAGCTCGGGCAAGTGAAGCCGAACTCCACCTTAAAGCCCATCATCACAGTGAAGTTCGGCGCAAGCGAGGATGGAACGAAGCCCCCCGCGGAATGAAGTTCGGCATAAAGGAGGCCGAACTCCGCAGCAGATCACTTAAGTGAAGTTCGGCCGCGCTCGAGACCACCCTAGGGCGATCGAGGCCGAACTCCCCCTCAAGTATGTCGCTACAACGAATTCACGGGAGGTGCAATAAAGTCCGGGCAAGCAAAGCTGACCCCCTCTCTGCGAGCAGGGAAGTCCGGACAAAGAAGCATGAAGTTCTTCCACGGAAAGAAAAGTTTCGCAGGAAAGCAGAATGAAGCTCCATGCAAGCGAAGCCCGAACTTCTCGAGCTCACCATAAAGGAAGCCCCGACAGAAGGGCGCGAAGAAATCCTCCTCTCGAAGGATTCCGTAGCTACGACCCGCTCCTCTAACTCAAATTCTCGATGAAGTTAAGAGCCGGCCGCCAAAACCCAATGTTCAAGAGGTCTCTCATCCTAGTATTCACATGCCTAAAAGCACTTTCCAAGATCTAGAATATGTCCAAAAATTAGCCTAAAATTTGTTCTATATAATGAGTTATAGAGGAGTCCTTGTTGGGTCAAATTCTTAGACTAGGAAAGAACAAACATGGCAACTAGTTGGGGCACCCAACACTTGGACGCCCCCTCCTTTCCTTTTGGCGTGGACCACCAAAGAAAAGTGCACAAAATTCCTTTTTTTTCATTAAATAAATCAGAGAGAAAATAGGGAGAATGGACGGCATGCATGGGAGGAGTTTTAGTTTCCTAAAACTCTATCCAAAGAAAAATTCAAATCAAATTCAAACTTTCTCCTTTGACTGGGTCCACAACTAATTGCCATATGAGAAAGAGAGAAGATGAGTGGACATGTGTGAAGACCAGGAAGAGAAGATTTATCACCAAAAATAAAGGGAGAGTGGGCGTGGGGAGGCATGGTATATAGGTGGCACAAGATGGATCCTAGTCTTACTAGGATTTCATATTTGACTTGGTCAAATATAGTTTCTCAAACCAAATCAAACCAAAATTAATTTAACCCAATTAGGTTAGACCCTAATCTAATTAAAAATTTAATTAAATTAGATTAAATTAAATTAAATTTTAATTTAATTTTCTAATTAAATTAGAAAATTGGGTTGACCCAAGTTCTAATTGAACTAGAACTAGTTGTTCCTTGCACTTGGCTTATCCAATAAACCAATTGAACTTGATCCAATCAAGTCCAAATAAAATCTAATTAAATTATATTTAATTAGACTTAATCTCAATCTTTTGCTTAATCAAATTAAGTCAATTAGCAATCAAATTACTAATCGATCCTTCCATAATATTTGCACTAGGTTAAACATTAATCGTATTGATCGTTTAACCTTAGAACGATTTTCAATCATTGATCAACATCCAATCGAATTGTGAACTCTAATGTATGTGATTCAATAGGTTCAAACCTTAGCTGGTAACATAGAAATAAATTTTTATACCAGTCAAAGTGACCATCTAGCAATAGTATCCGACGGTCGGATAGGTCGAATATATAGAACAACATCCTTAAAATCCAGGTGGATATAGTTTTCATATAATTCATCTTCTTGACCAAAATACTCATAGGACACCTCAGAGTTAAATTGTCAACTCTGATCAGACTATCCATATTGCATTTCAAAATACCAAATCCATCTCATGGATTACCCTGACCATGGTTTTGCTATATTGAAATACAGTGATACATTCTTCTCCAACTCTTGGAATAGTTAATTCCATCTTGATCACACACCGACTTCGCAAGTACTTGACTATGCCCAGAAGCCTTTCATTACTAAATTAAAAATCTAGTTAGTTCGGTACCAAAGCATAGTGAATTGCTTGCAAGCCACTGATGTGATCTTAGGTCTAAGAAATATTTATACCTATATCCCATCAGAGACATTCTTGATAGCAGAATGCTCTAGAGTTGGTTATGTTCAGTGACGATGTATTCCTACATCTCATCTGTATGCCATACTAGTATCTCCACACTCCTTGGTTAAGAGGACAATCAACATATATGACAAACAATGATCTATACTCGATAAACACTATCGTCCTAATTAATAGTCTATCATTTAATCGTGAATAGTTTTAAAGACTAATCGATAAATCCTTTTTTTATCAAACTTAAATAGTCCTAAGGACTTCATCATAATAATAAAGTTCATTAAAAGATAAAAATTTATGATGAAAAATACAAAAAATATATTTTATTAATTAATAAATCAATTATAATTATAATGTAGCTCAACCATCAATAGACTAATGATTGACTTTGGGATATATTTTTCAACACCTCCTACTGATCAAACTTATCTGGCTTCTTGATGAAATTTTATTTTGATCGGATCACTTGACTATTCGAGCTAACCCATGTCAGCTAGGTAAATCAATATGACTGATTTAGGTGCTCCTAGATCAGCCTATTAATTATCTCCCTTAAGCTGACTTGGTGAAGCCAGTGGAAGGATCATGACAAGCTGGTTCATCTGAACTTTTCTCTTTTTTAAAATTAAATTCTTTAAATTATTAGGTTCCTAAAATAAAATAGTTGTTGTGAAAACTAGATCATAGCCTTCCATTAAGTAAGTGATAATAGATCCATTAGTTGGATAATCATTGGAGGCCCAAAGGTTTAGTGCTTATCGACTAATGGAATTATCATTCATTATATGATTTCTTGACTGCATCTTTCTAAATGATTGTTAGATTAGCCAACCAAAGTTGGGCCTAATCATTCATTGGTTTGATAGACCAAGTATGGTCATGTTAATGGTTGGATCTAATCAGACCTTTTCAGTAGAGGCCAAAGCCTACTGATTAGGGATTGAGGCAAAAATTTAATTATTAAAAATTATTTAAAAAAATAATTGATTATGAACCTATCCTTAGATATACATGGATTGGCTAACCAAAGTTGTACCCATATGCAGTCTATATGGATTCTAGTACCCACTAAGAAATTAGGATAATTTTTTGAATTAGAGGTAGAGGCTATCAATTCAAATAAAATAGTAAAAAAACCTTTTGATTAAAATTTAAATCTTTAGATTTAATAAATTAATTACTAATTAGATTATAATTTTTTTATGCAGATATGGCCACTTTTCTATCACTCCGATCATTATTGGATAATGATAAGTTGGTGGAACCTAACATCGGTAGCTGATATCGAAAGTTGAAAATAGTTCTAGAGTATGAATGGATCCTATATGTATTGATGGATCGTGTACCTGAGGAGCCAGCTGCCAATGCACATGGAACGGTTAGAGATACTTACCAAAAGTAGCTCAGTGATCGAACCACGGTGCACTGCATTATGCTGATTGTCATGAGCAATGAGTTCAGTCACAGATTTGAGATTGCTCAGTCAAAGGATATACTTCAAGTGATTGGAGGATTCTTTTGGCACACCCGATGACGTTGAAAGGCATAAGACTAGTTATGCCATCTTCAACACCGAGATGTGGGATGGAGCCTTTCACTGCTCATGTACTATACATGATCAAACTGATAGAGTGATTGAGCAAGCTCGACTTTTTCTTACATAAGCAGCTTGGAAAAGATGCAATACTAAATTCACTACCCAAGTTCTATCTCCCATTCCTTACTCATTTCAGAATAACAAAGCCTAAAGTAGACTACTATGGGTTACTAGGGTTGCTTCAAAATTTTGAGAAGGATTACCAATTCCATAAGGATTTAGTGAACTTAGTGAGAGGTTCATCTTCTGGTTCTCAATCCTTTAGAAAAGAAAAGAAGAATAAGAAGAAGAAGGACAAGAAGGTGCAAGTTCACGTAGGGACATATCTGCAGGGCCAGATCAGGAAGATCAAGCCCGATAAGAGTCAAACTGGATGCTTTTCTTGCAAGTAGTAAGGGCACTGAAAGAGAAACTATCCTCAGTACATTACCTCCCTGAATCCGAACAGGAAGAGAAAGAAGCAAGCAGTTGCTAGGCAAGGTATTTATATGATAACTTCTTATAATTTTTCTATTTATGATTATACTGACTGGGCATTGGATACCGGTAGCCCTTACCATATTTATAATTCATTGCAAAGATTGCAGGTCAGTAGGAGATTCAAGTAAGGTGAAAGGTTCTTAAATGTTGGAGATCGAAGACTAGTTCTAGTTCAAGCTTTAAGAATCCTGAAACTTATATTTGAGTTCTATACTGTTGTTCTTAATGATTATCATTTCTATCCCAGTTTCTTTTTAAATATCATTTCTATAGGCCTTCTGGTCAAAAATAATTATGAAATTTTAATAAAAAAATAAGTTTATAATATCATTATGAATAGTGTTACTATTTTCTATGAACATTTGAACAATAGTGTGTATATGCTATCACAACCTATTAATATAGTCTATTCAACTGGCAAGCACCCTGGATTAGATAGTGTGTCAGATATCTACTTATGGTACTGTAAGCTAAGTCATATAAATAAGAATAAGATAAACAGGTTGACTCAATAGGGAATCATCGAAGTCAATGATTATGAATCACTTCCAACTTGTGAGTCCTATCTTCTTGGTAAAATGACTAAGTCATCTTTTACTAGAAAAGATGAGAGAGCCAATAAGCTCTTAGGTCTTGTACATACTGATGTATGTGGACCAATGAGCATAGGTGCCAGAGATGGATATTTCTACATCATCACTTTCATAAATGATCTATCTAGATATGGATATGTTTATCTGATGAAACATAAGTCATATTCATTTAAAATATTCAAATGATTCGAAAATGAAATAGAAAAATAAATTGAAAAGAATATTAAAACTCTTCGATCTGATCGAGAAGGAGAATATCTTTTCAGTGAATTTCTCACATATCTAGGAGAGAATGGGATTCTCTCTCAATGAACTCCTCCAGGAACACCATAGTATAATGGTGTGTCTGAAAAAGAAATCCAACTCTATTAGACATGGTTCGATCCATGATGGATTTTGCCAGCTTGCCGATATCCTTCTGGGGATATGCACTTGAATCAACTTGTTATCTATTAAACAGGGTTCCAAGTAAGTCTATAGTTAAAACTTCATATGAGATATGGACAAGATGTAAGCCAGTACTTTCATACCTTAGGATTTGGGGGTGTCCGGCTTATATCAAATAGTTAGTTACAGATAAACTTGGACCTTGATCTGATAAATGTATATTCATAGAACATCCAAAAAAGATCAAAGGATACTATTTCTACCATGCTGATAAACAAAAGATGTTCGTCAGCCTTAAGATAATCTTTTTGGAAAAGAAGTTCCTTGGTGAAGGAACTATTGCCTCTAAGGTTGAACTTGATGAAGTTCAATAGGTAGAAAGCCCGACACCTATAGCTGAACCTGAGTCGGATTTGATTAGATCAGATTTGGAGCCTAGTGTACCTGCATCATTAAGGTGATCTGGTAGAGTACCGCATCACTAGAATAGATACTATAGTTTCTTGGTCCGAGATGGTGATCCTATCGAGCTTGATGAGAACAATAACGATATGATCACCTATATGAATGCTATGCAAAGACCTAATTTCAAGAAATGGCTTAAGGCCATGAAATCCAAAATGGAGTCCATGAAGGTCAACGATGTATGGACATTGTTTGACCCACCCGAAGGGGTTAAATCCATTGAATGTAAGTGGATATTTAAAAGAAAGAGAGGCGTAGATGAAAAAATGGAGACCTGTAAAGCCCATCTGATTGCCAAGGGGTATCGTCAATGTTATGGTATTGACTATGAGGAGACATTCTCTCCTGTGGCAATGCTCAAATCCATTTGGATAATGCTTGCGATAGCTGTCCATCTGAATTATGAGATTTGGCAGCTAGATGTGAAAATAGCTTTCCTGAATAAAGATTTGACTGAAGAGGTGTATATGATACAACTTAAGGGATTCACTCCATATATGAGTCCAAGGTGTGCGAGCTTTAGAGATCCATTTATGGATTGAAGTAGGCATCTTGGAGTTGGAACATGCATTTTGATAAGGTGATCAAAATGTATGGCTTTGTTAAGAATGGATAAGAGCCCTATATTTATAAATGGACAAATGGTTCAATAGTGGTATTCCTTGTCTTGTACATAGATGACATTCTCTTAATCGAGAATGACATCCCCATACTGTAGGGAATAAAAGTTTGGTTGTCATCTCAGTTCTCCATGAAGGACTTGGGTGAAGCATTCTACATCTTAGGGATGAAGATCTATAGGATTAGATCTAAAAGAATGCTTAGGTTATCCTAGTCCACGCACATAGATACTGTGTTGAAGAAGTTCGGCATGGAGAATTTTAAGAAGAGCTATCTCTCGATAGGCCATGAAATTTCTCTCTATAAGAAGGATTGCTCGACAACTTCTGAAGAGAGAAAGCGTATGAGGAGAGTCCCATATGCTTTGACAGTGGGATCTATCATGTACGCCATGAGATGTACGAGTCTAGATGTGGCATACTCACTAGGAGGAGTGAGTAGATACCAATCTAATCCTGAAGAAAACCACTGAAAAATGGTTAAAGCCATTATTAAGTATTTGAGAAATACTAAGGACCAATGGTTTGTTTATGGCGAGTCATATCTAAAACTTATGGAGTTTACAGACTCCAACTTTCAATCTGACCATAATGATAGCAGAAGCATATCAGATTATATCTTTATTCTAAATGATAGAGCCATCTACTGAAAGAGTTCCAAGTAGCATACTATGGCAGACTCTATTTATGAAGCAGAGTGCATCGCAGCATTAGATGCAGTGAAGAAAGCTATGAGGCTGAGAAAGTTCATCACCAAAATTGGAGTAGCACCGTCACTTGATGGTCTGGTCCTGCTCTACTACAATAGCACTGGTGCCATAGCTTAGGCAAGGGAACCAAAGGCACACCAGTGGACGAAGCATATTCTACGTTGCTTTCACTTGATTCGGTAGATCATGGATCGAGATGACATCGATCTTCTGAATATCGATAGAAAGGAGAACCTGATCAACCCCTTCACTAAAGCCCTGGTGATAAATGAGTTCGACAACCACAAGTCGAAGATAAGCATTAGATATTATGTCGAGTGGCTTTAGGACACGTGAGAGTTGTTGGAAAATGTGTCCCAAAATCAATCATCAGCCTATTGATGGTTGAGCTATATTATAATTATAATTAATTTATTAATTAATAAAATATATTTTTGATATTTTTTATCATAAGTTTTCATCTTCTAACGAACTCAATTATTGTGATGAAATCCTTAGGACTATTTAGATTCGATAAAGAGAGGATTTATCGATTAGTTCTTAAAACTATTTACGATCAAATGATAAACTGTTAATAAGAACAACAGCATCTATCGAGCATAGATCACTGTATGTCATATAGGTTGGTTGTCCTCTTAACCAAGGAGTGTGAAGATATTAGTATAAAATATAGGTAAGATGTAGGGGTACATCATCACTGAACATGACCAACTTCAGAGCATTCTACATTCGAGAATGTCTCTAATGGGATATAGGTATAAGTATCACTTAGATCTAAGATCACCTCAGTGACTTGCAAGCACTCACTGTGCTTTGATACCGGACTAACTAAATTTTTAATTCAGTAACGAAAGACTTTTAAGCATAGTCAAGTACTTGCAGAGTCAGTGTATGATCAAGATGGAATTGACCACTTCAAGAGTTAGAGAAAAATGTATCACTATATTTCAATATAGCAAAATCTTGGTCAGGGTAATCCATGAGATGAATTTAGTATTTTAAAATATAATGTGGATAGCCCGATCAAAGTTGATAGTTTAACTCTAAGGTATCCTACGAGCATTTTGGTCAAGAAGATGAATTATATGAAAACTATATCCACATGGATTCTAAGGATGTTATTCTACACATTCAACCTATCCGATCATCAAGTACCATTGCTAGATGATCACTTTGATCAGTACAGAAATTTGTTCCTATGCTACCAGCTTAGATTTGGATCTATAGGGTCACATACATTAGAGTTCATGATTTGATTAGATGGTTAATCAATAATTGAGAATTGTTCTAAGGTTAAACGATCAATACGAATGATGTTTAACCTAGTGCAAATGTTGTAGGAGGATCGATTAGCAATTCAATTAGTAATTAGCTTAATTTAATTAAGCCAAAGGATTGAGATTAAGTCTAATTAAATATGATTTAATTAGATTTAGTTTGGGCTTGATTAGATCAAGTTCAATTGATTTATTGGATAAGCCAAGTGCAAGGAAGAACTAGTCCTAGTTCAACTAGGACTTGGATCAATCCAATTTTTTAATTATATTAGAAAATTAGATCAGAATTAAATCTGATTTAATCTAATTTAATTAAGTTCTTAGTTAGATTAGGGTCTAATTTAATTGGATTGAGTTACTTCTGGTTTGATTTGGTTTGAGAAACCATATTTGACCAAGTTAAATATGGAATCCTAGTAAGACTTGGATCCACCTATTAGGATTTGACACCTTGAATTCGACCCATAGTAAAAATAGAATCAATTTTTAGCACAGCAATTAGGCCACTCTGATACATAGTCGAGCCAACTCAGATTGACATCGAGCCAGCTCGAACCATAGCCGAGCTGGCTCTCTCAAGTAGACAGAAATAGAAGTTCGCACGAGATACAGCCGAGCTTGTTTGACCCCTGAACAAGCCAGCTCGACGGAGGCTAATAGAATAGGACTGGATTTTTCTATTTGGAATCAAATTATGATTAATCTAAGAGGTCTATGAGAGTTGCGTGTGGACCATAGGATCCAACGGTCATGGAGGGTTGCGATCATGATCTGAGAATTGAAAAATATTTTGAGACTCCATCAAGGACATGTTCAACTCATATTAAGAGAACGAGCCCTATTAGGACTCATGTGAACTGCTAAGAAGAGGATTCTCATCCTATTTAAAGGACTGAGGTGCTATGGTGCAGAAAGATGGTGCATGTGGCATCAGAAGCATGTAGAGAAGCTTAGACAACCATCGAGAGGAGCTTAGCAGAGTATCGAGTATGTGCAGCCCGCAAGAGAGAGAAGCAATAGGTGCATAGCATCCGACAAGGAGGCTGTGAGGGCATGGCACCTTATATCTTCTAAGGGTCTTCTTGGTATTCTTAGAGAGCTTTTGTGAGGATAGCTTCTAGTTGAGAGAGATTTTTATACGGTGAGTTGAGAGTAGGTGTTCTCCTATTGTACCTGATTTTTTTTTCATAGTGAAGCTTTGCATGCCCCATGGAGATGAGCCCTTGGACTGATCCATGTACTTGATTACTTTTATTATTTTGTTTTCTTCTTTCTTCCTACCATAATAATTGGTACAAGATCCTAAATAATGGGTTTCAGAGTGAGTCAATATCTACAATAGATTGGTATCAGAGCAAATTGATACCACAATAATTGGTATCAAAGCCCAGACAGTACCAGAACGTAGATTGCAATAGTGGTGTTAAAGATTGAAGAACATAGAGAAGACAAGTGCAATCAAGGTGGAGATCAATAGGTTTGATGGGAAGGATAATTTCTTTTTGTGGCAAGCAAGGATAAAATATGTCCTCATCCAACATGGGTTGATCAATGCTTTCTTGTATGAGGAGATGCCAGCCACCATAGTGGTAAAGGATTGGAAGCAGATTTAGATGCATGCGGTAAGTACAATCTACTTGTACCTAGCGAATGATGTGGTGATCCATGTACTTGGCAAGATTTTCCTGATGGTGCTGTAATCGAAGCTTGAGAAGTTGTACATGATGAAGTCGCTCTCAAACATGCTATTCCTTTGGAGGCAATTCTACCGACCATGGATGAATGAAGGCCAGAGCATATAGGAGCATCTATCCAACTTTCAAAAGATCCTCACCGACCTCCTCAGTATTGGCAAAAAAGTTGAGGAGAAGACCAAGGTGTTGGTCTTACTATCATCGCTTTTTTTTTCATACGAGTCCTTGATGACTACTCTTCTAGTAAAAAATAGCACCATCAAGATGGATGAGGTCACTACAACAATGCTTCAGAATGAGGTTCTCAGGAGGGAGAATACAACTTCAAGCTCAGATGACGGTAGCTCAGCTTTGGCAATTTCTGGAGGAGCAAGAGGCAGTAGATGGAGTGGTAGAGAATCGCGAGGAGGATAATCCAGGTCCAAGATGAGGGATCAAAGCAAGATTAGATACTATAGGTACGATGAGTTGGGGCATCAAGTCAAGAATTACCCATAACTCAAGGATCGGATGAGGGCTATTGTAGCGACGACCAGTAGCGAGTTAGAGGATGATGTTCTAGAGATATCTGACAAGGTATCCACTTCTTTCCAATAAAGAATTTTAGATTCTACATGCACATATCATGTTTGTTATGGAAAGAAGCAGTTTAACTTCCTAAAGAGTAGTAAGGGCACTGCTTATCTATCGGATAGATCGAGCTATGTGATCAGATGCATCGAGACGGTTAGCTGGAGGACACATGATGATGAAGTAAGAAGATTGGAAGAGGTCCAATACATACCCAATTTTAGGTGGAATCTTATCTCACTGAGCAGACTGGATTCAAATGGCTATAAGTGGATAGCTGGTGATGAAATCCTAAAGGTCATGCATGATGATTAGGTGATATTGGAGAGAAAGAAGAAGACTAGAGGACATTACCATCTGGCAGAAAGCCCAATGTAAGGTGAAGCTTCAGAAGCTAGAGGAAGCCCAGTGCGAGTTAGAGCTCTAGGTGGAGATGGATCAAGCATGAGATGAGAGACTCGGGAGGATACATGCAATGTCGCAAAGTGAAGTTCCTATTATCGTAGAAAAATTTTTTGAGCAGGTCTTTGATTTGAGTGGACACAGCCCATGACGAAGGTGGGATCGAGCGGTCTGGCTTGACTCTTATGTTTGCCTATCCATGATCAGCAGACGTGCCCCAAGGCATAGAGGTAAGATGGATCACAAGATCTCAAAGTCAGGTGGAGGCCAAATATCGAGTTGAGATGGAGATTTTTAGGATTTGACGTCTCGAATTCGATCCAAAGCAAGAAGAGAATCAATTTTTAGCACAATAGTCAGGCCGACTCTGATACGCGATCAAGCCAGTTTGGATTGAGATCGAACCAACTCGAACCACAGCCGAGCCAACTCTCTCAGGTAGATAGAAACAGAAGTTCGGATAAGATACAGCTGAGCCAACTCGACCCTTGAATGAGCCAACTCGATGGAGGCAAACAGAACATGATGGAGTTTTTCTGTTTGGACTTGGATTATGATTAATTCAAGAGATGTTGGGAAATACGTCCCAAAGCCAATCATCAGCCTATTGATGGTTGTGCTATATTATAATTATAATTAATTTATTAATTAATAAAATATATTTTTGACATTTTCATCATAAAGTATTCATCTTCTAACGAACTCCATTATTGTGATGAAGTTCTTAAGACTATTTAGCTTTGATAAAGAGAGGATTTATCGATTAGTCCTTAAATCTATTCATGACCAAATGATAGACTATTAATTAGAATGATAGTGTCTATCAAGTATAGGTTGTTGAATGCTATATAGGTTGGTTGTCCTCTTAACCAAAAAATATGGAGACACTGATATGACATACAGATGAGATGTATGGGTACATTATCATTGAACATGACCAACTCCAGAGTATTCAGCTATTGAGAATGTCTCTGATGGAATATAGGTATAAGTTTTCCTTAAAACTGAGATCACCTCAGTGACTTGCAAGCAACTCACTGTGCTTTGATACTGGACTAACTGAATTTCTAATTCAGTAACGAAAAGTTTCTAGGCAAAGTCAAATACTTGCAAAGTTAGTGTGTGATCAAGATGGGATTGACCACTCCAAAACTTAGAGAAGAATGTATCATAGTATTTCAATATAACAAAACCTTGGCTAGGATAATCGATCAGATGAATTTGATATTTTGAAATACAATGTGGACAACTTGATCAGAGTTGACAGTTGAATGCTAAGGTATCCTACAAACATTTTAGTCAAGGGGATGAATTATATGAAAACTATATTCACATGGGTTCTAAGGATGTTGTTCTACATATTTGACCTATCCGACCATCGGGTACCATTGCTAGATGGTTAAATCGATTAGTACAAAAATTTATTTCTATACTACTGACTTAGATTCAAACCTATGAGATCACACACATTAGAGCTCATAATCTGATCAGATGGTTGATCAATGATTAAAAATTATTCTAGGGTTAAACGATCAATACAATTGATGTTTAACCTAGTGCAAGTGTTACAAGAGGATCAATTAGAAATTAGATTGCTAATTAGCTTAATTTGATTAAGTCAGAGGATTAAGATTAAGTCTAACTAAATATGATTTAACTAGATTTAGTTTGGGCTTGATTGGATCAAGTCTAATTGGCTTATTGGATAAGCCAAGTGCAAGGAAAAACTAGTCCTAGTTTAACTAGGACTTAGGTCAATCCAATTTTTTAATTTGATTAAAAAATTAAATTAAAATTAAATTAAATTTAATCTAATTTAATTAAACTTTTAATTGGGTTAGGATCTAATTTAATTTGGTTGACTTGGTTTTGATTTATTTTGATTTAAGAAACCACTTTGACCAAGTCATAGATGGAATCCTAGTAAGACTAGGATTCCACCTTGTGCCACCTTATCCCCTCATTACCCATGCCCTCTTTCTCTTTTATTTTGTGTGACAAAAACCTCTCTTTTAGGCCTTCTCATGCATTCCCTCCTCTCCTCTCTTTCTTATATGGAAATTAGGTAGTGGCCCAAGTTAAAGAAAGGAATTGGTTTTGGTTTCAAATCCTATGAGATAGTGTTTTGAAAAAACAAAATTCCTCCTCCCATGTGTATCACCCTCCTTCCTGTTTTCTCTCTATTTTTCATGGTAAAAAGAAGAAGGTTTTGGGTGATTTTCT
This sequence comes from Cocos nucifera, assembly GCA_006176705.1. Taxonomy (NCBI): domain Eukaryota; kingdom Viridiplantae; phylum Streptophyta; class Magnoliopsida; order Arecales; family Arecaceae; genus Cocos; species Cocos nucifera. Next base: position 173,933 of record QRFJ01004017.1, on the reverse strand, counting down.
TATATGGTCCATGACTAAAATTTTGGAGAGGGCGCCCAACCTCGACTTGCCCAAATTGGGCATTCCTTATCTAGTTTTTGACCTAGACAAGGACTCCTTTTTTTCTATATATTTAGGATGAATTTTGGACTAATTTTTTGTGAGGTTACAGACTATTAAGAGAGCTTTGGCATGTGTAAAAACTTAGGAGAGAGAGTCCTTGTACATTAAGGTTTTATAGACATCAAACTAGGTGTCTAGGTGAGAGCAAGGAGAAGAAGAAGAGGGTCTTCTTCTAGGATTGCTGTGTTCACCTCTTCCTCTTTCTTTGAGTTTTCTGAGAGTGTCTCACATCCAAAATCTTCTCTCCTCTCTCTCCTCTTTAGAAGAGTCCAAATTTAGAAGAAGGAGGTATCTGATTGACCGTCAAAGAAAGATCAGCATGGTATTAGCATACTATGCTGATTTTCTGCATCAGGACTTTTGATTGTGATTTGTGGGCTCGTGTGGATGACTCCTAAAGGCCGAACATGTATGTGGCTCGCAACATCATCCTCAAGCTTGGAACAATAGGTTAGAACATCTAACTTGCACAAGTAATAGATTTGATATATTATTTTCATACCTGCATTAGATGTAGTGTATACACATGCTGATGTGATCAACATATTTTAGTTTCTTCATTATATTTTAATTTTTGATTTAATGGCATGCCATGATCATGTAATAGATTGCTAGATCTAGCATATTCTCTAATATTTAAAATTAATTTTGGTTAATTTTAGTCTTTCGCTATCTGATCTTGAAAAAGTTTCAATATCTAGTCTTGAAACCCTAGATCTAGTTTCTTCAATTGGTATCAGAGCCTAAGTTAATTATTACATGATTATATGTGTATGTTTAGATTATCTCTTATATTAGATCTAATTTATAATCTCATTATTAAATTTAAAATTAAAAATAATGATCACACGAACTGATATAAGATTGTCCTGCTATAAGGTTTATCCCTTATAGTGCAGAGGTTATCCTAATTCATGTAGATCTATCTCTAATTATAAATTTGTTAGATATGATCTAATTTTATTTATGATTTGATAGATTTAAAATAATTTTAGATCTAAAAATAAAAGTTTTAGATTACACGAACTGATTATAAGATTGTCCTGCTGTAAGATTTATCCCTTACAGTGGAGAGGTTGTCCTAGTATGTGCTGATCTGAAATGTTAATCATAAAATTTTAGATGAAGATCTAAAAAATTTTATGATCTAATTAAAAATATTTTAATTTAATTTTAATCATCATAAATATGTTAGATTTGATCTAAGATAATTTATGATTGATTATAGTTTAAATTATTTTAATTACATGAACCTGTTTAGATTAGATCTAAAGTAGTTTCATGCTTATCTTACTTGCATATTGATTATGAATCAAACATACAACTTGATTGATAGAACCATATTATAAAAATATTTTATAAATATAAAAATTATTTTTAAAAAGTTAAATTTCAACCCTCAGTCCAAAACTTAATTAAGAATTAAGAAGTTGTTTGATTAGGATCTAGGATTGTGAATTAAAGATCCTAAGATACAAATCATAACATATTGGGTTAAATGGGTTAGTGGGGATTAAGTCTATTAATTGGGTTAGACCTAGGGTTAGATTAAAGAATGAACTTAATTAGAGAATTGATTAAATCTAATCAATTATTGTCTTAGATTAGATCAAGGATTCTCTAGATCAATTACAATACTTGTAGTTGGTCAAGTCCATATCTTTAATAAGATCCAAGATAGACTTGATTCTTGGCTATGTAGTCTAGCATGAACTGTTAGGTTGATACTAATTAAACCAGTTGGTGTCTAAGGTAAACTAGATCGGTGGTCTTTAATTGGCAGCCCACTTACCTGATCATTTTTTATGGTGTCTAAGGCAAGCTTTAGTAGACCCTCCCACTAATTGAACTTATCTAGCCTCTTGATGAAATTATGTTTTGATTTAATTATTTAACTATTCAAGTGATCCATTTCAGCTAGATAAATTAGTATGACTGATTTAAGTACTTCTAGACCAGCTTATTAATGATCTTCCTTAAGCTGACTTGATGAAGCCAGCGAGAGGATCATGACAAACTGGTTCATCTGACATTTCCTTATCTTTAAATTAAATCTTTAAAAATTATTAGGTTCCTAAAATGAGATAGTTATTGTGACAACTAGATCATAGCCTCTCATTAAGTGGGTGATAAATGGTCTATTAGTTGGATAATCATTGGAGGCCCAAAGGCCTGGTATTTATCGGCTAATGAAATTATCATTCATTATATGATTTTTTGGCTGCATCTTTCTAAATGGTGGTTAGGTTAGCTAACCAAAATTGGGTCTAATCATTCATTGGTTTGATGGACCAAGTATGGTCATGTTAATGGTTGGACCTAACTGGACCTTTTTAGTGGAGGCCAAAGCCTACTGATTAGGGACTAGGATAAAATTTAATTACTAAAAATTATTTTAAAAAATAATTGATTATAAACCTATCCTTAGATGTACATAGGTTGTCCAACCAAAGTTGGGCTCGTGTGCGGTCTATGTGGATTCTAGTACCCACTAAAAAATTAGGATAATTCCTCAAATCAGAGGTAGAGGCTGTCAATTCGAATAAAATAGTGGAAGAACCTTTTGATTAAAGTTTAAATCTTTAGATTTAATAAATCAATTACTAATTAGGTTATTATTTTTCTTTATGCAGATATGGCCACTTTTCTATCGCTCCAATCATTATTGGACAATGATAAGTTGGTGGGATCCAACTTTGATGGTTGGTACCGAAAGTTGAAGATAGTCCTAGAGCATGAACGAATCCTATATGTGCTGATAGATCCTACACCTAAGGAGCCAATTGTCAATGCATGTGGAACAATCAGAGATACTTACTAGAAGTGGCTTAGTGACCAAACCATGATGCGCTACATCATGCTGGCTGTCATGAGCGATGAGTTTAATCATAGATTTGAGACTGTTCAGCCAAAAAATATGCTTCAAGTGTTGGAGGATTTTTTTGGCACACCCAATGACGTAGAGAGGCACAAGACTAGTTGTGCCATCTTCAATACCAGGATAAGGGATGGTATCTCTATCATCGATCATGTATTGTATATGATCGAGTAGATAGAGCAATTGAGCAAGCTCGGCTTTTTCTTGCATAAATGGCTTGAAAAAGATGCAATACTAAGCTCGCTGCCCAAGTCTTTTCTCCCATTTCTTACTCATTTCAGAATGACAAAGCCTGAAGTAGACTACCATGGGTTACTGGGGTTGCTTCAGAACTTTAAGAAGGATCACCAACTCCATAAGGAGTCGGTGAACTTAGTGGAAGGCTCGTCTTTTGGTTCTCAACTCTTTAGGAAAGAAATGAAGAACAAAAAGAAAAAAGCTAAGAAGGTGCAAGTTTAGGCTGGGACATCTATGTAGGGCCAGACCAGGAAGATCAAGCCTGATAAGAGTCAAGCTGAATGCTTCTTTTATAAGAAGCGGGGGCACTAAAAGAGGAACAGTCCTCAGTACATTGCTTCTCTGGACCCAAACAGACAGAGAAAGAAGCAAGTTGTTGCTGGACAAGGTATTAAAATGATAACTTCTTACAATTTTTCTATTTATGATATTACTGACTAGGTATTGGATATCGATAGCCCTTACCATCTTTGCAATTTATTGCAAGGGTTGCAGGTTAGTAGGAGATTTGAGTAAGGCAAAAGGTTCCTGAACATTGGAGATGGAAAACCAGTTCCAGTTCTAGCTTTAGAAATCCTAAAACTTGTATTTGAGTTCCATACTGTTATTCTTAGTGATTGTTATTTCTATCCCAATTTTTTTTAAAATATTATTTCTGTAGGTCTTCTAGCCAAAAATGATTATGAAATTTTAATAAAGAAATAAGTTTGTAATATCATTATGAATGGTGTTACTATTTTCTATGGACATTTGAACAATGATGTGTATATGCTATCACAATCTATTAACGTAGTCTATTCAACTAGCAAGCACCCTATATTAAATAGTGTATTAGATATCTATTTATGGCACTATAGGCTAAGTCATATAAATAAGAATAGGATAAATAGGTTGACTCAAAAGAAAATCCTCGAATTTAGTGATTGTGGAAAACTTCCAACCTATGAGTCTTGTCTTCTTCGTAAAATGACTAAGTCATTTTTTATTGGAAAAGGAGAGAGAGCCAGTGAGCTCTTAGATCTAGTACATATTGATGTATGTGAACCAATGAGCATAGATTCCAGAGGTGGATATTTCTACTTCATCACTTTCACAGATGATCTATCTAGATATGGATATGTCTATATGATGAAATATAAGTCAGATTCATTTGAAATATTTTAATGATTCTGATATGAAGTAGAAAAATAAACTGAAAAGAGTATTAAAACTCTTCAGTCTGATAAAGGGGAATACCTTTTCGATGAGTTTCTCACATATCTAGGAGAGAATGGGATTCTCTCTTAATAGATGCCTCCAGAAATACCACAGCATAATGGTGTGTCTAAAAGGAGGAATCAGACTCTATTAAACATGATCCGATCCATGATGGGTTTTGCCAACTTACCGATATCCTTTTAGGGATATGCACTCGAAGCAGCTTATTATCTGCTAAATAGGATTCCAAGTAAGTCTGTAGTTAAGACTCCATATGAGATATGGACAGGACGTAAGCCAGCACTTTCATACCTTAGGATTTGGGGGTGCCCGACTTATGTAAATCAGTTAGTTATAGATAAACTTGAACCTAGGTCTGACAAGTGCACATTTATATGATACCCAAAAGAGATCAAAGGATACTATTTCTACCATACTAATGAACAAAAGGTGTTCATCAATCTTAAGGCAATCTTTTTGAAAAAGAAGCTCCTTGGTGAAGGAACTATTGCCTTTAAGGTTGAACTTAATGAAGTTCAATAGGTAGAAAAATCAATATCTGTAGGTGAACCTGAGTCAGATTTGATTATATTAGATCTGAAGCCTAGTGTACCTACACCATTAAGACGATCCAGTAGAGTATCACATCATCCAAATAGATACTATAATTTCTTGATCTAGGATGGTGATCCCATCGAACTTAATGAGAACGATGAAGATCTGATCACTTATATGGATGCTATGCAGAGATCCAATTTTGAGAAATGGCTTGAGGCCATGAAATCCAAAATGGAGTCCATGAAGGTCAACGATGTGTGGACATTGGTTGATCCACCCAAAGAGGTTAAATTCATTGGGTGTAAATGGATCTTTAAAAGAAAAAGGAGCACAAACAAAAAGGTTGAGACCTATAAAGTCCGTCTAGTTGCCAAGAGGTATCGTCAATGTTATGGTATTGACTATGATAAGATATTCTCTTCTATGGCAATACTCAAATTTATTCGGATAATGCTTGCGATAGCTATCCATCTAGACTATAAGATTTGGTAGATGGATGTGAAAATAATTTTTCTAAATGGAGAGCTAACCAAAGAGGTGTATATGATACAACCTGAGGGGTTCACATTCACAGATGAGTCCAAGGTGTGCAGGCTTTAGAGATCCATTTATGGATTAAAGCAGGCATCTCAGAGTTGGAACATGTGTTTTGATAAGGTGATCAAAACATATAGCTTCATTAAGAATGGAGAAGAGCCCTACATTTATAAATAGACAAATTGTCTAGTAGTGATATTTCTTATCTTGTACGTGGATGACATTCTCTTAATCAAAAATGACATCCCCACACTATAAAAAATAAAAATCTGGTTGTCATCACAGTTTTCCATGAAGGACTTGGGTGAAGCATCCTACATCCTAGGGATGAAGATCTATAGGGATATATCTAAAAGGATGCTTGGGTTATCCCAGACCACGTACATAGATACTGTACTGAAGAGGTTCAGTATGGAGAATTCAAAAAAGAACTACCTTCCGATAGGCCATGAAATTTTTTTCTCTAAGAAGAATTGTCCAACAACTTCTGAAGAGAGAGAGCGTATGAGTAGAGTCTCATATGCTTCAACAGTGGGATCTATCATGTATGCCATGACATGTACGAGATCAGATGTGGCATACTTACTAGGAGTAGTGAGTAGATATCAGTCTGGCCCTAGTGAAAATTATTGAAAAGTGGTTAAAGCCATCCTTAAGTATTTGAGAAATACTAAGAATCAATGGTTGGTTTATGGCGAGTCAAATCTAAAACTTATGGGATTTACAAACTCCATCTTTCAATCTGACCATGATGATAGTTGAAGCATGTTGGGATATATCTTTACTCTAAATGGTGGAGCCATCAACTGAAAAAGTTTCAAGCAGCATATTGTGGCAGACTCTATTTATGAAGCAGAGTACATCGCAGCATCAGATGCCACGAAAGAAGCTAAGTGGCTGAGAAAATTTATCACCGAGGTTAGGATAGCACCCCTCCTAGATGGTTCGGTCCTGCTCTACTACGACAATACTGGTGCCATTACTTAGGCGAAGGAAACAAAGACACACCAGCGGGCAAAGCACATCCTACGCTGCTTCCACCTAGTTTGGGAGATCGTGGATCGAGGTGATCTCGACCTTCAAAAGATCGATGAAAATAAGAACCTGACCGACCCCTTAACTAAAGCCCTGGTGATAAAGAAGTTTGACAACCACAAGTCAAAGATGGATATTAGATACTATGCTGAGTGGCTTTAGGACAAATGGAAGTTGTTGGAAAATATGTTCCAAAGCCAATCGTCAGCCTATTGATGGTTGTGCAATATTATAATTGTAATTGATTTATTAATTAATAAAATATATTTTTAATACTTTCATCATAAAGTATTCATCTTCCAACAAATTTCAATATTGTGATGAAGTCCTTAGGACTATTTAGCTTCGATAAAGAAAGGATTTATCAATTAATCCTTAAATCTATTCACGACCAAATGATAGGTTGTTAATTAGGATGATAGCATGTATCGAGCATAGATCGTTGTATACCATATAAGTTGATTGTCCATTTAATCAAGAAGTGTGGAGACACTAGTATGGCATAAAGGTGAGATATATGGGTACATCATCATTGAACATGACCAACTCTAGAGTATTCTGCTGTCGAGAATGTCTCTGATGGGATATAGATATAAGTATCCCTTAGACCTGAAATCACCTCAGTAACTTGCAAGCAACTCACTGTGCTTTGGTACCGGACTAATTGAATTTCTAATTCAGTAACGAAAGATTTCTGGGCACAATCAAGTCCTTGCAAAATTGGTGTGTGATCAAAATGGGATTGACCACTCCAAGAGTTGGAGAAGAATGTATCACTATATTTCAATACAGCAAAATCTTGCAAGAATAATCCATCAATTGAATTTGATATTTTGAAATACAATGTGGACAACCTGATCAGAGTTGATAGTTGAACTCTGAGGTATCCTATGAACATTTTGGTCAAGAGGATGAATTATATGGAAACTATATCCATAAGGATTCTAAGAATGTTGTTCTACATATTCGACCTATTCGACCATCGAATATCATTACTAGATGATTACATTGATTGGTATAGGAATCTATTTTTATACTATCGACTTAGGTTCAGATCTATAAGGTTATACATATTAGAGCATATAATCTGATCGGATGATTGATCAACGATTAAGAATCATTCTAGGATTAAACAATCAATATGATTAATGTTTAACTTAGTGCAAGTATTGCAGGAGGATCGATTAGCAATTAGATTACTAATTAGCTTAATTTGATTAAATCAAAAGATTGAGATTAAATTTAATTAAATATAATTTAATTAGATTTAGTTTGCACTTGATTAGATCAAGTCTAATTGGCTTATTGGATAAGCCAAGTGCAAGAAAAAACTAATCCTAGTTCAACTAAGACTTAGGTCAACCCAATTTTCTAATTTGATTAGAAAATTAAATCAAAATTAAATGTAATTTAATTTAATTTAATTAAATTTTTAATTGAATTAGGATCTAATTTAATTTGGTTGACTTGGTTTTGATTTAATTTGGTTTAGAAACCACTTTGACCAAGTCATAGATGGAATCCTAGTAAGACTAGGATTCCATCTTACACAACCTTAGCCCCTCACACCCCACGCCCTCTTTCTCTTTTATTTTGTATGACAAAAACCTCTCTCCCAGGCCTTCTCATGCATGCCCTCCTCTCCTCTCTTTCATATATAGAAATTAGGCAGTGGACCAAGTCAAATAAAGGAATTGGTTTTAGTTTCAAATCCTATGAGATAGTATTTTGAAAAACCAAAATTCCTCCTCCCATATGTGTCACCCTCCTCCCTATTTTCTATCTATTTTTCATGGTAAAAAGGAGAAGGTTTTGGATGATTTTCTCAGTTGGTCCATGCCTAAAATTTTGGAGAGGGTGCCCAATCTTGACTTGCCCAAATTGGACGTTCCTTGTCTAGTTTTTGACCTAGATAAGGACTCCTCTTTTTCTATATATTTAGGATGAATTTTGGACTAATTTTTTGTGAGGTTATAGACCATTAAGAGAGCTTTAGGGTGCATAAAAACTAGGGAGAGAGAGTCCTTGGGCACTGGGGTTTCATAGATACCAAATTAGGTGTCTAGGTGTGAGCAAAGAGAAGAAGAAGAGGGTCTTCTTCTAGGGGAGCTGTGTTCACCGCTTCCCTTCCTCTTTATTAGAATTTTCTAAGAGTGTCTCACATCTAAAACCTTCTCTCCTCCCTCTCCTCTTTGAAAGAGTTCAAATCCAAAAGAAGGAGACATCTGATCGACCATCAAAGAAGGATCAGCATAGTACTAGCATACTATGTTGATTTCCTACATCTGAACTTCTGATCATAATTTATGGGCTCGTGTGGATGACTCTTAGAGGTCGGACATATGTGCAAATCACAACTTTATCTTTAAGCCTGGATCAGCAAGTTAGAACATCTAACTTGCATAGGTAATAGATCTGATCTATTATTTTCATACCTGCATTAGATGTAGTGTATATACATATTGATGTAATCAATATATTTTAGTTTTTTATTATATTTTAATTTTTGATTTAATGACATGCCATGATCATGTGATAGGTTGCTAGATCTAAAATATTCTCTAATATTTAAAATTAATTTTTATTAATTTTAGTCTTTCGCTATCTGATCTTGAAAAAGTTTCAAGATCTAACCTTGAAATTCTAGATCTGATTCCTTCAAGAGGTCTACGGGAGTTGCACATGGACCATAGGATCTAACAACCATTGAGGATTATGGTCATGATCTGAAGGTTGAAAATATTTCAAGACTCCATCAAGAACATGTTCGACTCATATTAGAAGAATGAGCCCTGTTAGGACTCATATGAGCTACTGAGAAGAGGATTCTCATCCTATTTAAAGAGCTGAGGTATTGTGGAGCTAAAAGATGGTGTGTGTGGTATGAGAGGCATGTCAAAAGACTCGGGCAGCCATCAAGAGGAGCTTGGAAGAGCGTTGAGTACGTGCAACTCATGAGAAAGAGAAGCAATAGGTGCATAGCAACCGGCAAGGAGGCTTTGAGGGTAGAGCATCTTGTAGCTTCTGAGGGTCTCCTTGGTATTCTTAGAGAGCTTTTGTGAGGATAGCTTCTAGTTGAGAGAGATTTGTATATAGTGAGTTTAGAGTGGATGTTCTCCTCTTGACCCTGCTTTTCTCTTTCATAGTGAAGCTTTGCATGCCCTGTGGAAGCAAGTCCTTGCATTGATCCATGTACTTGATTATTTTTATTATTTTATTCTTTTTTTTCTTCCTACCATAATAATTGGTACAAGATCCTGAACAATAGGTATCGAAGTGGGTCAATATCCATAATAGATTGGTATTAGAGTGAGTTGATACCACAACACCACCTAGCTTGCACCACCTACACCCCACACCCACTCTCTCTTTATTTTGTGTGTGAAACCTCCTCTCCCTGGTATTCATGCACACCCACTCTTCTCTTCTCTTTCTTATACGGCAATTAGTTGTGGACCGGGTCAAAAGGAGGATATTTGAATTTGATTTGAATTTTTCTTTGGATAGAGTTTTAGGAAACTAAAACTCCTCTCATACATATCGCCCATTCTTCTTATTTTCTATCTGATTTATTCAATGAAAAAGAAGAATTTTTGTGTGCCTTTCTCTAGTGGTCCATGCCAAAAAGAAAGGATGGGGCACCCAAGTGTTCGGCGCCCCAACTAGTTGCCATATTTATTCTTTCCTATTCTAAAAATTTGACCCAACAAGGACTCCTCTATATCTCATTATATAGGATAAATTTTAGGCTGATTTTTGAAGATATTCTAAACTTAGAGAGGGCTTTTGGCTATATGAATATCAGGTTGAGAGACCTCTTGAGCATGGGGTTTTCATAGACACTAATCTAGGTGTCTACATAAGAGAACAAAGAAGAAGAAAAGGGTCTTCTTCTAAGGTTGCTTTGTTCTTCTCTTCTCCTTCTCTTTTTGAGATTATTTGAAAGTGTCTCAAATCTAAAATCTCTTCTCTTTCTTCTATTCTTTGGAGGAGTCCAAATCTAGAAGAAAGAAGCACCGGATCGACTATTAAAGAAGGATCAACATAGTACTAGCATACTGTGCTGATTTTCTGCATAGAACTTTTGATCGAAGTTCATAGGCTCGTGTAGACATCTCTTAGAGGTCGGACATATATGCAGCTTGGAGCATCATCCTCAAGATTGAATCAGCAAGTTAGAATGTCTAACTTGCATAGGTAATATAGATCTAATCTGTTATTATATACCTACATTAGATGTAGTATATATGCATATTGATATGATCAACATGAATTTTTCTTTCTTATATTTTAATTTTTGATTTAATCTCATCCTATAATCATGTAATAGGATCTTAGATCTAGGGGTTCTCTATTTTTTATGAATAAATTTTGATTTATTTTAGTCTTTTGTTGTCTTATCTTGAAAAAGTTTCAAGATCTAGTCCTAAAATTCTAAATCTAGTTCCTTCAATTCGATGGATTGTTTTTAATAATCAATTAGCTCGATAATTGACATAGTTCTCTCCGCATGTTAGACTCAACTAATTATCTTATTTGTGCTTCTAGCCTGGTGATAGATTGTTATTGAATGAAAATTAATTATTGAAGTTAGTTAAATCTATCATCAGCTAGACTGATCTATTGAGAAGATGAGTATGATGGCTGATTATAATGCAATGACTAGATGGACTAACTAGGTTGAGCACTATTATAGGCATACTTTTGATATTAGGTTTGAGCCTGATGAGATATCCAAGAAAAATTAGAGTGGTTCCTCTAATCTGGGTTATATGAATTTGAAAAAGGATCATTAACCAGTTTGGAGTAGCCTTATACAGCTTGGACTTGTTCTTGGATGAAAGATGAAAATTATGCAGCCATAGGATATTCACTTATATAATGGGTTGTGCTAGCAAAAATAGAACAAATATCTTGATAATTAGAGGGTGATGTGAATTATGCAGAAGATCGTTGACCTAGGATTAGGAATTGATCTAATTTTTAGGCAAAAAGGTCCACTAAATTTATCAGGTTTAAATCAATCTTAGAACTAGATTTTGGATCATAGATTTCTACTCAATTTTGGTAGAAAGATAACAAAGTATGATTAATTGAGTTTCACTCAATGTTTTAAATAAGGCATAGGCTTCATCCTCACTATTGTTCATGAATGCACCTCCACATGATGTATCTACCATTTGTTTATATTGATCTCCTAATCCCTCATAAAAAGCTTGAACTATTTACCACTTAAATAGACCATGGTATAGACATTTTCTAAAAAGTTTCTTAAGTCTCTCCCATGACTCATGAATTTGTTCCTCTGAAAGTTGAGCAAATCCAATGATAACTCGTCTCATGGTGTTGGTTTGGCCTATAGAATAAAATTTCTTAAAAAATTCATGTCGCAATTCAGCCCAAGCTCAGATTGGTCTCTCTATTGTGCTAATTCATTACTTGACTTTATCTTTTAATGAAAAGGGGAATAAGATTAATCTAAAGGCTTCATCAGTTAAATTTTAAATTTTCACCATAAAGTAAATTTCTAAGAATTCATCCAGATACTTATAAGAGTCTTCATTGGTGCTCCCATAGAAGGATGGGAGCATCTAAATTATGATCGGCTTGATCTTATAGTGGATAGCATGGATATTAAGTAACTGGATACAAGTCAATAGGTTATAAGTGGAAGGAATAAAATATTTTTTCATCAGTCTAGGTGGTGAAGGATGCAGTGCAGGATTTATAGTGCTACTTTTGAAAAAAAATTTAAAAATAGCTAAAATATAATAAAAAATAATTAATCTAATTAATTAATTTTTTATCATATTAGAATATTAAGTCCTATATTAAGGATCTAAATATAATATGCATGCATTCATATAGATCTGAAAATAAAACTATGCAGCAAACTCTTTACTACATCTATCTGTTCAGAACATAATACCTTTTCGTGGGTAGCTGATCACCACAATCAAAATCCAACAAATAATACTCTAGTGTTGCACTATAGCCACACATGTATTTGGCCTCTATGGTTGGTCCATACAGAGCTCCTGATCCCAATCAGTCCCACTGGAGTGCTAGCTCCTCGTTGGGACCTTCAATGGCTAATCACGATTGACCCAATTGATCATATATTTTTTAATTTTTTAGATATTTTAAAAAATTAAAACATAAATACTAGAGGATAATGAAGAGGTGTTTCAAAATTGGTGGCAATCCGATGCTCATAGCACTCGATCTCTCCATCCGAATCCAGATTCATAAATCTAGGATTTCACTTGGCCCAAAAATTCTGACACACTGAAAATCCTATCACGCCCTCTCTGTGTGGAGTTTTACCATGAAATAAATTTTTATGTAAAGATAACTTTTAGATCTATAAACTCTATTTAGATCATATCTAAAAATTGAGTATCCTTAGAGGTGAAAATCAAAAGAGAAGGGAGGCATGATGGAAAAGTAGCTGCAGGACCCTGCTCACCTTCACTCCAAGATTTTTTTCATCCAAAACTAATGCTTAATCACTCTAAAATTTTTGTCACATAATGATACCCCCTTTTTTTTATGAACAAAAATTTTCATAATTTATTGACGTGAATACCATGGAAAAAATGGGTGGAAAGAGATAAGGGTCAAGTGTTTGGGAGGTTTTAACCACTCACTTGATTTCAAAAATCAAGTGAGCCTCTTATCCTTATCCAACACCCCCTCCCATATGTTTAACACATAGAAGGACTCTCCTTCTATGTGTGCACATTTTTATTTCTCCAAAAAATGTTTGACAAATAAAAGGGAGGGCGTGGAAAGCAGATAAGGTTGAATTGGTTCCAACCTCCAATAAATTGAGTTGAATTCAAAACTCAACTTACTTTGAACCGGTCCAACCCTTAGACCAGGTCAAAAGCAAATAAGAGAGGGGGTGCAGAAACCTTCTGGGTGATAGAAAAGTTATGTGCAAAATTTTGGGTGTGGAACAAGAGTGGAAAAGTCAAAAATGTTGGGCGTATGGGAGAGTTTAAATTCAAACTTCATTTGACTTGGTCCTAATTAGTTTCAACCAAACCAATTAATCTAGACTCAATTAGACCAGATTAAACCCAATCAAATTAAGCTTAGCCTAATCCAATAAAATCATAATCAAATTAGAAATTAATTAGGTCCAGATCCTGATCAAATCAGGATCAAAACTTTCATAGTGATTAGATCATCTCATGACCTGATCGGATCAAACCCAATCGAATTAAATTCAATCAAACTTGATTGAATTCTCATCACTTAATCAAATTGAGCTAATTAGTAATTAAATTGCTAATTAATTCTTCAAAAAATATCTAAATTCAAATTCGATGGATTATCGGATAATAGAGTCCCATCAACATGAAACTCCTAAAGAGTCCCAAATCAGTGGGACTCTTGAACCCAGTGTCTCAAACAAATCGAACTCACGATCATAAAATTTCAGACTAGTGGGACTCTTGATTAGAGAGTTCCAAATGAGTAGAACTCAGAGTCTCAGTGCATTAGAACTCTTCATCATAGTGTCCCAGTCCAATGGGACTCTTGACCACAGAGTCCCAATCTAGTGGGACCCTTGACCATAGAGTCCTAAGTCATCAAAACTCTCGATCAGAGAGTCTCGAATATGAAGGACTCAAAGTCCCAGTCTAGTGAAACTTTTGGTCATAGAGTTTCAGTCCAGTAGGACTCTTGACCATAGAGTCTTAGGGCATCGAGACTCAATATCAGCCATCAAATCAGATAGAAATTTCTATTGTGTGTGATCCCATAGGTTCGAATCCTAAGTCGATAGCACAAAAACTAATTTTCTGTACCAATCGATGTAACTATCTAGTAATGGTACCCGACGTCCAGATAGGTCGAATAATTGCGATGCAATATCGATGAACCTATGGCATATGGTTACCATATAATTCATCCCCTTGACCTCAATGCTCAAAAGATGATTTAGGATTTACTATCAATCCTAAAATTCATCCATATTGTATTTTAAAATTTAGCATCCATCATATGGACTATCCCGACCGAGGATTTGTTAAATTGAAAAACAGCAATGCACTTGCTCCAACACTTGGAGAGGTCAATCCCATCTTGACTCACACATCGATAAGCCAAGTACTTGACTGCACCCAGTAACCTTCCATCACTAAATTAAAAATTCAGATAGTCTAATACTTAAGTATAGTGAGTTGCTTGTAGGTCACCATGGTGATCTCAGGTCTAAGGGACACTCATACCCATATCCTTCGTGAGCAACTCTTGACAGTAGGGAGCTCCATAGTTGGATCATGTTCAATAAAATGTATCCCTATACTTCGCCTGCATGCCATAACAGTATCTTCATACTTCTTGGTTAAGAGGACTACCAACACTTATGGCACACAACGACCTACACTCGATACGTTATCATCCTAGATAACAATAAATCATTTGGTCGCGAACACGTTTGAGGACTAAACGATAAATCCTTCTTTGTTGATTCTAAATAGTCCTGAGGACTTCATCATAGAAGAGTTCATTACAGAAAGATGTACAAAGTGATGAATATGCCAAAAGAATAATTTTATTCATTAATAATTTAAGTATAATTATATTTAGCTCAATCATCTACAATCTAGATGATTGGCTTTAGGATACATTTTTCAACAACTTCCACTTAGACTAAAGCCACTCAAAATAGTATCAAATACCCATCTTTCATTTGTGATTGTCAAACTCTTTGATCTAAGAGCTTTATTAAAGGGGTCGGCCACGTTCTCCTTTCCATCAATCATTTGAAGCTCGACGTCACCTCGCTCCACGATCTCTCATACAAGGTGGTAGCGACGTAGAATATGTTTGATGCACCGATGTGCCTTCGGCTCCTTCGCTTGAGCTATGGCTCTAGTGCTATCACAGAATAGTAGAACTGAACCATCCAAGGAGGATGCCACTCCCAGCTTGTCGATGAACTTCTGCAGTCACACAGCTTCCTTCGCAGCATCAGATGCCGTGACATACTCCACCTCGCATACAGAATCAGCTATAGTGTGCTGCTTGAAACTCTTCCAACTGACCACCCCATCATTTAGGGTAAACACAAAATCTAACACACTTTTTCTATGATCATTATCTAACTAAAAACTGAAATCAGTATATCGTACAAGTTTCAAGTCAAAATCTTCATAGATGAGCCACTGGTCCTTAGTATTTCTTAAATACTTAAGGATAGTTTTTACAACCTTCTAGTGATTCTCACCTAGATCAGACTGGTATCTACTCACTACCCCTAGTGAGTATGCCACATCTAGTCTCGTACACATCATGGCGTACATAATAGAACCCACTATCGAAGCAAATGATAATCTATTCATATGGTCTCTCTCTTGAAGAGTTGTCGGACAATCCCTCTTGGAGAGCGAAATTCCATGGCCTATCGGGAGATAGCCCTTTTTGGAATTCTCCATGCTGAACCATTTCAGCACAATATCAATGTACATAGACTGGGACAATCCAAGCAACCTTTTAGATCTATCTCTATAGATCTTCATCCCTAGGATGAAGGATGCTTCTCCCAAGTCCTTCATGGAGAATTGAGACGATAGCCAAATCATTATTCTCTATAATGCAGGGATGTCATTCCCGATTAAAAGAATGTCAACTACATACAGTACAAGAAATACAACAACAAAATTGTTAGCCTATTTATACACGTAGGATTCTTCTCCATTCTTAACGAAGTCATGCATTCTGATTACTTTATCAAAATGCATGTTCCAGCTCCATGATGCCTGCTTCAATCCATAGATGCATCTTTGAAGTTTGCACTGTTAGATATGTGTGCCCTAAAAGTCAGAATTGACTGACGCTTGTAATACACTTCTAAGAGCAAAATTATAATTTTGACTATAAATAATAAAATGGATTATTTTCTATCACATAAGTGTATTTAGTGTCTGCGATACATCCTTTGAGTTAATGGTAATGATAATTCTTATTTTTAAGAGTAAAAAATTTAAGATAAGAATTTTTATTATTAACTCATAAAATGCTCCAGACCGTAGGATCATCATGAGGATGATGATTGATCCAGAAGGTTAGTGTACAATTGCTTTTTTGTAGTAGATGAGTATTGAGTCTACGGTGTAAAGATATCAGAGTGAGAGTACAGGTACTCATTGGAGAATGAGGGCACTGAGCGTGACCACCTCGAGTAGTCATAAGAAAGTCTACCTTCTCATCGATGACTAACTCGATGCTGTAGTGGGGTGTCTGGTTCTTTGATCTGAGGTGCATCGGTAGTTCACCTTGAGGGTGTTATAGTTTGACTACACCATGACTCGATCTTCTAGCCATTCAGAATCTTGAGGTGTATGTTGGCTATAGCATGTTCATTGTAGGAATTAAATTGCACCAAGATGGAATCTATCTACCTCGGTGGATGAGGAGCAGCCCTATGACGATCATGAGAATCAAGTCCATAAGCCCATGGCCATGGCAGAGAGTGAAATAATAGAAAGAGTTTCTATTAAGGTTTTCACATCGGACTTGAATCAAATGATTAAATCATATAATAGAAATTAGGGTTTGACGAGTTCACCATAATCCTAATCTGATCGGTGCTCAAAATAGAAGAACTTAATCACACAAGTAGCTACACCAAGAGGTTTATTTTTAGTTTTAATAGGTTGCCACCATATGCTGCTAGATGTCATCGGTGGATTTTGGGAGCAATTAGAATGGTTTAGATGATCGATCATTCTAAGTTATCTGAATCAAAAGAGTTTTGATCCATCGAAAGGAGTTTCGATGATGTCAATGATGGAGATCATGACATATCCTATTACCATAGAGAGCTGAACCTAACTGGGTCATACAAATAAGGGTTTGGATCTAGATATCATCAACTGGACTAATCTAATTCAATTGATCTGAATAAGATTCAATTAGGTTCAAGAAAATCGTGCTAGCACACGATTGAGCCTAACATTATCCTTTTCCTATCTTAAAAGTTGTCTCGACTGAGCTAAATAAGTTTGTGCTCACTCAGGTACCTTTACCTGATCTGATTGGAGCTTATCCAAATCAGAAAAGGATTGTCTTAATTTATGAGATAAATTTGAGACAACACCTATCATTTTTCGTCACCTGCTAATTCTTGTACTTTGACTTGGTCAAACGTTGAACTTTAACCCTTGGACATCTGCCCATGTATCATTCACTTATTGGAGAGCAGATAGGGGCTTATCTCCTCTCTGAAAATTGGAAAGAAGGGGGTGCACGCCTAGGATGGCATGCGCCTATGGATAGTAATGCTGGAGTCCCATACAGATGGGACTCTAGGTTGCTTCTTGATTTCTACTTAGGTGGCCCTTGGGTATCTACTTTGATCGGTCTAAGGCACCATCTAAGAATGAACCTATGGGTCTCTCATCTAATTGAATCAGGTGATGTCATCCCACCAATTAGATTTAGATATGATTGAACGAAGCAACGCAATTGGCCAGGGTGATGCAGCACTGCATGGTGCAGCAGAGTCTATAAAAAGACCCTGTCTGCACCCACTTTTGTGAACTCTTCTTCCAAGCCATGCCCCTAGGCTGCCCCTCTTCCTTCTCCACACCACCCTCTGGCCCTCTCCATCCTCTCCATGCCCAAGGAAGTTGGGCCTTTTGATTAGTGCGAGTCAGGCAAGGAAAGGCTGAAGAAAAAGGAAGAAGGCAGCACTGCTGCAGAGACGACGGGTGATCTTCAGAAGGTATTTTGAAGATCTTCTAAATCAGATCCAGATCTAATTTTTGAAGAAAAGAAAGAGAAGGAGAAGATCTCTAGATCCAGCCTAAGTGGATATCGGTAGAGGCCAGGCGCTTGCGTGGCTAGATCCAAAACCTCAGAGCTTCCGTAGGATCATCAACGGATATTAGATTACCCAAGATCAAGATAAAAATTAATTCAAAATTAATTTAATTTTATTTTTCTTAATTATCAAATTATAAATCAAATCTAAAAAAGTATTAGATCTGATCTGAATCTGAGAGAAAATTTTTGAAATATGCCTCTCGATCCAATCAGATCTGAATGAACCTAACCCAAAAAACCTGGATTCCCCTTCAACTGATATCAGAGCCAGGTTATTATTAAATTTATTTAGATCTAATTTAATCTAATTAATTAGTAATTTTAAATATCACATAAGATATGATTAGATCTAAAATTAGAAAAATTAAAAATTAAAATAAATTAATTTAGATCTAATATGTATGAGATACATAACTAGACTAGGAATAGAATTATTCTATGTGTAGTCTAGTTTGATCATAATTTTTATTTGATTAAAAGTAATTTTTAGATCTATTTATTTTTTATTTTTTGATATTATAAATATTATAATTAGATCTAAAAATAGAAAATAAAATAAAATTAATTATTCATATGAGATATGATAGTTGCATGTTTAGACTAGTTGTAGAATAGTTCTGCAAATAGGTCTAGATTAAATTTTATTTGATATGATCAAATTTAAATTTAATTTTTTAGATGATTATGAGATAATTTAGATCTAAAAAACATGCATGCATGATATATGTGATATATACAAAATATATTTTAATTAGATCTATTTTTTTATATGAGATATATGCTTAGATCTAATTAGTTTTTGTAGATTAGTTGTTTTTTTTATTAAGGTGTTCCCATTGGCCGTCCAGTCATAAGAATAAAGTAGAGCTTAAAGACCCTCTCCTCCCAATTGATGGGGTGTTCTTATGATGTGTAGGAGTGTTGCGCGTTCGTCCTTAATCATAAGAATAAAGTAGGGCTTAAAGACCCTCTCCTCCCAATCGATGGAGTATTCTTATGATGTGTAGGAGTACTGCACGTTCATCCTTTATTAAAAATTGAAAACTCACTTTCTGCAAAACCCTAGATCCTAAAGCCCTAGGATCTTTTTAAATGTTTTGCTTATGAATCCTAACTTAATTAAGAATTAAGTTTATGAAATATTAATTAGATCTAAAATTAAAAATTTCAAATCTAAGATATATTCATAAATTTGGGTTCGAGCTTGGGTAGCTCAATTAGGTCTAGCGGTTGATCAAACCAAATCAAGAGTTGGTTAGATGGGATCAATAATGCTTAAATTAACTAGTCTAATAGGATTAAGTCTGGGTCAAGATCGAGTCACGAATGTGATTGATCAAGCTAAGACCTAATTAGGCTCAATGGTTAGAGTCTGGATTGTAGGCTAATCCGATTGGTTCTGTCTCAATAATTTGGTATCTAAGGTAAGTTTGGCAGATACAATCGACTGGTTTCTAATTGGGAGCTACTCGACTCGAATGCATTCTTATCGAGTTAATGGCATATCTCTTCCATCGATCTCACTTATCTAGCCATGTTTGTTGACTCCACTCTGATTTGAGGTGGTCAATAATCCGAGCTAACCCATGCCACTAGGTTAGTCATAATGGTTATGACTATGTCAAGTCTAGTTTAATGAGACCTAAATCAAATCTTCCTAAGAAAAGATTAAGTCTAAGATCTTCCACCATTGTAGATGTGCGGGCCCTTCCCGGGGTTGATTATTCTCGACTAGTTACAGTGGCTCAGTTGCACCAGAAAGATGCAACCATGTCTATTAGGCATCGGATGCTACGGGCTGGAGGATGAATTGGGCTCAATATTTTGGATACGATGAGAGACTCAATTAGGAATCCAGTCTGTGCAAATGGTGGGTCTGACTTAACTAAGGAGTGGATCAATATTTTGGATACGGTGAGATTCATGAATTAGAGACCAAGTTTGGGTGCACCATGATTAGAGAATCATTGAACAAGAGTTGTTCACCCATTGGCTAACCCATCACTAATAACTGTTAGGTGAGGTGATGAGTAAGTTGGTGGGATCACACCACCTACTAAAAATTAGTAATCATGGAGATTTTTGCATCTCTACAGAGGAAGTGTAGGGATCCAAGAAAATAGTGGGAGCTAATTTATTTAAAAATAAAATCTCTAAATAAATTGGTTAAGTCTTAATTACAATATCTAACTAAAAACTTTGACTCTTTACAAGAAGATGTCTGCATCCAACCCACTAGCACGAATTCTGGACACCTATAGACTGATCGGACCAAATTACAAGGATTGGCTCCGAAACTTCAAAATTATTTTGGGTTCTGAGAAGTTAACTCATGTATTGGATCAGAACCCTCCCACCTTACCAACTCATCCATTCGCTGAATAGAGAGCATCTCTGGATAAGTGGACTAACGAAGATAATAAGGTCAGATACTACATGTTGGGCTCGATGTCTGATGAGCTTCAGCGCTAATATGAAGATATCAGAACTGCTCGCCAAATGTTGGCTCACCTACAAGAGATGCTTGGTGAACAGAGTCGTGCAACCAAGTATCAAGTCACTAAATGACTGTTAAAGGCTAAGATGCGTGATGGGCAGTCAGTCCAAGATCATTTTCTAATGATGATCAAGGACTTGAAAGAGCTTGAGAAGCTTGGAGTGAGGTTGGACTTGGATCTACAGAATGACATAATTCTGCAATCCTTGACTGATGCATTTGGACAGTTCATCATGAACTACCATATGCATAAACTTCAAAACTCCTTGGCCGAACTTATGAACATACTGATTACCACTGAGCTTTCCATGAAAGGTCCTAAAGGCTCAGTGCTTGCTATGGAATGGACTTCTTCCAAGAGAAAGTCTTTTGGAAAGAAGAAGAAGTCTATGAAAAAGCAAAAGATGGAAGGAGGAAAGAAGAAAAAGGCAGAGCCAAAGAAGAAGGCCACTGACAAAGGAAAGTATTTTTATTGCAACAATGACGGCCACTGGAAGCAAAACTGTCCTACTTACCTGGCCACCCTAAAGAAGAAGGAGGCAGGTCCTTCTAGAGATATGCTCGTTATTGAGTCTAACCTTATGATTTCTTCTGCATCTAGTTGGGTGCTTGACTCTGGTTCTAGTGCTCACTTGTGTACTTCTATGCAGGATCTTGAGGATAGCAGAAGGCTGAAGGATGGTGAGATGATCCTACACGTCGAAAATGAAGCAAGGATTGCTGCCATGGCTGTGGAGACATACCCTCTTCGACTACCATCTGGTTTAGATATAGTATTAAAATACTGTTATTATGTGCCTGCAGCAAGCAAGAATTTAATTTCTATTTCTTGCCTTGCATTAGAAGGCTATGTAATTAGTTTTCTTAAGGACCATTGTAACATTCTTTATGAAAGAAATAAAATTGCAAATGGTTTTCTTATTAACGGTCTTTATCAGTTACATATTGATGTATCTATTTTTAACTTCGAGCAAAATGTGAATGTCATAAAATCAAAACATCCTAGGGATAGTCCTAATGATAGGTATCTATGGCACCTAAGATTAGATCATATAGCAGAAGATAGGGTTAATAAATTGAAGAAAATTGGGCTATTGAGTCCATTGACTTTCGAGTCATATCCAATTTATGAATCCTATCTTCATGGCAAAATGACTAAGCTCCCTTTTGTAGGACATGGGGAAAGGGCCATGGATCTTCTTGCCCTAGTACATACAGATGTGTGCGGCCCATTTGATGTGCCGGCTAGAGGCAACTTAGTCTACTTCATAACCTTTACCGATGATTTATCTAGGTATGGGTATGTGTATCTTATGAGACACAAGTCTGAAGCATTTGAAAAGTTCAAAGAATTCAGACATGAAGTAGAAAAATAAATTGAAAAACCCATTAAGGTTCTTCGATCAGATCGAGGAGGTGAATACCTTAGTCAGGAATTCCTAGACTATCTCAAAGAAAAATGGCATAGTCTCTCAATGGACTCCACCAGGAACACCTTAACTCAATGGGAATTTTAGAACGGAGGAATCGGACCCTATTAGATATGGTCCGATCCATGATGAGCTTCACAGACCTTTCTGATTTTCTTTGGGGATACTGTTTGTTAACTGCAATATACTTACTGAATAGGGTTCCTTCTAAAATCGTTCCTACCACACCGTATGAGATATGGCATGGTAAGAAACCAAGTCTGAGTCATCTCAGAATTTGGGGTTGTCCGGCTCATGTCAAAAGACAACAAGCGGACAAGTTAGACTTTAGGTCCTTTAGAGCTCGATTCATAGGATATCCTAAAGAGTCATTAGGATATTATTTCTACATTCCAGAAGATCACAATGTGATTATGAGTCGACATGCCATCTTTCTTGAAAAATAGTTTATTCAAGATAGCGGCATTGGAAAGCAGATCAAGCTCGATGAGAAAGTCTCACAAGAGCAACGAGCTAAGGACCAAATGGAACCAAATTAGGTTAAGCCAATCCATACACTACCTCCATCTCGTAGATTGAAAAGAATTTTTCATCCTCCTGAAAGGTACTTAGGTACTATTTCAGAGGATGTAGAGAAAATGTTCCTCATAGATAATGGGGTTCATGGTGACGATCCCAAAATCTATAACGAGGCGATATCAGATATCGACTCTGAGAAATGGTTAGAGATAATGAAGTCAGAAATTGACTCGATGCACTCAAACCAAGTCTGGACCTTGGTAGATCCACCAGAAGGTATAGTACCTATTGGGTGTAAATATATCTTCAAGAGAAAGATTGGTGTAGATGGGAACGTGGAGACATTCAAGGCTAGATTAGTGGCAAAAGGTTATAGTCAATGCGAAGGCATTGACTATCAGGATACCTTTTTGCTAGTAGCTATGCTAAAATCCATTCGCACATTGCTTGCTGTTGTAGCCTATTTTGATTATGAAATATGGCAAATAGATATGAAAATGGCTCGCATTGACTATCAGGATACCTTTTCGCTAGTAGCTATGCTAAAATCCATTCGCACATTGTTTGCTGTTGTAGCCTATTTCGATTATGAAATATGGCAAATGGATGTGAAAACGGCATTCTTAAATGGATATCTTGAGGAAGATATCTATATGGAACAGCCGCTAGATTTCACATCCTAGTGATGATGATCACAAGGTATGCAAGCTGCAAAGGTCCATATATGGACTTAAGCAAGCATCTCGGAGCTGGAATACTCATTTTAATGATGTGATCAAAATATTTGGTTTCATCAAGAATGAGGAGGAGCCATGTGTCTTCAAAAAGGTCAGTGGGAGTGCTGTTGTCTTCCTCGTATTGTACGTGGATGACATCCTCCTTATTGGAAATGATATTCCCATGTTGACCACAGTTAAAATGTGGTTATCTAAAGAATTCTCCATGAAAGACCTAGGAGAAGCATCCTTTATTCTAGGAATTAAGGTCTATAGAGATAGACCGAATAGGATGCTAGGACTTTCACAGAAGATGTACATAGAGGAAGTACTAAAGAGGTTTAGTATGGAAAACTCTAAGAGGGGTTTAGTACCCTTCAGGCATGGCATTCATCTTTCCAAGAAGATGTGCCCTAGCACACCTGAGGAAATAGAATGCATGAGCAAGATCCCTTATGCTTCAGCAATAGGGAGCCTCATGTATGCCATGTTATGTACACGACCTGATATAGCCCATGCTGTGAGTGTCACGAGCAGATATCAGTCGAATCCAGGTGAAGAACACTGGACTTCTGTGAAATGTATCCTTAAGTACTTAAGAAGAACTAAGGATATGTTACCGGTCTTTGGTAATGGAGAACTCTAAATTCAGGGGTATATAGACTCGAACTTTATGTCTGATGTAGATGATCGAAAGTCGACATCTGAGAGTCTGTTTGTATGCAATGGTGGAGCTGTCAGTTGAAAAAGTTTCAAGCAGATAGTGATAGCAGATTCCATCATGAAAGCAGAATATATCGCTGCATCAGAAGCTGCGATGGAAGCATTCTTATACAAGAAGTTTGCCATGGAGATCGGAGTGATGCCATCAGATGTCATTCCTCTGTACTGCGACAACAATGGTGCCATAGCCCTTGCTAAGGAGCTGAGGTCTTGATAAACATCATAAATTCACCAATAAAAGTATTAATTTATCAATTAATTTATATTAATTTTTAATAATTAATAATCAATTTATATATAATTTTTGAAAAATTCATATTTTTATTAATTAAAAAATTAATTAAAAAATAATAAAAATTAATAAAAATTAAAAAATAAAATTTTATTATCAATAGAAAGAGCTCATTTTTCTGATCACAACAAAATAAATTTCAAGTAAAACGAAGCTAAAATGAAAAAGATATGAATTTTTAAAAAAATATAAAATAAATAAAAATTAAATAAAAAAGAAAATGGCTCAGTCGGCTCCGCAAGCCGAGCCACCAAGCCAAGCCGAGCCATCAAGCCGACTCAGCCGTTAAAGCCATCAGCCGGTCCATGATCCAGGCGTGGACCGCCAGCTCAGCAAATTCCGGCGAATCAGAGATTGCCACGTGGTGGACCTAGACCCCTTAAGGGTCTACAGAAATTTATCACGGCTCACAAGGGTAATTCAGTCTTTTCATCCGACAACAGCGGCGCTGATTGGTTGCGGTGCGGTCGGTCCACGCGGTCCATGGGAACAGTTATTGCGCGATCGGACGGATGTAGTTGTTTGCGGTCAGGATCGGACGGCTGTGGTTGCTTCCGAATTTTATTCAGATACAAACATCACGCGGATCACCATCGGACGGCAGCGCTCGATCCAGGCGATGATCCGACGGTCCAGAATGCTGCCGATGGCGATCAAGACTCCCGAAGCGTGATTTGCGGCCAGATTTCCTCGATCAAGCGCGATCCAACGGCCAGAATTTAATCCGACCTTATCTGCATCCGATTTTGATGATTTTTGGACCATTGGATTTCTATTGAACGGCTGGATTTTATCAGATTTATCAGAGTCGTATCTGAGCTATTTTGATTCAAATTTCATCCAAATTTATTTGTATTTTGATGATTACAAAGGCATTAGTCCCATATTGCCTTTAGAAAAAAATATCCAGCCCTCCTAGCTCTATAAAAAGGATCCTAGGCCATCAGAAATATATATCTCCGATCAAGGTGAAGCTTTGGTATAGGGCGAAGCCAGGCTATGGGTTAAAGGCTGCTTCGAAGCAACGGGTGCCGAGAAAGAAGACCGAGCTTCTACACCAATTCTTTCGCCAATGCCGATCCAAGATCT
>QRFJ01004017.1:0-148254 GCA_006176705.1 Cocos nucifera | reverse complement strand
TGATAGGAACGCGATGTTGTCGTTAAGACACCGTGTTTATCAGTTTAATCCGACTTCTTAAAATCATTGAAAATGCGTAGATAGTAGTGAGTCGGGTCGAATCCACAGGGAAGGTAGTATTTTTAGATTTGAAATCTTTGATTTTTAAAAGAAAAAGAAAAAAAGAAGAGTTTTGGGAATCAAAAGTGAAGTCGGAAAATAAAAAGCAAAAATTAAAAGATGCAGGAAATTTAAACTTGGTACTAAGATCTACTAGTTAGATCTTAGCATCTACTTGCAAAGCAATAATTTAAAGTGCAGAAATTAAATTACAATAAAAATAAAAAGCAAGAAATTAAAATGCAAAAATAAAATTTTTATTAATTAAAATTTTAGAATTTAAATACATAAAATTTAAAAAGAAAAGATAAAATAAAATAGCCTGATCTCTGATCTTGGATCGGCATTGGCAGAAAGATGGTGTAGAAGCTCGGCTCTTCTTCTCGGCACCCGTTGCTTCGAAGCAGCCTTTAACCCATAGCCTGGCTTCGCCCTGTACCAAAGCTTCACCTTGATCGGAGATATTGAATTTTTGATGGCCTGGGGTCCTTTTTATAGAGCTAGGAGGGCTGGATATTTTTTCTAAAGGCAATATGGGACTAATAGCCTTTGTAATCATCAAAATACAAAGAAATTTGGATAAAATTTGAATCAAAATAGCTCTGATATGACTCTGATAAATCTGATAAAATCCAGCCATTCAATAGGAATCCAACGGTCCAAAAATCATCAAAATCGGATGCAGATCAAGCTCAGATCGGGTCGGATTAAATTCTGGCCGTTGGATCGCGCTTGATCGAGGAAATCTGGCCGCAAATCATGCGCTTCGGGAGTCTTGATCACCGTCCGGGAGCATTCTGGACCGTCGGATCATCGCCTGGATCGAGCGCTGCCATCCGATGGTGATCCGCGTGATGTTTGTATCTGAATCAAAATTCGGAAGCAACCACAGCCGTCCGATCCTGACCGCAAACAACCACATCCGTCCGATCGCGCAATCACTGTTCCCATGGACCGCGTGGACCGGCCGCACCGCACACCGCAACCAATCAGCGCCTTCTGTTGTCGAGTGAAAAGACTAAATTACCCTTGTGAGCCGCGATAAATTTCTGTAGACCCTTTAAGGGGTCTAGGTCCACCACGTGGCAATCTCTGATTCGCCGGATTTTGCTGAGCTGGCGGTCCACGCCTGGATCGTGGACCGGCTGATGGCTTCAATGGCTGAGTCGGCTTTGATGGCTTGGCTTGGCTTGGTGGCTCGGCTTGGCTTGGTGGCTCGGCTTGCGGAGCCGGCTGAGCCATTTTCTTTTTTATTTAATTTTTATTTATTTTATATTTTTAAAAATTCATATCTTTTCCATTTTAGCTCCGTTTTACTTGAAATTTATTTCGTTGTGATCAAAAAAATGAGCTCTTTCTATTGATAATAAAATTTTATTTTTTAATTTTTATTATTTTTTATTATTTTTTAATTAATTTTTTAATTAATAAAAATATGAATTTTTTAAAAATTATATATAAATTGATTAATTAATTCTTAAAAATTAATATAAATTAATTAATAAATTAATACTTTTATTGATGAATTTATGATGCTTATCACACCCCCCAACTTAAGCTTTGCTCGTCCTCGAGTAAAGAAAGAATTTAGTTTTAAATACCTTTTAACTTTAGAGTTTCGAATTTTACCTAAGCAATTTTCAAAATGGCCATTGATATTCAGTAGAGCTTAAATGAGATATATCATTGGGGTATTAATACTTATCAATAGAAAAATTAAGTAAAGAACATTAAATTTTTCAGAACTTTTTCTAAATTATTCCACTTTTATCTCTGATTTGTCTAAACTTTCATATAGGCAGGTGTATTGCTACTTCCATCCTTCATTTATTAATTTTTATTTTCACATTGCCCACTTTTTGATGCGAATATCATTGCTTACTTAGGCAACGGGACCCGGTTACTCGGTGGGAAACCAATATTTTTTTTTTTTTTTTTTTTTTTTTTTAACGTTGTACCACTATTGAGTGTCTTAACTCCTTAAGCTTTCTATTTGATCCATGTAGCGAGTCTTGGGCCAATGACTCCCAAACCAGTTGGCTTTAGGGCACTAGGTATAGAATACCCCTCGGGCTTACTAGCTCGAATCAAATAGGCTACGAGTTAAGACTAGCTTTACAACGAGCTTCTTTGCCCTTCCCACCTTTTGACGCGAAACTCAATGCTTGCTTAGGCAAAGAGGCCCGGTTACTCAGTGAGAAGTACTTGGAAACTATTTTATTAAAATAAATTTTTATATGAAGAAACGTATAGTTACCCTACACAAGCCTATAAAAAGTAGACTTTTCTTTGATGCTAGTAGAAATAATTAGAAATGCTCCAAGAAAAAACTTTTTATGTTCTAGACTTAACTCTTTATTGAATTTTCTTAATACTTGATTCCTCAATATCTCATAGATTCTCTAATCTGTGCATCAATTTTCTTTTTAAAAAAATGCTTAGTTTAATTCGATTCTTAAGCATAATCAAGTATCTAAATACTAAATACTAACTTTTTCGAGGACTTAAAATTTTAAAATTTTTATTTTTCTCTCCCCCCAACTTAATCGACATTGTCCTCAATGGAGAAGAAAAAATAAAGGATGTAATAAAGAACATGGAAGAATACACCTAACTCAGTATATTTTTTTTTTGGTCCAGCACATGCCTTTACAAATTTGAGCTCTCCCTCCAACTTATTCAAATTATCCTAAAAAGAAAATAAACTAAAAAGATAAATTAGATAAAAACTAAATATTGGGTTGCCTCCCAACAAGCGCTAAGTTTACCGTCTTCAGCCAGACACAATGTAGCTCACTATCCTGTGTCGAATATTGGATTGACAAATTCTAATGGTTTTGGATTGCCAATCTCAGAAAGTTGATTTGATTTTTAATCCCATTATTGATATATTCACTTGTTAATTTTAGGGATATAATTTTATGATTCCATTCTCAGACCCATGTTTATTAAGAATTACTCCTATTTGTTCTTCTAAAATGCTCATGAATGGAGTTTTAGGAGTTAAGTTTGATTCAATGGGTGCTGGAATGGTGACTAAAGGCGGTTTTAATTCTGGAGGTAAATTAATGTGATCCTGCTTAAACAACTCCATTGACATTTCATTACATGCCTTTTGATTTTTATAAGAAGAACCAGCTTCTAGGGTTGAAGGGAATAGGACATTAGGTTTATAAGTCTCGGGTAAATCATCTATTCTCTTTTCCCTTATTTCTATCTCATTTAAACTGGAACTAGCATCAGTACTAATTCCTGGCTTGGGTTCTTCTATGTGGTTAGTCTCAGTACTAACCAGTTCCTCTAAATTTTTATTTTGGCTAGCATCAGTACTAGCCTCTCTCACCTGGTCTTGGTATGGGTCCATAAGAATCCTATAGCTTTTAAGTTCAGGAATTACTTTGGTATTCTCAAATTGGAGGATTCTTAGATGAAACATTAGATTGATAATTTAATCCAGGTGGTTGGTGGTCATTAGGTGGGTTGTTTGAAATTGGTAGGTTCGGTAGTTGATCTAGTTCTCTCCTCATGTTAGACTCAACTAATTATCCTATTTGAGCTTCTAGTCTGGCGATAGATTGCTGTTGAGTTAGAATTAATTGTTGAAGTTGGTTAAATCTATCATCAGCTAGATTGGTCTGTTGAGGAGGTGGGTATGAAGGCTGATTATAATATGATGGCTGGTTAAACTGACTAGGCTGACCATTATTATAGGCATAATTTTGATAATTTTGCTCAATTTTGTGAAATTTGGGTCTGAGCCTGAGTCTGTTGGGATGTCCAAGAAAAATTAAAGTTACTCCAATCTGAATTATATGAATTTGAAAATGGGTCATTAATCAATTTGGAGTATCCTTGAGTAGCTTGAGCTTGAACTTGTTCTTGGATAAAATATGGAAACTGTGCAGTCATAGGATATTCACTTACATGATGGGTTGGACTAGCACAGATTGAATAATTCTCCTGATAATTAGAAGATGATGTGAATTGTGCAGGAGATTGTTGACCTAGGGTTAGGAGTTGATCTATTTTCTGAGCAAGAAGGTCAACTTTATCTAATTTTTGGACTATTAGATTCATATTAGCCATTTGATTATTATGTTTAATGTGAATCAACCATTCAATTAAGTTCAACTAAATCAGAAAAAGTGATTTCCTACCATGCATGTATTAGTGTAACCCTAATGTATGGTTTAAAAAAATTTTTAGAATATTTTTTTTATTTATTATTATTATTATTATTTTATTATATTAAAAATTAATTTTTTTATTTATTTTTATTTATTAATTTTAATTTAATTTAATTTAATTAAATTATTTTTTAGTTAGTTAAATTTAATTTTTATTTTATTTTATTTTATTTTTAGAGGAGAAAGGAGAAGAAAGAAAGAAAGAGTTCTAAAGAAGAGGTCCTAAGGAGTCCTAGAACTAAGAAGAAAGAGAAGAATTCGGTTTAATTAGATTTGAATGTTGGTTAGCAATCAAGTTGGTCAATCAATCCTGACTAAGGGTTATCCTAGATCTAGACAGCTCCTAACTGCCAAGGTCACCTTCAAGCCCTCCAAGTGTAGGATTAGCCAATCAACTAGCCAGGTAAGTGTAAGGTCGGTGGGAGTCCCCCCGTTGCTTGCCTTAGACACCAATTGTGCTTGGCCAGGTAAGCGAACGGAACCAATTAGAAACCACCTTCCTTCGGGCCCAGTCGTCCCTGAACCACTTTCCTAGACACCAGTCAAATTGACTTATCCTAACCCGGTTCAACTCTTAGGATTCCTTGTCCTATTGAGCTCGAGTTCCTAGGGTTGATGTCTAATTGATTTTAAAATTAAAGGCTTAGGTCAATGCAGGATGCTGGTTGGTTGTTTGTGGGCTAAGGAAGGGTGATCAAATCCCCACCTTATCTTGTTTAATTGGGTTGTGCCCTTAATTTGATTTAATATGAATATGCACGAAAAAAAAAAATTCAATCAAAGGGTTTTATGCAATTTAAACTAGATGCATGCAACTAATTGAATTCTGAAAGGCTTACCTTGCCTCCAGCAATCACCAAAAAAAATAAAAATAAAAATAAAAATAAAACTAATATGATGCATGCTCTAAACAGTTAGGATTTCTAATCTTATCATGAGGCTTTTAATTAGGTTTAAATGAATATTTTTTTAAATTAATTTAAAAATAAAATAAATAAATAAATAAATAAAAAGAAAAGAGAATTAGGGTTAGGATTGATCTCACCAAGCAAAACTTCTGGTTCTTTTTATTCTTTAATCTCTTTTTCTGCAAAATAATAAAAAAAATTAGCAAGCAATATTTATAAAAATTTTATTTATAATTTATTTATAGAAAAATCAAAGAGATCAAAAATTTAATATCCGTGCCTTCCCCGGCAACGGCGCCAAAAACTTGGTGCGTTTGTCGGAATTATTTTTAATAAATCAAAGAAATCAAAATCAAAAATCAAAAATATTCCCCGGCAACGGCGCCAAAAACTTGATAGGAACGCGATGTTGTCGTTAAGACACCGTGTTTATTAGTTTAATCCGACTTCTTAAAATCATTGAAAATGCGTAGATAGCAGTGAGTCGGGTCGAATCCACAGGGAAGGTAGTATTTTAGATTTGAAATCTTTGATTTTTGAAAAGAAAAAGAAAAAAAGAAGAGTTTTGGGATCAAAAGTGAAGTCGAAAAATAAAAAGCAAAAATTAAAAGGTGCAGAAATTTAAACTTGGTACTAAGATCTACTAGTTAGATCTTATCATCTACTTGCAAAGCAATAATTTAAAGTGCAGAAATTAAATTACAATAAAAATAAAAAGCAAGAAATTAAAATGCAAAAAATAAAATTTTTATTAATTAAAATTTTAAAATTTAAATACATAGAATTTAAAAAGAAAATAAAATAGCCTGATCTCTGATCTTGGATCGGCATTGGCAGAAAGATGGTGTAGAAGCTCGGCTCTTCTTCTCGGCACCCGTTGCTTCGAAGCAGCCTTTAACCCATAGCCTGGCTTCGCCCTGTACCAAAGCTTCACCTTGATCGGAGATGTTGATTTTTGGAGGCCTGGGGTCCTTTTTATAGAGCTAGGAGGGCTGGATATTTTTTCTAAAGGCAATATGGGACTAATGGCCTTTGTAATCATCAAAATACAAAAGAATTTGAGTAAAATTTGAATCAAAATAGCTCTGATACATCTCTGATAAATCTGATAAAATCCAGCCGTTCAATAGGAATCCAACGGTCCAAAAATCATCAAAATCGGATGCAGATCAACTCAGATCGGGTCGGATTAAATTCTGGCCGTTGGATCGCGCTTGATGGAGGAAATCTGGCCGCAAATCATGCGCCTGAGAGTTTGATCACCGTTGGGAGCTTTCTGGACCGTCGGATCATCGCCTGGATCGAGCGCTGCCATCCGATGGTGATCCACGTGATGTCTGCAGCTGAATCAAATTCGGAAGCAACCACAGCCGTCCGATCCTGACCGCAAACAACCACAGCCGTCCGATCGCGCAATCACTGTTCCCATGGACCGCGTGGACCGGCCGCACCGCACACCGCAACCAATCAGCACCTCTGTTGTCGAGCAGAAAAGACTAAATTACCCTTGTGAGCCGCGATAAATTTCTGTAGACCCTTTAGGGGTCTAGGTCCACCACGTGGCAAGCTCTGATTCGCCGGAATTTTGCTGAGCTGGCGGTCCACGCCTGGATCGTGGACCGGCTGATGGCTTCAACGGCTGAGTCGGCTTTGATGGCTTGGCTTGGCTTGGTAGCTCGGCTTGGCTTGGTGGCTTGGCTTGCGGAGCCGGCTGAGCCATTTTCTTTTTTATTTATTTTATATTTTTAAAAATTCATATCTTTTTCATTTTAGCTCTATTTTACTTGAAATTTATTTTATTATAATTAAAAAAATGAGCTCTTTCTATTGATAATAAAATTTTATTTTTTAATTTTTATTAATTTTTATTATTTTTTAATTAATTTTTTAATTAATAAAAATATGAATTTTTTAAAAATTATATATAAATTGATTAATAATTTTTAAAAATTAATATAAATTAATTAATAAATTAATACTTTTATTGGTGAATTTATGATGCTTATCAGTTGGGAAGAAGAGGAGTTGGATCACAGACAGTCTATAATTAAGACCCTGCGCCCAACTCAAATTAAGATTGGAAAATTAAAATCCCATGCCCCAAGGCTGCCTCTCCCCTCTTCCTCCATGCCAAACCCTCCTTCTCCCTCTCCTCTCCATATCCAAAAGTGTTTTGGACCTTGGTTGGTGCAATCCAGACGAGAGAAAGGCGACTGAAAGCTAGAAGGCTGTGCTGCTGCAAAGGACAATTACTGATCTTCAAAAGGAGTTTTGAAGATCCTCCAGATCAGATCCAGATCTGATTTTTGGGGATGTGATAGAGGAGAAGAGGATCTCTAGATCCAGTCTAAGTGGATACCGATAGAGGCTAGGCACTTGCGTGGCTAGATCCAGAACCTTTCGCTACTCACAGGATCATCATCAGGTAATAGGATTACCCACTTCAAGATAAATTAAATTTAATTTAATTTTTCTAATTTTATTTTAATTATTAAAATAATAAGAATTAAATCTAAAATATCTCAGATCTGATCTAGATCAAAGAAAAAAAATTCTAAAATATATCTCTTGATTTGATCAGATCTGAACGAACCTAGTCCAAAAAATCAGGATTTTTCTTCACTAATAAATTAAAATAATCCTTTTTTGATTTGGATAAGCTTCAGTCAGACTAAGATAAGATTTTTGAGTGAGCCCAAATAAATTTCATGCAATCGAGATGAACGAAAATGATTACAAAAGGAGAATGTTTGGCTCAATCGCATGCTATCCTCTTTAATACCGACTTTCTTTAATTCCCATCTTCATTGATAAACATCATAAATTCACCAATAAAAGTATTAATTTATCAATTAATTTATATTAATTTTTAAGAATTAATAATCAATTTATATATAATTTTTGAAAAATTCATATTTTTATTAATTAAAAAATTAATTAAAAAATAATAAAAATTAATAAAAATTAAAAAATAAAATTTTATTATCAATAGAAAGAGCTCATTTTTCTTGATCACAACGAAATAAATTTCAAGTAAAACGGAGCTAAAATGAAAAAGATATGAATTTTTAAAAATATAAAATAAATAAAAATTAAATAAAAAAAAAGAAAACGGCTCAGCCGGCTCCGCAAGCCGAGCCACCAAGCCAAGCCGAGCCATCAAGCCGACTCAGCCGTTGAAGCCATCAGCCGGTCCACGATCCAGGCGTGGACCGCCAGCTCAGCAAATTCCGGCGAATCAGAGATTGCCACGTGGTGGACCTAGACCCCTTAAGGGTCTACAGAAATTTATCGCGGCTCACAAGGGTAATTCAGTCTTTTCGTCCGACAACAGCGGCGCTGATTGGTTGCGGTGTGCGGTGCGGCCGGTCCACGCGGTCCATGGGAACAGTTATTGCGCGATCGGACGGATGTGGTTGTTTGCGGTCAGGATCGGACGGCTGTGGTTGCTTCCGAATTTTATTCAGATACAAACATCACGCGGATCACCATCGGACGGCAGCGCTCGATCCAGGCGATGATCCGACGGTCCAGAACGCTGCCGGCGGTGATCAAGACTCCCGAAGCGCGATTTGCGGCCAGATTTCCTCGATCAAGCGCGATCCAACGGCCAGAATTTAATCCGACCCGATCTGAGCTTATCTGCATCCGATTTTGATGATTTTTGGACCGTTGGATTCCTGTTGAACGGCTGGATTTTATCAGATTTATCAGAGTCATATCAGAGCTATTTTGATTCAAATTTTATCCAAATTTCTTTGTATTTTTATGATTACAAAGGCTATTAGTCCCATATTGCCTTTAGAAAAAATATCCAGCCCTCCTAGCTCTATAAAAAGGACCCCAGGCCATCAGAAATTAATATCTCCGATCAAGGTGAAGCTTTGGTACAGGGCGAAGCCAGGCTATGGGTTAAAGGCTGCTTCGAAGCAACGGGTGCCGAGAAGAAGAGCCGAGCTTCTACACCATCTTTCTGCCAATGCCGATCCAAGATCAGAGATCAGGCTATTTTATTTTATTTTTTTTTTTAAATTTTATGTATTTAAATTCTAAAATTTTAATTAATAAAAATTTTATTTTTGCATTTTAATTTCTTGCTTTTTATTTTTATTGTAATTTAATTTCTGCATTTTAATTATTATTGCTTTGCAAGTAGATGCTAAGATCTAACTAGTAGATCTTAGTACCAAGTTTAAATTCCTGCATCTTTTAATTTTTGCTTTTTATTTTCCGACTTCACTTTTGATCCAAAACTCAAATTCTTTTTTCTTTTTCTTTTCAAAAATCAAAGATTTCAAATCTAAAAACACTACCTTCCCTGTGGATTCGACCCGACTCACTACTATCTACGTATTTTTCAATAATTTTAAGAAGTCGGATTAAACTGATAAACACGGTGTCTTAACGACAGCATCGCGTCCCTATCAAGTTTTTGGCGCCGTTGCCGGGGAAGGTTTTTGATTTTTGATTTTGATTTCTTTGATTTATTAAAAATAATTTCGGCAAACGCACCAAGTTTTTGGCGCCGTTGCCGGGGAAGGCATTTTTGATTTTAAATTTTTGATCTCTTTGATTTTTTTTTTATAAATTAATTATAAATTTTTTTTAATATTGCTTACTAATTTTTTTTATTTATTTTGTAGAAAAAAAAAGGAGAAAACGAAGAAAGCATCTAATTTTGCCTGTGAGATCAATCCTAACCCTAGTCCTCTTTTCTTTTTATTTATTTATTTATTTATTTATTTTTTTTAAATTAATTTAAAAAAATATCCATTTAAACCTAATTAAAAGCCTCATGATAAGATTAGAAACCCTAACTGTTTAGAGCATGCATCATATTAGTTTTATTTTTATTTTTATTTTTATTTTTATTTTTTTTGGTGATTGCTGGAGGCAAGGTAAGCCTTTCAGAATTTAATTAGTTGCATGCATCTAGTTTAAATTGCATAAAACCCTTTGATTGAATTTTTTTTTTTTTTGCATATTCATATTAAATCAAATTAAGGGCACAACCCAATTAAACAAGATAAGGTGGGGATTTGATCACCCTTCCTTAGCCCACAAACAACCAACCAGCATCCTGCATTGACCTAAGCCTTTAATTTTAAAATCAATTAGACATCAACCCTAGGAACTCGAGCTCAATAGGACAAGGAATCCTAAGAGTTGAACCGGGTTAGGATAAGTCAATTTGACTGGTGTCTAGGAAAGTGGTTCAGGGACGATTGGGCCCGAAGGAAGGTGGTTTCTAATTGGTTCCGTTCGCTTACCTGGCCAAGCACAATTGGTGTCTAAGGCAAGCAACGGGGGGACTCCCACCGAACCTTACACTTACCTGGCTAGTTGATTGGCTAATCCTACACTTGGAGGGCTTGAAGGTGACCTTGGCAGTTAGGAGCTGTCTAGATCTAGGATAACCCTTAGTCAGGATTGATTGACCAACTTGATTGCTAACCAACATTAGATCTAATTAAACCGAATTCTTCTCTTTCTTCTTAGTTCTAGGACTCCTTAGGACCTCTTCTTTAGAACTCTTTTTTCTTTCTTCTCCTTTCTCCTCTAAAAATAAAATAAAATAAAAATTAAACTAACTAAAAATTAATAATTAAATTAAATTAAATTAAATTAAAATTAATAAATAAAAATAATTAAAAAAAATTAATTTTTAATATAATAAAATAATAATAATAATAATAAAAAAAAAATATTCTAAAAATTTTTAAACCATACATTAGGGTTACACTAATACATGCATGGTAGGAAATCGCTTTTTCTGATTTAGTTGAACTTAATTGAATGGTTGATTCACATTAAACATAATAATCAAATGGCTAATATAAATCTAATAGTCCAAAAATTAGATAAAGTTGACCTTCTTGATCAGAAAATAGATCAACTCCTAACCCTAGGTCAACAATCTTCTAATTATCAGGAGAATTATTCAATCTGTGCTAGTCCAACCCATCATGTAAGTGAATATCCTATGACTGCACAGTTTCCATATTTTATCCAAGAACAAGTTCAAGCTACTCAAGGATACTCCAAATTGATTAATGACCCATTTTCAAATTCATATAATTCAGATTGGAGTAACTTTAATTTTTCTTGGACATCCCAACAGACTCAGGCTCAGACCCAAATTTCACTTGAGCAAAATTATCAAAATTATGCCTATAATAATGGTCAGCCTAGTCAGTTTAACCAGCCATCATATTATAATCAGCCTTCATACCCACCTCCTCAACAGACCAATCTAGCTGATGATAGATTTAACCAACTTCAACAATTAATTCTAACTCAACAGCAATCTATCGCCAGACTAGAAGCTCAAATAGGACAATTAGTTGAGTCTAACATGAGGAGAGAACTAGATCAACTACCGAACCTACCAATTTCAAATAACCCACCTAATGACCACCAACCACCTGGATTAAATTATCAATCTAATGTTTCATCTAAGAATCTTCCAATTTGAGAATACCAAAGTAATTCCTGAACTTAAAAGCTATAGGATTCTTATGGACCCATACCAAGACCAGGTGAGAGAGGCTAGTACTGATGCTAGCCAAAATGAAAAATTTAGAGGAACTGGTTAGTACTGAGACTAACCACATAGAAGAACCCAAGCCAGGAATTAGTACTGATGCTAGTTCCAGTTTAAATGAGATAGAAATAAGGGAAAAGAGAATAGATGATTTACCCGAGACTTATAAACCTAATGTCCTATTCCCTTCAACCCTAGAAGCTGGTTCTTCTTATAAAAATCAAAAGGCATGTAATGAAATGTCAATGGAGTTGTTTAAGCAGGATCACATTAATTTACCTCCAGAATTAAAACCGCCTTTAGTCACCATTCCAGCACCCATTGAATCAAACTTAACTCCTAAAACTCCATTCATGAGCATTTTAGAAGAACAAATAGGAGTAATTCTTAATAAACATGGGTCTGAGAATGGAATCATAAAATATATCCCAAAAATTAACAGTGAATATATCAATAATGGGATTAAAAATCAACATCAACTTTCTGAGATTGGCAATCCAAAACCATTGGAATTTGTCAATCCAATATTCGACACAGGATAGTGAGCTACATTGTGTCTGGCTGAAGACGGTAAACTTAGCGCTTGTTGGGAGGCAACCCAATATTTAGTTTTTATCTAATTTATCTTATTTTTTTTTTTTAGGATAATTTGAATAAGTTGGAGGGAGAGCTCAAATTTGTAAAGGCATGTGCTGGACCAAAAAAAAAAATAAAAAATAAATAAATAAATAAATATACTGAGTTAGGTGTATTCTTCCATGTTCTTTATTACATCCTTTATTTTTTCTTCTCCATTGAGGACAATGTCGATTAAGTTGGGGGGAGAGGAAAAATAAAAATTTTAAAATTTTAAGTCCTCGAAAAAGTTAGTATTTAGTATTTAGATACTTGATTATGCTTAAGAATCGAATTAAAACTAAGCATTTTTAAAAGAAAATTGATACACAGATCAGAGAATCTATGAGATATTGAGGAATCAAGTATTAAGAAAATTCAATAAAGAGTTAAGTCCAGAACATAAAAAATTTTTCCTTGGAGCATTTCTAATTATTTCTTACTAGCATCAAAGAAAAGTCTACTTTTTATAGGCTTGTGTAGGGTAACTATACGTTTCTTCATATAAAAATTTATTTTAATAAAATAGTTTCCAAGTACTTCTCACTGAGTAACCGGGCCTCTTTGCCTAAGCAAGCATTGAGTTTCGCGTCAAAAGGTGGGAAGGGCAAAGAAGCTCGTTGTAAAGCTAGTCTTAACTCGTAGCCTATTTGATTCGAGCTAGTAAGCCCGAGGGGTATTCTATACCTAGTGCCCTAAAGCCAACTGGTTTGGGAGTCATTGGCCCAAGACTCGCTACATGGATCAAATAGAAAGCTTAAGGAGTTAAGACACTCAATAGTGGTACAACGTTAAAAAAAAAAAAAAAAAAAAAAAAAAAAAAAAAATTGGTTTCCCACCGAGTAACCGGGTCCCGTTGCCTAAGTAAGCAATGATATTCGCATCAAAAAGTGGGCAATGTGAAAATAAAAATTAATAAATGAAGGATGGAAGTAGCAATACACCTGCCTATATGAAAGTTTAGACAAATCAGAGATAAAAGTGGAATAATTTAGAAAAAGTTCTGAAAAATTTAATGTTCTTTACTTAATTTTTCTATTGATAAGTATTAATACCCCAATGATATATCTCATTTAAGCTCTACTGAATATCAATGGCCATTTTGAAAATTGCTTAGGTAAAATTCGAAACTCTAAAGTTAAAAGGTATTTAAAACTAAATTCTTTCTTTACTCGAGGACGAGCAAAGCTTAAGTTGGGGGGTGTGATAAGCATCATAAATTCACCAATAAAAGTATTAATTTATCAATTAATTTATATTAATTTTTAAGAATTAATAATCAATTTATATATAATTTTTGAAAAATTCATATTTTTATTAATTAAAAAATTAATTAAAAAATAATAAAAATTAATAAAAATTAAAAAATAAAATTTTATTATCAATAGAAAGAGCTCATTTTTCTTGATCACAACGAAATAAATTTCAAGTAAAACGGAGCTAAAATGAAAAAGATATGAATTTTTAAAAATATAAAATAAATAAAAATTAAATAAAAAAGAAAACGGCTCAGCCGGCTCCGCAAGCCGAGCCACCAAGCCAAGCCGAGCCATCAAGCCGACTCAGCCGTTGAAGCCATCAGCCGGTCCACGATCCAGGCGTGGACCGCCAGCTCAGCAAATTCCGGCGAATCAGAGATTGCCACGTGGTGGACCTAGACCCCTTAAGGGTCTACAGAAATTTATCGCGGCTCACAAGGGTAATTCAGTCTTTTCGTCCGACAACAGCGGCGCTGATTGGTTGCGGTGTGCGGTGCGGCCGGTCCACGCGGTCCATGGGAACAGTTATTGCGCGATCGGACGGATGTGGTTGTTTGCGGTCAGGATCGGACGGCTGTGGTTGCTTCCGAATTTTATTCAGATACAAACATCACGCGGATCACCATCGGACGGCAGCGCTCGATCCAGGCGATGATCCGACGGTCCAGAATGCTGCCGGCGGTGATCAAGACTCCCGAAGCGCGATTTGCGGCCAGATTTCCTCGATCAAGCGCGATCCAACGGCCAGAATTTAATCCGACCCGATCTGAGCTTATCTGCATCCGATTTTGATGATTTTTGGACCGTTGGATTCCTGTTGAACGGCTGGATTTTATCAGATTTATCAGAGTCATATCAGAGCTATTTTGATTCAAATTTTATCCAAATTTCTTTGTATTTTTATGATTACAAAGGCTATTAGTCCCATATTGCCTTTAGAAAAAATATCCAGCCCTCCTAGCTCTATAAAAAGGACCCCAGGCCATCAGAAATCAATATCTCCGATCAAGGTGAAGCTTTGGTACAGGGCGAAGCCAGGCTATGGGTTAAAGGCTGCTTCGAAGCAACGGGTGCCGAGAAGAAGAGCCGAGCTTCTACACCATCTTTCTGCCAATGCCGATCCAAGATCAGAGATCAGGCTATTTTATTTTATTATCTTTTCTTTTTAAATTTTATGTATTTAAATTCTAAAATTTTAATTAATAAAAATTTTATTTTTGCATTTTAATTTCTTGCTTTTTATTGTAATTTAATTTCTGCACTTTAAATTATTGCTTTGCAAGTAGATGCTAAGATCTAACTAGTAGATCTTAGTACCAAGTTTAAATTCCTGCATCTTTTAATTTTTGCTTTTAATTTTCCGACTTCACTTTTGATTCTGAAAACTCAAATCCTTTTCTTCTTTTTCTTTTCAAAAATCAAAGATTTCAAATCTAAAAACACTACCTTCCCTGTGGATTCGACCCGACTCACTACTATCTACGTATTTTTCAATAATTTTAAGAAGTCGGATTAAACTGATAAACACGGTGTCTTAACGACAGCATCGCATATCCCTTAGCAATGAGCCGTTGGTAATGATAATTCATTATTTTCAAGAGTTGAAAATTTAAGACATGAATTTTCATTATTAACTCATAAAATGCTCTTGACCATAGGATCATCATGAAGATGATGATTGATCGAGAAGGTTAGTGTACAATCGCTTTTCTATAGTAGATGAATCTTGAGTCTACGGTGTAGAGACACCGGAGCGAGAGTATAGGTACTCGTTAGAGAATGAGGGCACTGAGTGTGACCACCTCGAGTAGTCATAAGAAAGTCTACCTTCTCATCGATGACTGACTCGATGCTGCAGTAGTGTATCTGGTTCTTTGACCTGAGGTGCATCGGTAGTTCACCTTGAGGGTGTTATAGTTTGACTACACCATGACTCAGTCTCCTAGACATTCGGAATCCTAAGGTGTATGTTGGCTATAGCATGTTCATTGTAGGAATTGGATTGCACCAAGATGGAATCTATCTACCTCGGTGGATGAGGAGCAGCCCTATGATGATCATGAGAATCAAGTCCATAAGCCCATGGCCATGGCAGAGAGTGAAATAATAGAAAGAGTTTCTATTAAGGTTTTCACATCAGGACTTGAATCGAATGATTAAATCATATGATAGAAATTAGGGTTTGACGAGTTCACCTTAACCCTAATCTGATCGGGGCTCAAGATAGAAGAACTTAATCACACAAGTAGCTACATCGAGAGGTTTATTTTTAGTTTTGATGGATTGCCACCATAAGCTGCAAGGTGTCACTGGTAGGATTTTAGGAGCAATTAGAATGATTTAGATGATCGATCATTCTAAGTTGTCTGAATCAGAAGAGTTCTGATCCATCGAAAGGAGTTTCAATGATGTCAATGATGGAGATCATGACATATCCCATTACCATATAGAAATTGAACCTAACTTGGTCACACAAATAAGGGTTTGGATCTGGATATCATCAATTGGACTAACCCAGTTCAATTGATTTGAATAAGATTCAATTAGGTTCAAGAAAATCGTGCTAGCACACGATTGAGCCTAACGTTCTTTTTTTTCTATCTTAAAAGTTATCTCGACTGAGCCAAATAAGTTTGTGCTCACTCAGGTACCTTTACCTAGTCTGACTAGAGCTTATCCAAGTCAGAAAAGGGTTGTCTTAATTTATGAGATAAATTTAAGACAACACCTGTCATTTTTCGTCACCTGCTAATTCTTGTATTTTAACTTGGTCAAACGTTGACCTTTGATCCTTGGACATCTGCCCATGTGTCATGCACTTATTGGAGAGCAGATAGGGGCTTGTCCCCTCTTTGAAAATTAGAAAGAAAGGGGTGCATGCCTAGGATAGCGTGCGCCCATGGATAGGAACGCTGGAGTCCCATACGGATGGGACTCCAGGTTGCTTCTTGGTTTCTACTTAGGTGGCCCTTGGGTATCTACTTTGACCAATCTTAAGCGTCATCTAAGAATGAACCTATGGGTCTCTCATCTGATTGGATCAGATGATCTCATCCCACCAATCAAATTTATAGGTCTCCACCTTCCCGTCTGTGCCCCTTTTCCTTTTGAAAATCCATTTACACCTAATGGATTTTATCTTTTTAGGTGGATCAACCAGTATCCATATACTGTTGACTTTTATGGACTTTATTTCAGATTTTATGGCTTCTAGCCACTTATCGAAGTCAGACCTCTACATGGCATCCATGTAGGTGATCGGATCCTCATCGTTCTCATCAAGTTTGATAAGATTACCATCTCAAACTAAGAAATCATAGTATCTATCTGGTTGATGCGATACTCTATCGGATCTCCTTGGTGCTAATTCAATAGGCTCTTGATTTGATCTTACCAAATTCAGTTTTGTAGATTCACTAGAATGTGTTGGTTCTTCCACCTGTTGAACTTTATTAAGTTCAACATTAGAGGCAGTTGTTCCTTCACTAAGGAACTCTTTTTCCAAAAAGACTGCTCTATTGCTGACGAACACCTTTTGTTCTTCAGCATGGCAAAAGTGATAACTCCTAGTTTTCTTGGGGTATCCTATGAACAAGCATTTATCAGACCTAGGTCCAACCTTTTTTAGCTACAAACATTTAACATAAGCCGAACATCCCTAAATCCTAAAGTGAGAGAGTGTCGACTTACGCCCAATCCATATCTCATATGGAGTCTTTGCAACAGACTTGCTTGGAACATTATTCAAAATAAAATAGGTAGTCTCTAGTGCATAACCCTAAAATAAAATCGATGGACTTGTAAACCCCATATGGACCGAACCATATCCAACAGGGTTCGATTTCTTCTTTCAAATATGCCATTATACTGTGGTATTCCAGGTGGAGTCCATTATGAGAGAATCTTATTCTCTTCTAAATATATCAGAAACTCATTGGAAAAGTATTCTCCTCCTCGATCAGATCGAAGAGTTTTAATACTATTTCTAAGTTATTTTTCTACCTTATTTCGACATCGTTTGAACATTTCAAATGAATCAGATTTATTCTTCATAAGATAGACATATCCATACCTAGATAGATCATCAGTAAATGTAATGAAGTAGCAATACCCATCTCTAGCATATGTGTTCATAGGCCCATATACATCAGTATGTACTAGACCCAGAAGCTCAGTGGCCTGTTCATCATTTTCAGTAAAAGATGATTTGGTCATCTTTTCAAGAAGATAGGACTCACAGGTATTTAATGATTCACAATCATCAATATCAAGGATATGCTGCTTGACTAACTTGTTAATCCTATTCTTATTTATATGATCGAGCCTACAGTGCCAAAGATAAGCATTAGTAATATTATCTAGTTTTGATCGTTTATTTAACGTGTACATTACACTAATAAGCTGTGATAAAATGTAAATGCTATTTCTCAATTATCCGTGTAGTACTGTAACATCATTCATAATGATATTACAATAATTCTCTTTTATTGATAAACAATAACCATCCTGGGCCAATAGCCCAACAGATATTATGTTCATCATAAAAGATGGACAATAGTGACAGTCACTTAAAATGACACTATTATTTTTGAAAAATAGTTCAAGAGTTTCTAATGCTATGACTGAAACTTGACTTCCATTTTCGACATTAAGAAATCTATCACCATTCTCAAATTTTCTACCAATTTAAAGTCCATGCAATGAATTGCAAATATGAATTGGACTCCCAGTATCTAATACCCAGGTAGATGTATCATATATGAAGAAATTGCAAGGTGTTATCATATAACAGTCTTAACCAGCAACCACTTGCTGATTTCTTCTATTCAGCCTATTTGGATTAAGAGGATCATTCCTCTCTGGGTCTATCTTATTAGGGTCAACACTAGACTCCTTATTCTTAGGTCCTAAATGCTTACCATTATCCAACAGTAAATGGAGCAGACTTATTTTAGCCATTCTATTTATCTAAAAGAAAAATATGAAACCTAATAAGTACTTGAATAAATTTAAATTCTAAAAACTTGGACTTTAGTCTAAAGATTTTTCCACTATTTTTAATGAATCGGTAGCCTCTACCTTCAATTCGAGGAATTATACTAACTCCTTAGTGGGTACTGAAATCCACATAGACTATAAATGGGCCCGAGGAAAGCTCTAGCTAACCCATGTGCATCTACAGCTAGGTTCATAACTAATTATTTTTTTAAATAATTTTTAGTATTTAGATTTTACCCTAGATACCAAATTAGTAGGCTATGGCCTCCATTGAAAAAGTCTGGTTAGGTCCAACCATTAACATGATTAATTTCAGTGCATCAAGCCAATAATAACCAGACCCGAGGAAAGCTCTGGCTAATCTGATTACCATTAAGAAAGTATGACCTAATCATCGTATGATGGATAGTAATTCCAATATCTAAATAAACACCAGGTGTAAGGCACCTCCAATGTCCACTTAGAAAATTGGACTCATTACTATTCATCTTAATGGGAGGCT
Source organism: Cocos nucifera (assembly GCA_006176705.1). Lineage (NCBI taxonomy): Eukaryota > Viridiplantae > Streptophyta > Magnoliopsida > Arecales > Arecaceae > Cocos > Cocos nucifera. The sequence continues at coordinate 129,142 of QRFJ01004017.1, read as the reverse complement.
ATGACTCGGTTATCTTCATAACTTGATCATTTAAGAACCTAATAATTTAAAGAATTTAGGTTACTTATAATTTAAGGGTAGAAATAATATGGATCAAATTTTCTACAGACTTCACCAAGTCAAGTCCTCCTACTAACTTCACCAAGTCAATAGATTAGGACTATGATCAATTTAGGTCCATGGGCACCTTATTCAGTCTTCCTGATTGAAATTAGTCAAATTAATTTCTAATGATATGGGTTAGTCTGAATCACCAAGTGATCTAATCAAATCCCAATCGACCATGTCGATCAGGTAGGTGAGATCAGTGGAAGGGATGTGCCATTAACTCATCAAAGATCGAATCAGTGCGAATAGCTTCCAATTAAAAATTACTGATCTAAACTGCCAAACTTATCTTAGACATCAATCGATTAATTAAGTTTAATCTGATCAACCTAGCAATTTCAGGCTTAACCGCGTAGCCATGAATTAAATCCATTTTGGTCTTGTTAAAGACATGGACTCATCCAACTACAACTATTAGAGTTGATTCTAGAGTGTCCTTGACCTCATCTAATACAAAACTTGGCTAGATCTGATCAATTACTCTAGATTAATCTATTCTTTAACTAATCTTAGGTCTAACCTAATTAATGGATCTAATTCATCTAACCCTTTAACCCACAGTCTTATGCCTTTGTCTTAGGATCTTAATTCATAATTCTAGACCCTATGAACAATACTTAATTTCTTTAATTAAGTTTTGGGCTAATGGATTGGGGTTCGGCATTTCAAAAATAATTTTTAAATTTTGAAAGATTCTTTACAACTTAGCATTGTTCACCAATTGAGTTGACTCACTTTAAAATTAAATTGGCTCAATTTACAAACAACACTAGTTGTAGGGTTTAATCTGAAACAATGTACACTACATAATACTAAATCATGAATCAAACTTTAGATCCTATCTAAACATGCATTCATAATCAAAAATTAGATTAAAGCCTAATTTAATATATCATAAAAAATTAAATCTAATCTAAAAATTTTATGATCAACTACAAGATCAAGCACATACAAGGACAACCTTTGCACTACACAGGGTAAACCCTACAGCAGGACAACTTGCAGTCCATGCGATCTTGATTTTAATTTTTAGATCTAATTAATCAAAATATTAAATTAATATTTAGATCAAATCTAAATTATTAATCTAATCATGCAAGCATATCATGTTTAGCAAACCTACGCACTGATACCATTTGAATGATGCAGTGCAGGATTTGTAGTGCGACTTTCAAAAAAATTTTTGAAAGTAGCTAAAATATAGTAAAAAATTAATTAATATAATAAATTAATTTTTGATCATATCAAAATATTAAGTCCTATACTAAGAATCTAAACATAATTGCATGCATTCATATAGATCGAAAAATAAAACTATGCAGCAAACTCTTTACTACATCAATTTATTCAGAACACAATATCTTTTTGTGGGTAACTGATCACCACAATTTGAATCTATTAGATAATGCTTTGGTATTACACCATAGCCACAGATATGTTCGGCCTCTATGGTTAGTCCACACAGAGCTCCTGATCCCGATCAGCCCTACTGGAGTGCTAGCTCCTCGCTAGGGTCTTGAATGGCTAATCATGATCGATCCAATCGATCATATACTTTATAATTTTATGGATACTCTAAAAAATTAGAACATATATACTAGAGGATGATGAAGAGGTGTGTCAAATTTGGTGGCGATCCGATGCTCACAGCACTCGATCTCTCCATCCGAACCTAGATTCATAAATCTAGGGTTTCACTCAGCCCAAAAATCCTGACATACTGAATATTCTATCACGCCCTCTTTGTGTGGAGTTTTTCTATGAAATAAGTTTTTATGGAAATATGACTTTTATATCTATAAACTATATTTAGATCATATCTAAAAATTAGGTATCCTTAGGGATGAAAATTAGAAGAGAAGAGAGGCATGAGGGAAAAGTAAAGTGCTATAGGACCCTACTCACCTTCACTCCAAGATTTTTTTTGCCTAAAACTAATACTCAATCACTCTAAAATTTTTACCAAATAATTTTATCCCCTTCTTGTGTGTGTACAAAAATTTTCATAATTTATTTACATGAATACCATGAGAAAAATGCATGGAAAGTGATAAGGGTTGGGTGGTTGGGAGGTTTTAACCACTTACTTGATTTCAAAAATCAAGTGAGCCTCTTATCCTTATCCAACACCTCCTCCCATGGGTTTAACATGTAGAAGGACTCTCCTTCTATGTGTGCACAATTTTATTTCTCCAAAAAATATTCAACAAATAAAAGAGAGGGCATGGGAAGCAGATAAGGTTGAATTGGTTCCAACCTCCAACAAACTGAGTTGAATTCAAAACTCAACTTACTTTGAACTAGTCCAACCCTTGGACTATATCAAAAGCAGATAAGAGAGGAGGTACAAAAACCTTCTGGGTGATAGACAAGTTATGTACAAAATTTGGGGCATGAAACAAGAGTGAAAAAGTCAAAAATGATGGGTGCATGGGAGAGTTTGAATTCAAACTTCATTTGACTTAGTCCTAATTGGTTTCAACCAAATCAATTAATCTAGACCCAATTAGATAAAGTTAAATGCATCCAAATTATGCTTAGCCTAATCCAATAAAATTCTAATTAAATTAAAAATTAATTAGATCCATGTTCTAATCAAATCAGGGTCAAAACTTCCAAGCGATTAGGTCATCTCATGATCTAATTGGGTCAAACCTAATTAAATCAAATTTAATCAGACTTGATCGAATCCTTATCGCTCAATCAAATTGAGCTAATCAGTAATTGAATTACCAATTAATCCTTCAAAAAATATCTGAGTCTAAATCGGATGAATTATCGAGCAATAGAGTCCTATCAACATGAAACTTCTGAAGAGTCCTAAACTAGTGGGACTCTTGAACCCAGTGTCCCAAATGAATCAAACTCACGATCATAAAGTTCTAGACCAGTGAGACTCTTGATCAAAAAGTTTCAAAAGAGTAGGACTCAGAGTCCTAGTCCACTAGGACTCTTGGTCATAGTGTCCTAGTCCAGTGGGACTCTTAACCATAGAGTCCCAGTCCAATGAAACTCTTGACCATAGAGTCCGAAGTCATCAAGACTCTCGATCAAAGAGTCTCAGACATGAAGAACTCAGAGTCCCAGTTCAGTGAAACTCTTGGTCATAGAGTCTCAGTCTAGTGGGACTCTTGACCATAGAGTCTTAGATCATCGAGACTCAATATCAGTCATCAGATCAGATAGAAACTCCTATTGTTTATGATCCCATAGGTTCGAATCCTAAATCGATAGCATAAAAATTAATTTTTTGTACCAATCGATGTGACCATCTAGTAATATTACCCAATGTCTGGATAGGTCAAATAATTGCAATGCAACATCAACGAACCTATAGTATATGCTTACCGTATAATTCATCCCCTTGACCTCGATGCTCAAAAGATGATTTAAGATTTACTATCAATCCTAAAATTCATCCATAGTGTATTTCAAAATTTAGCGTCCATCATATGGACTATCTCGATCGAGAATTTACTAAATTGAAAAATAGTGATGTACTTGCTCCAACACTTGGAGGAGTCAATCCCATCTTAACTCACACTCCGATAAGTCAAGTACTTGACTGCACCCAATAGCCTTCCATCAATGAATTAAAAATTTAGATAGTCCGATACCTAAGTGCAGTGAGTTGCTTGTAGCTCACCGTAGTGATCTCAGGCCTAAGGGACACTCATACCCATATCCTTCGTAAGCAACTCTTGATAGTAGAGAGCATCATAGTTGGATCACATTTGGTGAAATGTATCCCTACACTTCACCTGCATGGCATAATAGTATCTCCATACTTCTTGGTTAAGAGGACAACCAATACTTATGGCACACAATGATCTACACTCGATACGTTGTCGTCCTGGATAATAATGAATCATTTGGTTGTGAACACGTTTGAGGACTAAACGATAAATCCTTCTTTGTCAAGTCTAAATAGTTCTGAAGACTTCATCATAGAAGAGTTCATTACAAAAAGATATATAAAGTGATGAATATGCCAAAAGAATAATTTTATTCATTAATAATTTAAGTATAATTATATTTATCTCAACCATCTATGACCTAGATGATTGACTTTAGAATACATTTTCCAACAGATGGTTCTCCATGATTTTCAGCCATTTGATTATTAGATTTAATATAGTTCAGCTATTCAATTTTATGATTGGGTTCAACTAGATCAGAAAAAGCGATCTCCTACCATGCATGTACTAGTGCAATCCTAACATGTGGTTCTTAATTTTTTAAATTTTTTATTTTTTTATTTTTTTATTATTTTTTAGAATTTTATTAAAATTTTTTAATAATTATTTAGTTATTTTAATTTTATTTTATTTTTATTAAAAAAAAAGAAAGAGAGAAGAGTTCTAAAGAAGAGATCCTAAGGAGTCCTAAAAGTAAGAAGAAAGAAAAAAATTGGTTTAATTAGGTTGGATATTTTAGTTAGCAATCAAGTTAGACAAACAATCCTGACTAAGAGTTGTCCTAGATCTAGATAACTCCTAACTGTAAAGGTCATCTTCAATCCCTTCAAGTATAAGGTCAACCACTCAACTGACCAGATAAATGTAAGGTTTGTGAAAGTTTCCTCATTGCTTGCCTTAGACATCAATTATCTTGGCTAGATAAGCTAACAAAACTAATTAAGTAACCACCTTTCTTCGGGATACAGTCTTTGAACCACTTATTTTAGACACTAGTCGGACTGACTAACCCTAATCCAGTCCAACTCTTAGAGTTTCTTATTCTAATGAGCTCGAGTTCCTAGGATCGATGTCTAATTGATTTTAAAATTAAAGACTTAGGTCAATATAAGATACTGGTTGGTTGTTTATGGGCCAAGGAATAATGATCAAATCTCCACCTTATGTTGTTTAATTGGATGTTGCCCTTAAATTAATTTAAAGAGATGAATATGCACAATCACTTTCAAATAAGGAGTTTTATGCAACTAAATTAGATGCATGAAACTAATTAGACTTTCAAAGCTTACCTTATCTCCAGCGATTACTAAAAATAAATAAAAATAAAAATAAATCTAATATGATGGATGCTCTAAGCAATTAAGATTTCTACTCTTATCATGAAGCTTTTAATTAGATTTAAGTGAATATTTTTTAAATTAATTTAAAAATAAAGTAAATAATAAAAAAAAAGGTCTAGGATTAGGATTGATCTCACCAAGCCAAATTGAAAGTTTTTCTTCTTGCCCTAATTTGGTTCTTTTTCTTTTTTTCTATAAAAAATAAAAAATTAGTAAGCTATATTTATAAAAAATTAAAAAAAATAAAAATTTATTTATAATTAATTTATAAAAAAATTTAAGAAAATCAAAAAAATTTAATGCTCATCCTTTTTCGACAATGGTGCCAAAAACTTGATAAATCATGATATTGTCATTAAGATACCATATTTATCAATTTAATTCTGACTTTTTAAAATAATTAAAAATAGGTAGTAAGTAGTGAGTCAGATTGAATCTATAGAAAAGATAATGTTTTAGTTTTAAAATCTTTAATTTTTATTAAAAAAAATTTAAAAAAAATCAAAGTTAGAAAATAGAATTATAAATAAAAAGTTAAAATTAAATGATGTTGAAAATTAAACTTGGTACTAAAATCTTCTAGTTAGATCTTAGCATCTGCTTGCGATGAAATTAAAGATTTATTAAAATAGAGAACAGAAATTTAAACTTGCAATTAAAAATAAAGAGCTAAAATTTAAAGTATATAAAAAAATTTTGCATTAAAATTAATATTCAAAAATTAAATACATGAAATTTAAAAAGAATAAAAAAATAAAATTAAATTAAAAAATAGCTGATCTTGATCTTGGATCGATGTTGGCATTGAGATGGTGTAGAAGTCAGCTCTTTCTCTCAGTACCGTCAGCCTCGAAACAACCTTGAATCCCAAGTATTGCTCTATCCTTTACCAAACTCCTCCCTTGATCGAAGATGACATGATTTTGGAGGCCTAGAGTCTTTTTTATAGAGTATTGGAGAGGAGAGATATTCTTTATCAGGCAATATGGGACTAAAGGAGTATTAATCAATATTTTGTGGAACAAATCCTAAAGAAAATCAACTTAAAACTCTTTTTGGATGCATCCTATGAAGTTCTATGAATTTTGGCCATTAAATTTGAATTGAACGGTCCCAAAATTCTCAAAAAACCACATTTAAAAACCTAAATCTAGTCGGAATCAACATGGGCCATCTGATCATGCGTGATGGAAGGAATCTAGGCCATCGATCATATGCTAGATGATTGAATCATCATCGGGAGCTCTATCGGCCATTTGATCATCGCCTACAATGCATGCGACCGTCGGATCATGCGATAGGAGCTGATGAAATTTGAATCAGAATAGGAAAATATCATTGATGTCCGATCTTGACCGCAAACCACCTGAACCATCGAATGGTGCAAACACTATTCCCGTAGACCTGCAGACCGATCGCACTATAAGCCTGGACCAATCACCGCATGCCTTTTGCATGTGGAAAGGCCATTTTGCCCCGTAAGCCATGTAAGAATTTCTGTAAGCCCTTTAAGGGTCTTGGTCCACCACGTGTTGCCCTGTAATTCGCTGCCTTCTACTAAGCTGGTGGTCTATGCTTGGATTTGCAGACTGGCAGGCTAGCTTTTATGATTGAGCCAGCTTGAACAATGTGCCGACTAGGTTGGGATGCACCGGCTTGGCTGAGCATGCCGACTTGGCTGGGCAAGCCGGCTGAATTATTTCTATTTTTTTTTTGAAAATTCATATCCGACCCATTTTAACTCCAATTTGCTTCAAACTTATTTCGTTATGATCAAAAAAATGAGCTCTTTTCATTAATTAATATATTTTTTAAAAATTAATAAATAAAAATATTTAGTTTTTAAAAATAATAATAAATTAATTAATAAATTAATATTTTTATTGATGCTTTTATGATACTTATCACACGGTATGCTACTTGAAACTTTTCTAGCAGATTGCTCCATCGTTTAGAGTAAATACATATTTCGACATTCTCTTGCTATCATTATGATCAGATTGAAAACTAGAGTCTGTAAATCTCATAAATTTTAAATCTTATTCTCCATAAATGAGCCAGTGGTCCTTAGTATTTCTCAAATACTTAAAGATTATCTTTATAACCTTTCAGTAGTTCTTTCCTAGATTAGACTGGTATCTACTCACTATTTCTAGTGAGTATGCCACATTTGATCTCGTACATGTCATGGCTTACATGATGGATCCCACCACAAAAGCATATAGAATCCACTCATACGCTCTCTCTCTTAAGGTATTGTTAGATAATCCCTCTTTGAGAGAAAAATTTCATGGCCTAATAAAAGATTAGCCTTTCTTAGAATTCTCCATGCTGAATCGCTTCAGTACAGTATCAATGTACATAGACTAGGATAACCCCAAGCAACCTTTGAGATCTATCTCTATAGATCTTCATCCCTAGAATGTAGGATGCTTCTCCTAAGTTCTTCATGAAGAACTGTGATGACAGCCAAATCTTTATTCCTTGTAATGTCGAGATATCATTCTCAATTAAGAGAATGTCATCCTCATACAAAATCAAAAATACTACTACATAATTATTAACCCACTTGTAGATGTAGGATTCTTCTCCATTCATAACAAAGCCATATATTCTGATCATCTTATCAAAATGCATATTCCAACTCTGAGATGCCTACTTCAATCCATTAATGAATCTCTAAAGCTTGCACATCTTAGACTCATCTATGGATGTGAGCTCTTTAGATTGTATCATATACATCTCTTCGTCCAGCTCTCCATTTAGGAAAGCTATCTTCACATCCATTTATCAGATTTTATAATCTAGATGTGCTACTATCGTAAGCATAATCTGAATGGACTTAAGCATTGCTATAAAAGAAAACATTTCATCATAATCTATACCATAATGCTAACGATATCCTTTGGCAACCAAATAGGCTTTATATGTCTCCACCATTCCATTTGTATCCTTTTTCCTTTTGAAAATCCACTTACACCCTATGGATCTCACCCCTTCAAGTGGATCAACTAATGTCCATACATTGTTGATCTTTCCGGACTTTATTTTGGATTTCATGGCTTCAAGCCATTTCTTAGAGTCAAACTCTGCATTATATCCATATAGATGATCAGATCCTCATTGTTCTTATCAAGTTCAATAGGATCAAAGTCCTGAACTAAGAAACCATAGCATCTATCCGGCTGATGCGGTACTCTACTAGATCGTGTTAATGGTGGCTCTACAATGGGTTTCGAGTTTGATCTAATCAAATCTGACTCTATAGGTTCAAGAGATTATGTCACACTTCTACCTATCGAACCTCCTTAAGTTCAATTTTATAGGCTTTCATTCCTTCTCCAAAAAGCTTCTTTTTCAAAAAGACGGTCCTATTACTAATGAATAACTTTTGTTCTTCAGGATGGTAGAAGTAATATCCCCTAGCTTCATTGGGGTATTCTATAAACAAACATCTATCAGACAATGGTCTAAGTTAATCAGTCTGCAAATGCTTGACGTAAGCCATACATCCCCATACTCGTAAAGTAGGGAGTGTCGGTTTGCATCTGGTTTAAATCTTATATGGAGTTTTTGTAACTGACTTGCTTGAAGTATTATTCAAATTCAAACAAGCTGTCTCAAGAGCATAATCCTAAAAAGAAATAGACAGAGATGCAAACCCCATCATGGATCGAACCATGTCTAACAAAGTTTGATTCCTCCTTTCTGACATCCCATTATGTTATGGTATTCTAAGAGAGATTCATTATGAGAGAATTCTATTCTCTCCTTGATATGTCAGAAACTCACTGGAGAGGTATTCACCTCCTTAGTTAGATCGAGGAATTTTAATACTCAGCCAAGTTTGTTTCTCTACTTTATTATGAAATCGTTTGAACATTTCAAATGATTTAGATTTATTCTTCATAAGAAAGACATACCCATATCACGATAGGTCATCCATAAACATAATGAAATAGTTATACCCTTCTCTAGCACTTGTGTTCATTGGTCCACATACACTACTATGTATTAGACCTAGAACATCAGTGGCTCGCTTATCCTTTCAAGTAAAGGGTGACTTGATCATCTTTCTAAGAAGACAAGACTCATAGGTCAGCAATGATTCACAATCATTGACATCGAGGAATCTCTCTTTGACTAACATGTTTATTCTATTTTTGTTAATATGACCAAGTCTATAATGCTAAAGGTAGGTATCAAAGACATGATCTAGTTTAAGACATTTGTTCGAAGTGTACATTACACTTACAAGCTGTGATAATATGTATATATCATTTCTTTATTGTCCATGCATTATTGTAATATCATTCATAATGATATCATAATAATCGCCTTTTATTAACAAATGATAATCTTCTTTGACCAAAAGGCTAACAGAGATCACCTTCATTATAAACAATAGATAATAGTGACAATCACTTAAAATGACAACCTTTGCATTGAAAATAAGCTCAACAATTTCTAAAGCTAAGACTGGAATAGGACTTCCATCCCCAATGTTTAGAAATCTCTTACTATTTTCAAACTTTCTACTTGAAGTCCTTGCAACTAATTGTAAATATGTATAGGACTACTGGTATCCAATACCTAGGTAGTAGTATCACAAATAGAGAAATTATAAGGTATTATCATATAACATCCTTGTTAAGCAACTACATGCTCTTTTCTCTTGTTATGCCAGTTTGGATCAAAAGACTCTGCCTTATAATGGTGAGCCTTAGACTTCCTAGTCTGATTGGGCTTAGATGCCTAAGCATGAAACTTTTACCCCTTATTCTTATTTTCTTTCTTAAAAGAATAATTCCCCATCAAGAACTTCAACACTTGAAGTATTTCCTCAGGCTATAAATCCTCGAATTTACTACTAAATTTAATATTCATAGCTGCCCTCATTATACACCGCACTATGATTCGGTCATTGATCCACTTCTGATAAGTATCTCTGACCTCATCACAAGCATTGGGCATGGATTTTTCAGGTGCAAGATCCATAATAATATACAAAATCTTTTCATGCTCCAGAATCAATTTCAACTTTTGATACCAACTATTGAAGTTAGCTTCAATTAGTTTATCATTATCCAATAGTGAATAAAGCGATGACCAACTAGACATATCTGAAAAGAGAACAACAAGTATATACCATATATGAATTATTTAAGCCTAAAAACTTGGACTTTTGTCTAAAGGTTCTTTCATTATTTTTATACAAATTGATAGCCTCTACCTCTAATTCAAAGAATTATCTTAATTTCTTAGTGGATACTAGAATCCACACCAACTACATAGAAGTCCAACTTTGGCCAGCCCACCCATGTGTATCAGTAGGTAGGTTCTCAACCAATTATTTCTCCAAACAACTTCTAGTAATTAATTTTGCCCTAGAAGTCTTTTCAGTTGACTTTGGTCTTCTTTACAAGATCTAGTTAGATCCAACCATTAATATGATCAACTGAGAGCATCTAACAAATAAATGATTAGGCCCGACTTTGGTTGGCCAACCTAACCATCCATCAGAGAGAGCAACTGAGTTATCATATTATGAATGATAATTTCAATAGTAGATGAGCATCGGGTCTTTGGACCTCCAATGATCATCAAACTAATGGACTCATTATCATCCAACTTAATGGGAGGCTATGAACTTGTTATGTCCATAACAACTTCATTTTAAGGATCTAATAGTTTAGACAATTTATTTAAATATTTAGAGAGGCGAAGGAATGATTAACCAGTAGTCAAAAATCCTTCCACTAACTTCACCAAGTCTTAAAGAGGACTAATAACTAAGCCAATTCAAAGAGCATCTAAATCAGTCATACTGATTATCCTTAATGACATGGGTCAGCATAAATCATTAAGTGATCTAATAAAAATATAGTCCACCATGATGGCCAGGTAAGTGAGATCGGTAGGAGGGATATGCCATTAACTCGTCAAAGACTCATCAATGCGAGTAGCTCCCAATTAAAAACCATCGATCTAGACTGCCAAACTTATCTTAGACACCATCCGATTAATTAGTCTTGATTTGATCCACCTAATAATTCAGGCTCAGCCATTTGAGCTATAATCAAGATCCATTAAGATCTAATCCAAGACATAGACTTGACCAACTACAACTATTGTATTGGCTTTAGAGAACTGATTTAATCTAATTCAACTTTTGGTTAGATTTAATCATTTTCTCTAAATAGTCCATTAACTCTTTGATTCTAACCTTAGGTCTAACCCACTCAAGAGGACCTAATTTGAGCTATCCCATGCCTCCATGATTTATGAAAAATATCATTAGATCTTTGATTCTCCAATCTAGATCTCTTAATTCTTAATTAAGTGCATTATTCAATCATGGGTTTGAAATAATTTCAATTTTATAAAATAATTTTACAAGAATTTTTATGCAAAAATTTTCTATTTCGAAGCTTGGGGTCACCCCTCCCTGATAGATGTCGATTCCTAACATAAGTCGACCTCTGTGACAAAATAGAAAATTTAAAAAATTATGTTTGCAGTAAACGGGTCGATCCCAATAGAAAAGGGGTTGACATCTCAAGGATATGAACAGTAAATGGATCAAACCTAATAGAAAAGGGGTCGACACTTGCACGTGTGCCAACAACTATTGCAAAATTTTAGCCTTTTAGATTTTTGCACAAACTAAAATAAAATCAATCATAAAATCTTTAGATCTCATCTAAACTAATTTATGATTCTAGAATTTATTTCCAATGATTAAAATAATTTTAATCATTAAGATTAGATGATTATTACTTTTCAAACATTTGTATCTTATACAACAAAATCTAGGATTTTATAAAAAAGTAAGTTTTTTTCTTTTGCTTTCTTCATTAAGGAATATAGTCATATGACACCCCTACATGCTATAAGAGCACTCCATCGAATGAAAAAAGATGACCTTTAAACCATACTTGCTCTTATGACTGGATGGCCTGGTGATCAAACCAATTCAAAGTACTTGCTATTTGGATCATCTAATTTATCAAAATATATCTGATCAATATTAGATCTAAGCACAAATATTATTTAGATCTAATCTAAACAAAAAGAAATTAGATCCAAATAGCATATAAAACCATGTTATGCAACCTAGGCTCTGATACCATTGTTGGGAAAGTAGGGTAGTTCCATGCAAGAAATTTTAAAATTTTTGTAGAAGAATAGACTAGATTAAATAATTTAATCTAGATTACATGCAAGAGATCAAATCTAAACTATCATGCCCAAGACCTTTAACATGTTTTTTAATTCATAAGGATCTAAATAAACAAAATCTTGCATCGATCATATCGATGCCCTAGATCAGGTCTAACTTTTAGAACTAATCTAGTTTTAATCTAATGAGTTTAGAACTCATTACTTTTACATGGGTTAATGAACACCGCTATTGATCTCAAAGATTCGAGGTACTTAAGTATTGCTCATAGCTACATAGGATGTTCGGCCTCTATGAATCGTCCACTCGAAGTTTCGATCTAATCAACCTTCCTGGGAGTGCTAGCTTGCGCGAAAGGCTACCTTGTGGCTGATTCTTCTTCTTCTTCAAAGCCTCTGAACACCTTCAGATTTGAAGAACTTCAAGGAGGATTTGGTGAAAGCAGAAGAGGGACAAGAACTCACTCCTCTCTTAGAATTCCCTCATAAGAAAACTTAGATCAAATCTAGGTCTCTCTCTCACCCAAAGAGGAACTACTTTTCACTAAAACTCACACCAAGGGAGAAGACTACCCAAGCCTCACACCCAAAACCCTAGAGCCTCTCTTTGGTCAGCCAAAAGCCAAGTAAAATCACATCTCCCACATCCAAGAGGTCCCTTATATAGAGAAGAGTATAGGGTTGCTGAGTTATAGGTTGGTTTGAATCAAATTCAAACTATGACTTATCTCTATCTCAAATAAAATTTAAATCAAATCTAAATTCCATTTAATCTTCATCCAAGGGCTCTTATAGTGGGTGACAACCTAGGTAGGGGCATGGGAATTCTTCATGCAAAGCACTATTGGTATGGAGAATTATTGGCGCACAAGACTAGGTGGCGTAGGGTGCAGTCCAAACTTTTTGGACTCTTTATTTTAGTTATTTGGTTCCAACTAATTTAGATCCAAATAAATAAGAGTGAACCTAATCTAATTAGGCTCCTTATGACCTTAATTAATTTTAATTAATTGAGCCAAAGATCTAATCAAATCAGAAATCATGTACCCTTGGCGATTACGTCATCTCATAACATAATGGGGTCAAACCAAATTGAATCCAATTTAATTGAATTTGATCCAAACACCAATGCTCAATCAAATTGAGCTAATTAGCAATTTAATTGCTAACTAATCCTTTTATAATTCACTAACCTTTAGCAAATTAATTGATTACAACTTTTGCACAAGGTTCATCATCAATCGTATTGATAATTAAATCCTTAAATGATTCTTAATCGTTTATCAGCCACATGATCAGTTAAAAACTTTTTTTGAGTATAATCTCATAGATTCGAATCTAAGCCAATAAAATAGAATAACTTTCTATAATAATCTAAATAACCATCTAGCAATGGTATCTGATATCTGGATAGGCCAAATATATGCTAAGCAACATCCAAGAATCTAAAGGCATATGATTACCGTATAATTCATCCTTTGATCTCAGGTGCTCAAGAAGATCTAGGGTTTAACTATCAATCCTAAATGAATAAAATAGAATAACTTTCTATAATAATCTAAATAACCATCTAGGAATGGTATCTGATGTCTGGATAGGACGAATATATGCTAAGCAACATCCAAGAATCTAAAGGCATATGGTTACCATATAATTCATCCTTTGATCTCAGGTGCTCAAGAATACCTAGGGTTTAACTATCAATCCTAAATGAGTCATCCATATTATAAATCAATTTTTCATATCCATCACATGGATTGCTTCGATCGTGATTTTGCTAAATTGAAATATAGTGATGCACTATCTCCAATATTACTTGGAGGGGTCAATTCCATCTTGACTCATGCACCAACCTAACAAGTACTTGACTATACCTAAAAACCTTTCATTAATGAATTAAAAATTTAGGTAGTCCGATACTAAAGTACAGTGAGTTATTTATAAGTCACCATGATGATCTCAGATCTGAGGAACACCTACCATAGTCCTTGAAAACACTATTGATAGTAGAATATTCTAGAATGATCACATTCAGTGCAGATGTATCCTTACATCTCATCTGTATGCTATACTAGTATCTCCACACTCCTTAGTTAGAAGGACAATCAATTTATATAGTACATAGTGACCTACGCTCAATATAACTATCATCCTTGCAATAGTATATTATTTGGTCATGAATAGATTTTAAGGACTAAATAATAAATCCTTTTTTATCGACTTTATATAGTCCTAAAAATTTCATCACATAAAAGAAATTCATTAGAAGATGTACACTATGTGATAAATCAGTCAGAATAACTTTTATTTATTTATAATTCATATACATATGCAATGAGCACAACAGTCTACAACCTATACAATTATCTTTGGAATACATTTTTTAATAATAAATACATGTTATATGATTGTGACCTAGTAAAGAGGTCCAAGGTTAGGGTTTGATTTTAGAATTTCATCAAAATTGCTTTAAAATCTATGCTTCTACTTTGGTCATTAAACCCTACAATGGTATCAGAATCTTCCTTATTAGGTTCAATCATATGTTCATATCCTTATTAGGTTCAATCATATGATCATATTTAATTATTCATGATGTGTGTATGATATATATCATTATGTAAGATTACCCTGGCATAGTGGTGGATGTCCACTATGTGGTAAATGATTGTCCTAGAATGATGATATTTATTTATGCAAGCTAGTATATTAGTATGTATGGCTATGTTTTGACATGGTTGATATGATCAATTCATGCAAATGCTTCATATGATTTGTTATGATTATAATTCAAATGCTATTTGATTAGAATGTGTAAAGAGATCAGTAATCCCTCATTTAAATTATATTAAGTTGTAGTGCAAATAACCAAAAGCAAAACCAATCTGGATGTAATTGATCGATCGGTGTCTAGGAAAGTAGTTCATGATTGGTAAAAAGAACGTGATTTATAATTAGTTTCGTTAGCTAACCTGGCCAACTTGTTGATATTTAAGGAAAGCAATGGGAGGACTCCCATCTCTCTTCCATTTATCTGATCGATTAAATTAATTTAATTCTTGATTGGGGTGCTTAGTGTTATATTCACTACATGAAGACCTTCCTTCATGCTAGGTCATTATTATGTCACAAACCATATTAGGCTTGTTGTGTAACCACAAAACTTATTATGAGAACTGACATAATACTATCTTAGTGCATTAAGATGCTTACGGCATTTTTGGATATGCTACTTTGTTGTGCAACCACAAGCACAGCAATATTTAAATTTGGTTGTATGGATATGAAGGGTCTAACTTAACTAAAACATTATAATTTGTTGTATAACTATAAGACTATTAATATTTTAGAGGCTAGGATTGTGTTGAGAATTGCATGAGTGCAATTGGAAAGAGTTTCCTATCTTTAAACTCATAAAAAGTTTGTTGTGCAACCACAAAATCTTTCTTTTATGAAAAATTAGGATCTTAATGCTACTAAAAAAATCAATTAGGATTTATTGATCATCATAGAAGAGGGCTATGATGGCCTCTATGGATACCCATAGAGGCCAGGTGTGTGCGTGGCTTCAAATAGAACCTAAAAGGCTTCAAGATCTGTTGCAACTGATTCTTCATCTAGGTATATTTTTAATCACTCATTAAATCAGTTTTTAGATTAATTGATCCATATTTAATATGCATATTAAATCCTTTATAGGTGATGCTAGATTAGATCTAGGGCATATATTAGATTAAAATTTTAATGTATGCTTTCCATTGCACCTTTCATAAGATGAAAAAAATCTGCATGTTGAAATTCTCTAAATCCTAATTGTGGGGGGGGGGGGTGCTTAGGCTATTGCAAAGGTTTTAACCTCCACTCCTCCCTCTCCATGGTGCCATGGGCATCATGCAGAAAGAAAAAAAGAGGGCCAAGAAAAAGCTAAGTTCACAAATGCAAAATGAGTCCAGCCCACCTAATAGATTTGGATTTAGACCTATTTCTTAAACAGACATGTAGCGTCCATTGCAGAATACATATGGCATTTATAGGATATGAGGAGGGGCAGGGAGAGGCATACGAGGAGCATGGCGGAGGCATCAGCCCCTACCCCACTTCATGCATGGTCTTGGATAGAAAGTGGGTTGGTCCACTTAACAAATCTAGGCTCAGACCTAGTTTTGAAGACAAACACATGGCATGCAATGAGTTCAACACTCCCAAACTAGAGAAAAGGGAGATGCACTAACATGTGGTATAGATAATTGCAGATACTTGTGCATTGGGAGATCTCTAGACTCTATTTAATACATAGTATAGATATAGGTTAGATTTGTCCCATTGCTTGAGTTTTGCTTTGAGAGTGTTGGACTTATTGACTAGATTGGAAGCACTGTTAGGATAATCAGGGAAAGAGTTCCACCATTTGTCAATCATTTTATATTTGTTAGCATTGCTCTAAGTCTCTAGCATGAGGCAGATGTGGCTAAGCTTGAATGCCAATCGTGAGCTAAAGTGCTGAAAAGGAACCTACAAGAGAAATCTATACTCATCAAGAGTTCTCTAGCAGATGACTCTCTGATGCTTAAATCAGTCAGAGCTTGAGAATAGTTGAGAAGAGAGGAAGAATAGTGACATTGAGAGAGATAACTTTTTTAATCAAAATTTGGCCTTACCTAAGGATCTTCTTGGTGCCTCTTTATATTGAAGTGGAGTTATAGATAGTTAGCTAGAAGTAGTAGACCATTAGGTTTGATTCTTTAGGCTATTAGATCATGTTCTAATAGTTTGTTAGGATAAGGAATCTTCCCACTAACCTAGAATTAAAGTTGTTAGACAGTGTTGACCCTAGATTGATTTTGATGATAATAAAAGTATTTGAGTATAGATTGTTAAATTACTAATATTATTTGTGAGGATGTGTAGGTGTAAATCTCAAAAGCTCATAAATTTTTTAAGTATTTTTTGATATTTTAATGAGAATAAAATCAAGTTAAAAAGGCAAGTTTAGCCTACAAATTAATTTGGAGAAGAAAGGGTCAAAACAATCTTTGGCATGCATGGCATGCAAACTGGGCTGATCCAGTCTGGAACTGAGCTGACCTAGTCTTAGTGAAAGCAAAAGATAAAAAGTACAGAAAATCAGATTTTCAAGATCTAGGAGACTGAGCCGATCTAGTTGAAAATTGAATCGATCTAATTTAGACTAATCCACCTAGTGACTGTAACGACTAGTTTTCTACACTACTTCAAATGGCTAATTTTTTACTTCAATGACTATTTCAGTCCTTCCAACGGTCAAAACTTTTTCTCTAGCCACTTTCAAACATATAAAAGGCTAGAGACTCAATGTGAAAAGTAAGAAAATGGATTAAAAAGAAAAAATCATTAGATTGAGTGAGATCTATTGAATATCAATTGGAAAGGAAGAAAAGAGAGAAATTAGTGCACAAAATTAAAAGCTTTCAAAGAGAAATCATCTCTAACTTCATCCTCATCCTCTCAAGCATTAATTGAAGAGAAGTGAAGTATCACAAGAGCAATTTTTCAGCATCTTCTTCAAGCTTCAAAAGAATTTTTATTTTCTATTTTTTTTAGCTGAAATTGTATATCTTGTATTTTGTTTCTTTACAAGTTTCTTTGTGAAAAAAGAAACTTGGGGATTAGATCCGTCCAAGCCCATAATTGGACATTGTATAGATTTTGGTTGGTGAGCTTGTAAAACTAACTAGGTTGATAGTGAACTCGAAAAAACTATCGATGTAGGATTATGGTTGGTAAGCCCAGCAAAATCAACTGAATTTATTTATGATTTTAAGTTAAAACAAATGCACTGTACTTTAGGATTATAATAGAATTTTCAAGGAGAGCTTGGAGAGTGGACATAAGTGTAGGGTTGCATCGAATCACTATAAATGCTTGGTGTTTGTGTAGTTTTATTTCTATTATTCTTCATCTATACTTATATTTTACTTTATTTCACCAAGCATATAGCATTAAAATTCAGCATATTCATAGTTTAAATTTTTAAATACCTAATTCACCCTCCTCTTGGATAGCTATCCTTGAACAACAATTGGTATCAGAGCGGGTGCTCTGATTTTTTCTTTTATTCTAGAGTTAAAGATCTTATGGCTAATCCATTTGATTTCTTGTTTAATGAAGGTCATCCCATAGATAGATTTCCATTATTAAATGAATCAAATTATATATATTGGAAAGCTAGAATAAAAATTTTTATACAATCACATGACTATGATTTATGAAAGATTATAATCAATGGCTCACACACATCCAATACATTGATTAGTGATGAAGAAATAATCTAATTAAATGCTAAGATTTTAAATATACTTTATTGTTCATTAGATGTAAATGAGTTCAATTTATTTTTTTCTTATATTTTAATAAAAAAATTTAAAAAAAATTGAAAACAACTTATGAGAGAGAAAGTCAAAAAGAAATATCAAGCTTCCATGAAGAGAATGAAGCTCAAATCAACTTGTACCTCATGGCTTATAAGGATGGAAAGAAAAAGAAAAAAAAGAAGCAAAAGAAAAAGAAAGTATTACTTGAGGTGGAGCAAAGCAAAGAAATCAAAAATGAGAAAGAAAAAGTAAGTGCCACAAATCTTTGCCTCATGACCAATGAAGATGAGATAAATTTTGAAAATTCTTTCTTATTTACATTCGATGAATTATATGAAGCCTTCAATGATATAATGGATAAATATAAAAAGTTAAAGCTAAAAAATAAAAAGCTTAAAAGTTCAAATACACCTTTATTTGAAGAAGAGAATAAGATTTTTATAAAAAAAGATAACCTTTTGAAAGAAAAAGATATTGGATGAAGAAAAGAATAAGTTTGTAATTGAAAATGATGAATTATTGAAGGAAAAGAAATCTTTGATAAAAAAAATAAAAAATTATCAAAATCTAAAAAATTCCTAGTTGAAGAAAAAGTAAAACTCTTGAAATCTGAAAAATCTCTTTTGGAAGAAAATGCAAAACTAAAAATAAAATTTAAAATTTAAAATTTAAAATCTATGCTTGAAAAGTTTATGCTTGAATCACAAAAGCTTCAAGCAATATTGAACAATCAAAAAGTTATTTTCAATAAAATGAAAATTGGCTATAATTCTTTAAGAAAATAAAAATTTATCAAGAATATGTTCATTAAAGCTTCACCTAAAAATCATTCTATAGTTTGCTTCAAATGCAACCAAGTTGGCTACAAAATTTTAGATTGTAATATTAAAAGAATTGACCAAATTTTAATCAAATAAATTTGGGTTTCAAAAAGAACCAAATGCTCTAACCTTCATGGACCCAAGATGACTTGGGTATCAAAAGTTATGAAGTAATTTTTGGAGGTATGCCAAGCATCTAATGAAATGAAAGAAGCAAATTCTTAAGGAATGGATGCTTAGAACTCAAAATGGATGGATGATGATACTTGGTAAAAGCTAAACTTATTTTAATATCTCACCATCAATGATTATTAAAATTATTTTACTAAATTTATTGATTTTAATTATCCATCGACATATATGTATAATATGATTCCTTGTCTTGAATATTTTTAATGTATTGCCAAAAATGATTATAATTAATAGATTTTGATGACTTCTCAATACTTGCAATGATCTTATACTATGGCTTAAATAATTTAACTTCAAAATCAATACAATTCTCTCTATGTATCATCTTAATTGATTAAGCATAAAATTTTCACTCTAAATTTAGCATGTTAGATTGATTTTGATGATTTTATCATTGCTTAAAATGATCATACTCTATGAATAGAAAATTTGATTTATTGAATGTATTGACTTTAATGATTTGCTAATATGTATGAATATGATAACTATTTTCATGCTTTGATAAGTATGATTGATTTTGATGCTAGTAATAATTTGAATATTTTAATTTTTAAATCAACATTCTCTCTTCTATATATCATGCTGTGGATGAAATGGTTTTATCCTAAAATTTAGAATGATATCTTAAGCCTCCCCATATTATTTTATAATTGATGAATTTAATTTAAAAAATACTTAATTTGGTGTGAATATTTTAATTACTAAATCCATAAGAGAAACTAATTTTTGGTATTTTCTATAAGATGCTAAATTATCAAAATTCAAAAATACGTACCTTTTCTAAATCTATAATTGCTTGATATTTCTCAAGAAAAGAAAGAGATGATCTCTTTGAAGAATAACCAAAAATTTTCTTATGATTTGCCTTGACTAATTTATTAATATCAATTTAAATTGATTTATCATTCAACATCTTTAAAACTATTTGATTTGAATTAATTCATCTTTACCAATTCAAAACTAAAATCATTGGTATCAAGCTAAATTTGCAAATTGATCTTTAAGTAATATTAAACTGACAAAAAAATCATAATTTGACCTAAATTTTAGTTTAATTGGTATCAATGGTATCATTCTTACCCCGCATTTTATTGTATTATTCTTGACAAAAGAATTGAATATAATGTCTTAAATCAATTTTATATTGATATACTCTTGAAGTGATACCACTTGAGATAAATTCAAAGAATTTTATATTTTTTTTAAATTTAATTAAATGATATTTCTTATGATAAGAAAAATTTAAATTTAAATAAAATATTTTTTAATTACTTATCATACTCTTTTGATCTTCTTAATGTTTGTTCTTACTATGTACATCATTTTGTAAACATCCTTTAAATTTAATAAAAAATAAATAAATTTTTAAAAAATTTGATGTCTTCTTGAGTGAATATTATGTTTGATTGATATTTGGATTCATTAATGCTTAATTCACTCAATTAATACTTATACCTTTAAATTTTATTTAATTTTAAAATTACTTTATTTACAAAAATAACGAGAAAAAATTATTAAAGAAGAAATGATCATTTAATTAAAAATAGCTTTGAAATTGAAATTACCTTTCAAATTTAAAAATTTTAAATTTTATGATTAAATTCATGATTAAATATGCTTGAGTTGAAAGAAAAAGAGGGAGAAAAGTTGAAAAATAAAATAATCTAGCTATAATTATAAAAATTAGGAAGAGATAATATTATTAAAATATTTAAAAAAATAAATTCTTAGTATCTTCAAAATAAGGGATGAAATGCTTTTTTATCTTGATTTGATTAAAAATTTTGATTAATTTGCATTTAAGATAAATAAATTTTGATCTTAAATTCTCGATCAATTATTTTCTTAAATGGAGCTTTCATGTATTTATTCTATTTTATTTACTTGATTTGATTGCCAAATCATCTTTGATGATAAATTAGTATTAAAATTAAATTTACAACATATTCCTACTCTAAGAAATAAATTTCTAAACTCAATTTTGAAATTCATTTGAAAACTCAAATTTGGCACTAAATTTTTAATGAGCATTGCAAAATTCTTATGAATTATTTATATTAAAATAATTTTTATTCAAAGCAATGAATTTAAAAATATGACTATCTTTTGCTTTGATATTATTTATTTTATCTTTCTTGATATATCTACGATACATATCTTTTCGAAACTTATTTGATCAAAATTTTTTAAGAAAAAAAATTTGAATATTAAAATATATATTATACTTGATTTCATGTTCAAATCTTTTAAAAAGCTCTATTCCTCTTAAAGTACATATTTAAAAATCTAATTAAAAGATCATATTCATTCAAAAAGAGGGAGAGGCTTTGATATTTGAGTTCAAGCCAATTTCTGAAAATAAAAGAAATATTCTAAGAATGTTTTGAATCAAAAGATAAGTTTTCAAAGGGGAAAAAAAATTTTTGAATTGATTTTCTAAATTTGATACATCTCTCATTTTGATACATTCTTATATATATATTGATTTTGATGATTTTTATTCAACCTTTCCATAAGCTTTTTGATGATGTTAAAAAAGGATAGAGGAAGATGGAGTATATGCTTAATAAATTAATTATTAAGATACTCATTAATTTGATGCTTGAAATAATAATACTCATTAATTGGAATTAAAATATTATTTTGATATGAGTATATCAAATATGTGCAATAAACTAAAAGACTAATTGAGAATATTCATGAAATGATTATTCATATACTTAATCTGTACTTCATGATACATATTAGCAAAATGCATTGAAATACATTATTTATTTTTATTGCATATATACTCAAAGTTTTATCATCATCAAAAAGAGAAAGATTGTTGATCCTAGATTGATTTTGATGATAATAAAAGCATTTGAGTATCATTGTTTGTGAGGATGTGTAGCTATAAATCTCAAAAGCTCAAAAATTTTTCAAGTGCTTTTTGATATTTTAATGAGGATAAAATTAAGTCAAAAAGGCAAGTTTAGCCTATAAATTAATTTAGAGAAGAAAGAGTCAAAACAGCCTTTGGCACGCATAACACATAAATTGGGCTGATCTAGTCTGGAACTGAGCCGACCTAGTCTTAATGAAAGCAAAAGATAAAAAGTGCAAAAAGTCATATTTTCAAGATCTAGGAGATTGAACTGACCCAATTACAAACTGAGCCAATCTAGTAAAAAACTGAGCCGACCCAATGACTGTAACGGCTAGTTTTCTGCACTACTTCAAATGGCTAGTTTTTCACTCCAACAGTTATTTCGGTCCTTCCAACGGCCAAAACTCCTTCTCTAGCCACTTTCAAACATATAAAAGATTTGAGGCTCAATGGAAAAAGTAAGAAAGTGGATTAAAAAGAAAAAGTCATTAGATTGAGTGAGGTTTATTGAATACCAATTGGAAAGAAAGAAAAAAGAGAAATTAGTGCACAAAATTGAGAGCTTTCAAAGAAAAATTATTTCCAACTTCATCCTCATCCTCTCAAGCATTAATTGAAGAAAAGTGAAACATCACAAAAGCAATCCTTCAACATCTTCTTTAAGCTTCAAAAGAGTTTTTATTTTCTTTTTTTTTTTAGCTAAAATTATATATCTTATATTTTACTTCTTTACAAGTTTCTTTGAGAGAAAAGAAACTTGAGGATTAGGCTCGTCTAAGCCCATAATTAAACATTGTATAGGTTTTGGTTAGTGAGTCCACAGAATCAACTAGATTGATAGTGAATCTGGGAAAACTATTGGTGTAGGATTGTGGTTGGTGAACCTAACAAAACCAACTGGGTTTGTTTGTAATCTTGGGTTAAAATAAATATACTATAATTTAAGATTATAATGAAATTTTTCAGAAAAGCTTGGAGAGTGGACGTAGGTGCGGGATTGTACCAAACTACTATAAAAGTTCGATGTTTATGTTTATGTAGTTTCATTTTTATTGTTCTTCATCTACACTTGTATTTTACTTTATTTCACCAAGCATGTAGCATTAAAATTTAATATATTTATAATTTAAATTTTTAAATACTCAATTCATCCCTCCTCTTAAGTAGCCATCTTTAGGCAACAGATAGTTATAAATTTTGCCCATATGAATAAATGAGCTGACAGCCTGAATTTGATATTGAACCGAGGCTTCATGCCGATGACTGCGTCCAGGTTTTGGGGCACTGTAATTTCCTATCAACTATGAGGCTTCGGTTCCTATTCTCAGTTAGATCCGATAATAGAGTCGGTAAAGTTTCAACTACTAGTTCAATTAATGTCAAGGCCAAAGATCGGATGAAGGCCAATGATAAAAGTTGCTCTATTTTAGGTTCCTAACTTTCCCTGATGCTTGGGATAATTTTGCCGAGTTGTTAGTGATTGCCTAGTTGTACCTCAAGAAGAGAGAGATTGGTTCAAATAGTGGATTACCTATATAACAGTTAGAATAGCATGAGTATTTATATCTAAAAATACTATTAATAGGCTTCGGCAACACAACTCCGATAGCATCGGTACATGATTAGGTCCTCAACTTAAAATAGCTTTGGAAAAAAAAACCGGATGGACAGTTCCTAATCTGCTAAGATCAGAGACCTATCTAATTTTGCCGGACTTGGATTCTCTTTGTTCAATCAAGTGAAAGATCTACAGCACCAACATTGCCTCCAGATTTTCCTTTTATTTAATAACCCGTGTTGTTGAAATCTCCCCCGAGTAGCCCGCCACCACACCGCCCCACCACCCCCCCCATATAAATCCAACAAAATCCAACTCCCTCTGTCATCACAAAACTGTCAGAGAAACAAGTACGTTTGCCAACCAAATGTACACAATCCGCCAAATATATTCTCTTTCTAAGCAGTAACATCCCTCCAAGATATCTGGAATTCTTGATACAATGCCCTGTCAAGTCCTTTACAATTCCATGCAAGCATCATCATATATCTAGACATCCAAAAAACTAATGAGTAGGCACACCAATGACATAAGTAACTAGCTTCCCTAGAACAAGATAAACGTATAACATGCGGCCACGACCATGCTAAAAGGAAACAAAAAAGAATCTCCACATGTTATATAACATGGCAGGGACGAATGTATACCTTGCCAGGTTTTAGAGCTTGGCTCATACGAGGAGAAACTCCGAACAGGTTAGCGAGAGAACATGTGGAGATTGTAGAAGATAAACCAAATGGAGGCAATTTAAGAAGTGAAACGACAACCACTTTGCCTTCCACCCCAAAGACAAAAAGGAATGTCCGTCAGACGAAGAATGGGATCCCAAACCAAGGAGAATCAGGAGAAATGTAGGAAGAGGCAAACACCCAGGACGAACCTTCTCCTCCATACCCTCTTCTCCCAGCTACCTCATTCTCAGCTGACTTTGATCGCAGTAAAGTTTCCCCTACACATTTACCTGCGATCAACCAAGTAAGAAGTACAAAAATCCACCATGTATAATTTTTCCGCCGTTTCCTCCTGTAGCCAACAATTTCATCATTCCATTTATAATTTTTTCACACAAATTCATGCAAGCAATTAGCAAAGGAACACTCCACACCCATCCTCTTGCAACAAAATTGCTCCCGTAAGGACCATTAACATCTAGCTAGCTTTTGGAATTAGTATACACTGCTGCCTTTAAGAAGAAGATTACATGCTACAAAAAATTACAAAATTAGATTGCTTAAAGCTTTTCTCATTTAACATATGCATATGGCACTAGATAAGACGTTAAAGTGACACAAGAGGAGCGTAATAGAATAGTTCTGATACCAACTTCTTTATCTTCTTGTTCTAACCATATAACAACAACCAATCAATTCTTTATCATGTATGTTCGCCATGCAGCACAACCAAGAGGTTTCAATCTTCAACAACATGCTATGGTAACTCTACCAAGTCTAACACGAGCCCTTGGGACTTGTTTTCTTGTTGTTAACGGTCTTTCCTGTGTAATTTGTAAATCTACTGTAAGGAACTACTAGTCACGGTTTCTTGGTAGCACACGTTTACATAGAAAAATAGGAACGAACGATTCCAAGTATTAAAAATAAAAAATTAAAAAAAAAGAAATTAATTGGATGATAACAGATGCAGTAAATTAATACTCGTGAACAACCAACATAGAGTATGATCTAGATTTAGAAAATACCAAGTGTAATTTGTGTACTTCGTTCTTTTCATACAAACACAGAGCCTAGAATTGGACGAAATTAGTTTGAGTCTATTAAAGTCTCTAGTCTACAATGCAACATAGATTGTTACACATCTGACGTTTCCTTACTGCCTCTAGTGGTTTCGCATATGATCAAAGCTCAGAGGTTGCTGATAGAATGGAGCCTGCACAATCACACATATTAAGTTAAATCCTGACAATTGAAGTTAAGAAAAGGTTGAATTCAGAGCCATGCATAAGCTCAGCTCAGTCCCGTGCTGTGACAAACAAAAATTGGAGAGCTCATTTATCATAAGAGTATTGCTATGGGGCCCAAACCAATTACCGAACAGATTCCCAAACTGACAAGGCAACAAGGTACTGGTGCAATCAACGTGCGATAAGTGTCATGGACAGGAAGTTGGGCCATCCATGGGGCACCACACCAGATATGGAACCAGTTTGACAAATGGTTTGGATCTCATAGCTTTTATTTTTAATACCATAATAAGCATAAGCTAACTTCTGACAGCCCCAGCTTCACTTTACATATTCTTATGATATTGAACCAGAATGCATGATTTAACAGAGTAAATATCGCTACAATATTAGACTTCATAAATGACATAATTGCTACAATATTAGACTTCATAAATGATACACCATGTGCTCGGCTATTTTCAACCCGTATTTTTTTCCAGACGAATGTTCAATTCTACCATCAGTTAACTTTATAAAGAAATTGGGACTCAAGTGGGCTGAATATCAATTAGACTGAGCTAAGTGGATGCAAAAAAAGAGGTTTATGACTTGGAGAAACAAGAACTGAAAGCCCCAACTGGCCAAAACTATAGTCTGTGAAACGCTCAGCTCACTTCTTATTGATACCAATAATGACAGTAGATGGATCAGATAATCATATGCATGCTTACCTGGAAAATGCCATGTCTGAAATGTTCATAAGAGTGTGCATACATCATAGCAGGGGTAGGCCATTGCATATAGACAGCGTCTCTGGGAGTTTGTTGGCATCCAACAGCACAATAAGGGTTCAAATTTGAATCTGGTGGCCCATAGTTCATAGGAGTTTGATTCCTTGGAAATTGACCCAGCTGAGCAAAGCCTGCCTCATAAGGAAAAAATGGAGCTGGAGGAACATTGCAAGCTGCCAAGCTGAAGGTCTGGCCAGGTGCAAGGCCCCTAACATACCTGCAAAAGTTACACAGCATTAACAGCATTATTTAATTCACAGATGATGACATAGATCATGGTGCAGTTCCTTGGATGGCTAATGCAGTACCTGTCATAACTTCGATCATAATCTGGATCACTGCGATCCTTTTCTCTGTCCCTGAAAATGGCAACCCTGGGAGCACCAACTTTCATGCCAAGTTTTTCATGCTCATCAATACTAGTCTTGTAGCATTCATGCTCGTCTTTACTTCCATTATGGTTTAATCCATCATTTGCAACTGGAGAAGTTGGACCTTCTGAGTCTGAACTGCTAGAACCACTGAAGATGCGGGCCCGTGCTTTATCATATTCCTCCTTCCTCTCTTCCACAGTTCTCACAAGATTTCTGTTGGTTTCTAGTTCACTAGCATCACCTTGGAAAACTTTGTTAGGCTTTTGACGAATAGCAATTTTAAAATGTTCAGTTTTCTCATTTTCAGTCTGTTTAGCTGGAATATCTGATAAAGAGACAGCTGGAAATCTGCTTTCAGATGTTTTTCGTGCAATTATTCTGCCACCCAGACCATCTAAAGTGCCATCTGCTACCATTGTCTGGAGACCATAGTGTTGTGCAACACGATGAGCAGCACATCGAAGGTATGAAGTTGGGAAGTGCTGGAATTCAAACTGATGCAGATCAGAGTTCTGCATGAACCTCTGAATGTCCAACTCCATTCGTAGAACTATTACACAGACAACAGAAAATGCAACTATGTCAGAGCTTAAAAGTACATGCAAGATATGTTGACCCCTTGTATCATCTTCTAACAATTTCTTCAAACGTTGAGGAGAATTTTAAAAAATGGTTTTTCCAAGGTACAAATTCTCTGGCACAAAGGCATCAACTCTCATAGAATAATAAAAATACAATTTTGTCAGCAACAATTTTGAAGAATACCAGATTTATAGCTTCAATAGTGGCAAAGAAATCTATAATTTACAGCATGCAAGTGTAAACATATGAATGCATGGTATAGAGGGAATGAGAAATAGATGAAAATTTCTTCTTTTCATGTTAGTATTACTCAGTGTTGTCAAAGGCGCCCACCTGGATCGCCTAGGCGCCCAGGCAAGGCAAGGTGAGAGCTTAGTGCCTCAAGGGGTACCAGGCGAGATGATGTTGGTTAGGCGCTGCCTAGGCTCTCGCCTGGCACCTGACACCAGGCGCCAGGCATTTAAGGTGCTACCAGACCTTTACTTCTCCTTTACTTATGTTTTAAAATTATTATTCTATCCTTCATTAAAATAGTTCAGACAGTTAGATTATGGGATATTTTTGTATAAGCAATAATATTATATTGAAAAAAATAAAGGAAAAGCCATCAGTTAAAAGGAAGAAGATTCTGGATAATAGAGAACAAGAGAAAAAGCACGTCCTTTTTACTTTTCTTCAAGAAGAGAACAAGAACAAAGGATGTCCTTTTGCTTTTCTTCCAGAGCAAGACAAGGAAAATAAGAAAGGGGCCACCAAAACCAAAGAAAGAAGCTCTCTTGCTGCCAAAACCAATTATATCTCTCTCTTTCTCCTACTCTTTTCTCATCCCTTCTCTTATTCTTTTTTCTTCCCTCTCTCTCTCTGGGCAGCAACAATTCCTTTCTCTCTATTCTTTTTTTTTTTTTTAGTTTCTAGGCAACAAAGTTGTGATTCACTCCTCTCTCTCTCTCTACGTGCTGCCAAGCTTTTTTTTTTCTATTTCTCTGGGCAGCAGCCAGCAAAACTATTGTTGGTGCGGAAATCTATGAGGACGCCGGAGATGGCTAGAGAGGAGAAGGTGAGGCCGCCAATGGGACCTACAAAACAAAGTCCAAACCGGAGGTGGATGGACAGGATCCTCCAATGCTCAAGTTAATTTTCCGACCAACTGAAATGGAGTGCTCAGAAAAATAAAGCAGAGTAATGGGAAATGGAATGAGAGCCCTTCCGAAAACATATCCGAAGAGTTCCTTTTATAAACGGAGCCTGTAACAAATTGATAGCGACAGTCGTAACCGTCTGGTAGTGGATCGCTCAGGCTACGTGGAATTTATTACGGAGGATGGTGTTCATTGTCGCAACTTGCCAGCCAAGAGTGGTCTGTTGTCGTGACATGCCAATCCGTTAGGATTCAATAGTTGAAGTTCGGAGGGAGTAGGCATTGGCAATGAAGAGCTTTGAATCATAACAGTGCCAAAGAGGTTCAGGCTTAGCCAAATTCGTGTGAATGACGAGGTCCTTCTAGACGACTGGAAGAAGATCGACTGAGAGGAGCTTGCCTGGCAACTGGAAGGAGACCGATTGAAAGGAGGTCGACTGAAGGAAGCTTGCCTGGCGACTAGCGATTGGAAGGAGATCGATTGGGAGAAGGTCGGCTTCGAAGGAGGTCGGCTGAAGGAAGCTTGTCTGGTCACTAGCGACTAGAAGGAAATCGATTGGAAGGTCGGCTTCGAAGGAGATCAGCTGAAAGAAGCTTGCCTGATGACTGGAAGGAGATCGATTGGAAGGAGGTTGGCTGAAGGAAGCTTGCCTGGTGACTGGAAGGAGATCGATTGGAAGGAGGTCATCCGGAAGGAGTTCGTCCGGAAGGAGCGCGGCTGGCAGAGTTCGTATGGGGGAAGCTCGTCCGAAGGGAGCGTAGCTAGCGGAGTTCGTTCGGAAGGAGCACAGCCGACGGAGTTCGTCTGGAGGAAGCTCATCCGAAAGGAGCGCGGCTAGACCCCAATCCCGTTATTCACTTTTAGCCAGAGGACAAGGCCAGAATAACAATAATGCTCCTTCACCGCTCAAGATTGTATCGCCAAACTTTCGTGCACTTTTGGTAAGTTCCACAGCATGAATTCGTCCTTAAGGAGGTCGAGGTTCCACAGCATGAATTCGTCCTTAAGGAGGTCGACGAATCCAACAGGAGGAAGGTCGGCGACCAAGGACTTCGGACAGGAACTTCGGCGGGGGCCATTTTACCCCTAACATTTATCCCCCTACTTCCGAGTTCAAATTTTGGATGAAGTATGAAAAAACCACTACAGCCGAAGTTCTTGGACAGTTTCCCATCTTGGAGAGCAAAACTTCTTTCTTCTCTTTTTTTTTTTTGAATTGGCGCTGTGATTTGATGTCGAATGACTTGGACGAACGCAGCCCCTCAAAAACTCGTCTGGTGCGGAGCTCCACATACGGCGCAGTTATTGCCTCGTCAGGCGGCAGGTGCGAGTGGGACATGCAGCAAGTTGGATTCGACTGATGGAGTCCTGCAATCATAACTTCCTCTGGGGCTCTGGTTTCCTATTTAAACCCCTCCCCTCTCATCTATGGTTTCTTATTTTTGCTCGGGCTTCTGCTTCTTCTTCCTCCATCTCTCGTCGTCTCCGAGTATTCCTATTCTTATTGTCTCCGCTCCTACGACTTTCCGACCGTCGACGTCTTTCTTCGATCCTCTTCCATCCTTCCGATCTTCTTCCCATATTTTTCTAAGTCAGTCCTTCATCCCTGCCCTCTTGACTTTTAGTTTCCTTGTATTCTTCGGATTTCTTCAAATTTTTCTGGTTGAACACCGCAGTTCTTCGTTTTCGGACTTCCCCCATCCCTTTTTCTGAGTTTTTTTTCAAGGATTTCATTTGATTTAGCTTGATCTAGATGTCATCTGAGATTTCCTGGTCCAGTAGTTCTAGGAGTTCGATCAACCCAAATCCCAATAACCCCGAAGTTAGGATGGAAACTGGACCTAGAACAGTACCTCGGCTAAACTTTAAACCAGAGTCCATTCCTTGTTCTTTGATCGTCGAGGACCTGTCATTAGTTAGGATTCAATACGGGGTGCCTGTTGAGTACGAGCTGGAACTTCCTGGTTCAAATGGTCGAGCTTGTGCTCCTCCTCCAGGTTGGTTCTGCTTGTACCTGGAGGCCTTCCGTGTCGGATTACGGCTTCCCCTTCCGACTTCGTTGTAACCCTTTTCCACTTTTTAAACATCTCCCTGGCCTTGGTAGTTCCGAATTTCTTTAGGTTTATCATAGGATTTCTTACTCTCTGTATATCCGCCGAAGTTCAGCCTTCGGTTTCTCTTTTCCGATCCTTCTTCACCTTTAAGCATCACCCTACTGCCAAAGACTGATGGTACATTTTTCTCCAATCCGGCAAGAAGGGGTTGCTTAAGAGTGCCCCCTCTTCCATTCATAATTGGAAGAGAAAGTTTATCTTGATTTGCTACCCGACCCTGCACTTAGAACTCCCATCCTGGGAATACCCAAGGGACTTCATCCGCCAAGCCCCGAGATTGGAGAAAGCGGACCAAGAGTCGGTAACCACAATCAAAAGTTACCGAACTCCCCTAATATCTGAGCTAATAAAAGAGCAAACCTTGTGGTCTTAGTCCTCTGGATCCAGCAGATACACGACCGAAGCCAGTGAACAGTCTCTTTTTTCCTCCTTTTCTTCTTTCTTTTCTAACCGCGCTTTTTTTTATGGTAAAGATGGATGCCAAGGCCACAAAAATGCTTTCAAAGTGGCTCCAGGCTCGCAAAAGGAAAGGTACTGCGCCCAGCGAGCCTGCTGCCAAGAAAGCCAGGATGAACACCCCCGACTCTGCTATACCTGTCAATGTTGGCATTGCCGCCGAAGTTGCTGTCGTCGCCGAGGTCGCCCCCGCAACCAGGGTCGATACCGCTGCCAAGGGCTCCATGCTTACATCATCCACGAGTCCTCTAGCCGAGGACCAAGCTCCGCAGCCTCCTGCTGGAAGGAAAAAGGGAGAGAGGAAGTAGGGAACAAGGGTCATCGTGAAGGTGCATTGCAGGGCATGCCCGAGCGGGTCCAACGACGACGGCGATAGTCCAAGAGAAGATCCTTTCAACGATCCGAACCTTGTCCAGAATCTAACTAATAAGTTTGCCCTACCCGAGGTGGTGGACCAGATGACCGACCTCGACCATATGCAGCTTATCTGGGATTCCCTCGGAACCTTCCTCAAAGTAATACCCTATCGATTTCTCTTTTTTTTCATGCATAACACAGTCTATTTATTACAGTCAGATCACCAAATACTCGCACGCATCAAAATGGTGAACCGGTTGAGGTCGAAGGTGCTGAAGGCTCAGGAAGACCTCCAAGCCGAAGTTGATCGCCTTCGGGAGGTGGCCACCAAGGCTGACCGTCTCTCGAAGGAGAAGGCGATCGAAGTCGAGGGTCTGCGGGAGAAGCTCAAAAAAGAGGAGCTCATCTCGACGAAGCTGCAGACCGCTCTGGCCCTAGAGGAGAGGAGGAAGAAGGCCGAGGCTAGGGACGGCGAGCTAAAGGATCAAGCCTCGAAACAAATCTTGGAAGCGAAGATTTAGGCTATGGAGTTCAAGATCTCTTCTGAAATGACCTGAACGTGGCCTTCAGCCAAAAAGCCTTTCAAAAAGGGTACAAACTTTGCGAGGATCGAGTGGCCGCTAAGTTTTCTGAACTCGATCTCAGCTTCTTATACGGAAAGATCCTTGATGAAGAGGCAAGGCCGTCCATTGCTACGGCCAGCCCCTCGCCCACCGAAGTCGTCCCCGAGCCTTCCGAACCTGTCGCCGATGCGCCTAAACCCACACCAGAGTTGGAGATGGCAAAAAGCGCACCGACCTCGTCCGCCACTGTCCCTTCCGAGGTCTAAGATTTCAAATAATTGTATTTTTTTTCTTTCTGATGTATATTCAAACATCTTGAAAAATGAAAATGAGTTTCTTCTTATACTTGTGCTGTGGTGAATGTTATTCAAAATCCCTCTAGTGACCAAAGTCAAGGTCAATCATCCCCGACCAACACCAAATCACCTTTCGAGGGTATCCCTCTAAGGCCCGTAGTGAAGGGTTTGAAGAGGAAAATCCATCATCTGAAGAAGAAATTGAAGTGAAAAACGAGCTCCAAAGGTTTAGGAAAAATGCTTCGGAGGCGACGATTAAAGTCACTCGGCTTCGTAAGTTGCACATAAAAGACTCCATGGGCTTCAACATCAGGAAGGATAACTTCGAGAGAAACTTCGAGAGAAAGTTGGCCGAGGTTAGAAAAAGCGCCAGTGACAAGTCTTGGATGTTAATTGCGAAGGTCGGCTCCTTCGAAACCGAACTCAAGGCGGCGAAAGAGAAAATTCGCCTATTGGAGGGGAGTTCGTCGTAGTCTTCTGACAAGGCTCGGTATGAATGGGATTGATCGCAAAGATTTTCTGCCCTCTAGAAGCAACTGCACGATGCCGAGCTTGCCTATGAGACCTACCGGTTGGACTGATGTGGGAGAATATCCTCGCTGGAGCAGAAGCTTCATGCCGCTAACAGCGAGGTGGCTCGGCTTCAACAGCAGCTTGCCGATAATTATCAATCCGACACCAATAAAGAGTCGGAGGAGATCGCCTCTCTGAAGAGGATCGCGGTGAACTCTCGGAGTCAATCAGGGTGGAGAAGGCCGAAATTCAGTGACTAAAGCTTTAGTTGATTTGTGAGCAACAGACCGTCAAGGATGCTGAAACTGAATCAGAAGTTCTGAGGAAGAAACTACGAGCGTTGGAAGAAAACTATCAAAGGGCTAACAGGATGTTCCGCTATAACTTGATAAGGAGAAAGGAGCTCAAGGAAGAGATTATCAACCTAAAAGAATCTTTGGTGATGACTAACAGTTCGAAGTCCGAAGAATCAGATCCCTCTTAGAACTTCGGCTTTGTTCTTCTTGCCTTTGTAACCGGTCTTACATACCTTTATTTTGTACCCGATTTTGATTTTAATGAAATGATATCTTTTCTCATTTTTGCTCTCTGTGGGTTGAATGTCTATTAATGGCTCTGCTTTCCTTCCTTTTCTTCTTTTCTTTCTTTTTTGTAAATGGTCTTGCGGACCTCCACTTTGTAATGAATCTCAACTTTAATGAAGCAATGTTTTCTTCCATCATCATTTCGCTTTGTTTGGGTTTGATGTTTATTGATTCCTCCATTTCCCTCACCTCATCTTTTATCGAAATAATCGTCGATAGGTGTTCTCCTCCTGTCAGAAATCTTCATCCGTGTCCGGACGAGATCCTCCTATTCTTGACACGATTGGCCTTGTCCCTCTCCTCTCATTAGGACGAAGTCTTCCTTTCGTCTTAAGTAACCGGAGATTTTCATTCATGTCAGAACGAGGTTCTCCTTCTGTTCCTGATGAGGTTGGTTTTTACTTCTGTTAGGTCAAGATCGTCCTCCTGTCTTAGATAATCGAAGGTCTTCATTCGCGTCAGGATAAAGTTCTCCTCCTATTCCTAACGTAGTTAGTTCTTGCCCATGTTAGGAGTAGAGGCTCAATAGGGCCGCTGAAAAAGGCCTCTTTCCCCTCTCGTCTTAAATAATCAGAGGTCTTCGCATTGTTCAAGTTAGCACGAGGTTTTCTTCCTTTTCCTAACAAGGCAATGAGGGCACAAAAAGACCGTTGAAAGGGCCTCCCCCCTCCTGGTTTACAAAATCAGAGGTCTTCGTTTTGCTCAAGTTAGGACGAGATTCTCCTTCTATTCCTAACAGGACAGTAGGAGCACAAAAGAACCGTTGAAAGAGCCTCTCCCCTCTCCTGGCTTACAAAATCGGAGGTCTTTGTCTTGCTCAAGTTAAGATGAGATTCTCCTCTTGTTTCTCACAGGACAATAAAGATGCAAAAGGGCTGTTGAAAGGGCCTCTCCCCTCTTGGCTTAAAAATCGAAGGTCTTCGTCTTGCTCAAGTTAGGACAAGGTTTTTCTATTGTTTCTAACAAGACAGTGGGGGCGCAAAAGGGCCATTGAAAGAGCCTCTCCCCCTCCTGGTTACAAAACCGGAGGTCTTCGTCTTGCTCAAGTTAGGACGAGGTTCTTCTATTGTTGCTAAAAGACAGTAGGGGCGCAAAAGGGTCATTGAAAGGGCCTCTCCCCTCCTGGCTTAAATAATCGGAGGTGTTCGTCTTGCTCAAGTTAGGACGAGATTCTCCTCCTATTCCTAACAGGACAGTGGGGGCACAAAATGGGCCGTTGAAATAGACTCTCCCCCCTCCTGGCTTACAAAATCGGAGGTCCTCATCTTCGTTTAAGAATGAAGTTTGGTTAAGTCATTTTCTATCATTATTTAATTTTGCACCAAAAGACAGATATTGAAAAGGGGGAATTTTATTAAGATAAAATTATTGATAATACATTCATAAATTCTCCGAATTCCAGAGTCGCAGAAGTGTTGCTCCTCCGAGCTCCTTCAAGTAATAAACTCCGGACCGGACAACCTCCTTGACTTCATACAAGCCTTCCCAATTTGGTGCGAGCTTTTCTTGGTTCTGAGGTTATGAAATAGCCACTCGCCGAAGTACCAAGTCTCCTACTTTGAATACTTTACCTCTGACCTTGGAGTTGTAGTAGCGAGCTACTTTTTACTTATAAGCTGCCATCCGAACTTGAGCTTCTTCCCTCTTTTCTTCCAACAAGTTGAGATTAACCCTAAGATCTTGTGAGTTTTGCTGCTTATTAAATGCTACAACTCGTGCCGATGGAAGTTTAAGCTCTATTGGGATGACTGCCTCTGTTTCGAAGACCAAGACGAATGAAGTCTCCCCAGTTGGCTGCCTTTGGGTAGTTCGGTATGCCCAGAATATATGATAGAGTTCGTCTACCTAAGTCCCCTTTACTTTCTCAAGTCTTGCTTTAATACCTTGCAGCAGAGTTCTGTTGGTTACCTCGGCCTCGCCATTTGCCTGTGGATGAACTACTGATGTAAAATTATGAGAGATATTCAAGTCTTCACAGAACTCAAC
This sequence comes from Cocos nucifera, assembly GCA_006176705.1. Lineage (NCBI taxonomy): Eukaryota > Viridiplantae > Streptophyta > Magnoliopsida > Arecales > Arecaceae > Cocos > Cocos nucifera. Next base: position 93,366 of record QRFJ01004017.1, on the reverse strand, counting down.
AAATTTTGCTCCAGCAAATTGTCGTCCATTATCTGTTATGAGAGTCCGAGGTAGGCTGAATCTGCAAACAATGGACTTCCAGATAAAGTCCTGTACTTTTGCCTCAGTAATTTTGGCCAGAGTTCCGCCTCGACCCACTTCGTGAAGTAATCAATTACCACCAAAAAAAATTTCTGCTGTCCAGATGCCATGGAAAAGGTCCCAAGTATGTCCATTCCCAATTGTGCAAATGGCCATAGAGCACTCAGGAGTGTAAACTCAAAAGCCGATTGTCTTTGAATATTTGCATTTCTTTGACACCGGTCACACTTCTTAATATACTCTATAGAATCATGGTACATTGTTGGCCAATAGTAACCCTGCTGAAGTAGTTTCTGGGATAAGAACCTAGCCCCCAGATGACTTCCGCAGATTCCTTCATGCACTTCCCATAATGCAAAGTCAACTTCAGAAGATTGAAGACATTTGAAGAATAGCAGAGAATACGACCTTTTGTATAACTTGTCCTCGTACAGAACATACGGAAGGCTTGATTTCTTAATTTCCGAGCTTCTTTTGGGTCATGAGGTAGAACTCCGTCTTTGAGATAAGTGACTAGTGGATCAATCCAGCTCGGCTCATGCTCGACTTGCATCACAGACCGTGATTCTTCCGAACTTGGACATTTCAGAACTTCAAAGAAGACTTCCTTAGGCAGTTCGGTTGGAGCTAATGTGGCCAATTTAGAAAAAAGGTCAGCTCTGGCATTTTCTACTCTCGAAGTATGCCTAATGCTAAAACTGTCGAAGGCCGAAATCAAGTTCTTCACTTTCTCGAGATATTTTATCATGCTTTCCTTCCGAGCTTCATAACTACCGCTAACTTGTCCGACCACCAATTGGGAATTACTGTAAACTTGGAGCCGATCTGCTTCCAACTCCTTGGGTATCTTTAATCCCGCAATCAGAGCTTCATATTCAACCTCATTTTTTGTTGCAGGAAATTCGAAGTGCAGCACGTATTCGACAATGACTCCCTCCGAGCTTACTAGGATCAACCCAGTGCCTGCACCTGAAACATTGGATGAGCCATCCACATACATGGCCCAGAAGCCTTCAGGGAGGTCAGTTCTTTCTCCACTTGAGCTCGGCTGCAACTATGGAATGCTGATTTCCTTCTGCTCAAGCTCGATCTCATCCGGGATGGTGCATTCTACTATGAAATTTGCCAGCATTTAAGCTTTGATTGATGGCCGAGGTTGAAAGTTGATGTCAAATTCTGTAAGTTCAATTGTCCATTTTGCAATTCTTCCGAAGGCATTTATTCGATGAAGAACTGCCTTGATTAGCTGATCAGTGGAGAGGGTTATAGTGTGCCCCTAGAAATAAGGTTGGAGTCTCCAAACTACAATCAGTAGAGTATTAGTTTTTCTAACTTAGTATACCTGGTCTCAGCATCTCTCAAGACTCGACTTATGTAGTAGATCAATCGCTGCACTTTTGCCTCTTCCTTGATTAGGACTACTGCAAGGGCCGCTGGGGAGACTGTTAGGTACAAAAGTAGTCCTCCAGGTTCGAGCTTGGCCAATAAGGGAGACAAGCCGAGGTAGCTCTTGAGTTCTTCAAACACTTGTTGACAGTCAACGGTCCAGTAGAAGTTCTTTGACTGTTTGAGAACTCGAAAGAAAGGCATGCATCGCTCGACCGATTTCAAGACGAAGTGGTTCAGAGCCGCCACCTTTCCTGTTAGGCGCTGAATTTTCTTTATTGATTTTGGGACAGTCATCTCCTGAATGGCCCGAATCCTTTCCGGATTTGCTTCAATCCCGCGCCTCAACACCATGAACCCCAAGAACTTTCCGAAGTCACACCAAAAGCGCACTTGATCCGGTTCAACTTCATCTTACATCTTCGAAGGACATTGAAGGTCTTCTCGAGGTCGGCTATGTGATCTGTTGAAGCTCGGCTTTTAACAAGCATGTTGTCTACATATACCTCCACGTTGCGACCGATCTATTTCTTGAAGATCTTATTGATGAGGCGCTGGTACGTTGCTTCTACATTTTTTAGCCCAAAAAGCATGACCCTATAACAATAAAGACCATGGTCAATAATAAAAGCAGTTTTTTCGTCGTCCTCTGATGCCATCCAGATCTGATTGTAGCCTGAGAACACGTCCATGAAAGTGAGGAGCTCATGGTCCGAAGTTGCATCTACCAACACATTCTCCACTTGCCATTCATCTTCTTGACAAGGATCATATTGGAAACCCAGTTCGAATAGGAGACTTCTCTGATGAATCCAACCTTGAAGAGCTAGTCAACTTCTTCTGTAATTGCCTTCTATCTCTCTAGGGCATAGCTACGCATCTTTTCTTTCACTGGCCGATATTTGGGATCAACAGTCAGACGATGTTTCATGACTTCAGCATCAATTCCAAACATGTTTGTGGGAACCCAAGCAAAGACATCTGCATTTTTCCGCAGAAACTCGACGAGCTGCTCTTATACCCCCTTTCTCAAATTGGAACCGATCTGCACTGTGTTCTTCATTTCCATCATTCAAAGGGATTGAGACAAGGTCTTCCATGGGTTCTTCCCATTCTTCTATAAGGTCGTCCCAACGTCTAACCCATCAACCGGGCAAGGATCAGACTGCTCACCCCTTTGCAGGACAATTGAGTAGTAATATTCCGCCAAAGCTTGGTCTCCTCTGACCTCTCCAATCCCGTAGCTTTTTAGGAACTTCATTTTCAGATAGTAGGTCGATACTACTGTCCGAAGTGCATTTAGGCCAGATCGACCAAGAATTGCATTATAAACAAATGAGGCTTTTACCATCAGAAAATCCATTTATGCCCTGGACTGCCTTGGATATCATCCTACAGCCACAGTTAAAGTTATTGCACCTTCAACTGGCACTGCATCACTAATGAAGCTAACCAAAGGAGAACTCATGGGTCCGAGCAGGTTATTAGGTATAGACATTTTAGAGAAAGCATCATAAAACAAGACATCGGCCGAACTTCCATTATCAACAAAGACGCGGCATACATCAGTCTGCAATATTTAAGGTTATTACAACCGCATCGTTGTGCAGTAACTGAACTCCTTGTGCATCTTCTTCAGTGAAAGCAATGGGCTCCTTAGTTCTCCACCTTTTAGCCGACCCCTTAGATCCGCTGGCCTCCCCTCGCCGAAGTCCCCCGGAGATGGTGTTAATGATGCCGAGAGGTGACCGATCTCCTTGCTACTCCTCCCTCCTTGGTGGTTCCGGCTACGGTAATGCCCTTGGCTGGTCTTCTCTTGTCTTAGGCCGGCATCGCAGAAATCAACCGAGCTAGCCTCTTCTAATGAGCTCTTCGATCTCATCTTGGAGCTGAATACATTTTTCAGTATCGTGACCATGGTCATGATAGTAAAGACAGTACTTGTTAGGATTGCACCTGCCAGGATGAGTGCGCATCTTCTCCGACCTCGACAACTGCTCCTTAATCTCCATCAGTACTTGAGTTTTTGGAACATTGAAGGAAGCGTAGTTGTGGAACCTTCTGAGGAGAGAGCTCCTTCGTATCCTTCTATTAGGGCTTCTTTGACGGCGAGCTCGAGAATGGGTTTGGGCTCGCTTGCGCTCAAGGAGAGTTCGAGAGCATAGCCAAACTTTATTCGGCTTTTTTTCAACTACAAGCTTGCTAGACTCGCCCACCTGCCACTCTCTTGCGGCTTCCTCATCCTTCAATTTGAAGGCTTCTTCAATTCGGACATAACCTTCAATTCGAGCTAGCAGATCAGCAAAATTCCTAGGATACTTTTCCAGGGAGAACAGCAGGTCATTTTTCTAAAGGTCGTTTTTTAGTGCAGCCATGGCAACAGATTGGTCCAAGTTCCAGACCTCCGGTGCAGCAACATTGAAGCAGTTGACATAAGCCCGAATGGACTCCCCTTCCTGCTGCTTGATGTTGATGAGGGAGTCTGCGCCTCACCTCGGACGTCGACTGCTGACAAAATGAGCCATAAACTGATGGCTCATTTGATCGAAGAAAAAGATCGTATCCGACTTCAGCATCGAGTACCAATTTCTTGCTGCTCCATTTAGAGTAGATGGAAAGGCTCGACACAAGATAGCATCTAGTGCACCGTGGAGCAGCATCATGATCCAGAAGGCCTCTAGATGATCGACCGGATCAGTAGTCCCATTGTAACTCTCGAATTGAAGCTTGATATTCGGCGGGATCGACTCCTGCATGATTCTCTAAGAGAAAGGAGGGTCAGTGCAAATGTTGTCGTGGTCAACTGGAACAGCATGACGGAGCTCCTCAATCCGTCGATTCATTTTCTGAAGTTTTCGATTGAGGGTCTCATCTCGATCGTGGATCTCGGAGGATTTCCGACTGTAAATGGGAAAGATTTCCTCCAGAGAAGAACCATGGTCTGAGCAAGGATCTATTGCCTTCCATTTCTCCTTTCCAAGAGTATTGAGTCTACTAACCCAAGTATGCCTCCTTAGGACTGGTTCTTGACATTCCGACGAGGAATTTTTCGACTAGACTGCCGTCGGAAGTTGCTGCATGACCTGCACCATTTCGGTGAAGCCCCGGACTTGCTACACTAGCAGATTGACTGCTTTGGATCCACCATTACCGCCGGTGGAGGTGGAGATGGCGGTAATGGTGTTGATGCAGGCAGATTTGGCTCAGATCCGATGATAGAGACGGTGGATCGCTGGATGGTTGTCTTCTTTAGAAGCATTCCCTGAGGCGAACGTGATCAAACAAAGATGGATTTTAAAGAATCAAAAAGAGAAGATAAACTAAATCAACTGAGCACTCTTTTTAGAACAAAAGCTCAAAGTTCCTTCCTCTAGCATCAATCCTGTTGGTGCGAAAATCCGTGAAGATGCTGGAGATGACTGGAGTGAGAAAGGTGAGGCCACCGACGGGATCTGTAAAACAAAGTCCAAATCGAAGGTGGGTGGCTTCGGCAGGATCCTCCAACGCTCAAGTTAATTTTCTGACCAACTGAAATGGAGTGCTCAAAAAAATAAAGCAGAGTAATGGGAAAGAGAATGAGAGCCCTTCCAAAAACGTATTTGGAAAGTCCTTTTTATAGATGGAGCCTATAATAAACTGATAGCGACAGTCGTAATCGTTTGGTAGTGGGTCACTCAGGCCACGTGGAGTTTATTACAGATGGTGTTCGTTGTCGCAATTTGTCAGCCGAAAGTGATGTCTGTTGTCGTAACATGCCAATCCGTTAGGATTCAACAGTTGAAGTTCGGAGGGAGTAGGCATTGGTAATGAAGAGCTTTGAATCATGACGGTGCCAGAGAGGTTCGGGCTAAGCCAAATTCGTGTGAACGACGAAATCCTTCTAAACGACTGGAAGGACTTCGACTGGGAGGAGCTTGCCTGGCGAGTGGAAGGAAATCGATTGAAAGAAGGTCGGCTGAAAGAAGCTTGCCTGGCAACTGGCGACTGGAAGGAGGTCGGCTGAAGGAAGCTTGCCTGGCGACTGAAAGGAGATCGATTGAAAGAAGGTCGGCTGAAGAAAGCTTGCCTGGCGACTGGTGACTGGCGACTGGAAGGAGATCGATTGGGAGGAGGTCGGCTGAAAGAAGCTTGCCTAGCGACTGGAAGGAGATCGATTGGAAAGAGGTCAGCTGAAGAAAGCTTGCTTGGTGACTGGAAGGTCGATTGGAAGGATGTTATCCAAAAGGAGTTTGTCTAGAATGAGAGCGGTTGGCGGAGTTTGTTTGGGGGAGCTTGTCCAGAGGGAGCGCGACTGGCGGAGTTCATCCGAAAGGAGTTCGTCCAGAAGGAGCGCGGCTAGCGGAATTCGTCTGAGGGGAGCTTGTTCAGAGGGAGCGCGGCTAGTGGAGTTTGTCCGGAAGGAGTTCATCCGGAAGGAGCGCAACCAACGAAATTCGTCTGGAGGGAGCTCGTCCGAAAGGAGCACGGCTGGACCCCAATCTCGTTATTCACTTTTAGCCAGAGGATAAGGCCAGAATAACAGTAATGCTCCTTCACCACTCAAGATTGTATCGCCGAACTTCCGTGCACTTTTGGGAAATTCCACAGCACAAATTTGTCATTAAGGAGGTCGACGAATCCAACAGGAGGAAGGTCGGCGACCAAGGACTTCAAGCAGAAACTTCGACGGAGGTCATTTTATCCCTAACACCTATGCTTCCTCTCTTTCCTTCTATTATTTTTTTGGTTTCCTACTCTCACTATGCTATTGGGTTGCTGATGCTGTAGTTTCTTTTTTTTATCCTGTGGTTCTCTATTTTTGGTCCATACTTTGTTGCTCTATGCTTTTTTTTTTTAATTAAAATTCCAGAATTCATTTTTTTAGGACAGAGAAAAGAATGGCAACAGAGGGGCCTTCAAGTAATAATAAGAAGGATCACGATTGGAAATATAACCATTTGAAAGATATAAACAATCTCAATTCTGTGACTTGTATATTTTGTGATAAAACAACTAAGATGGAATATTTCGGACAAAACAACATCAAGTGGGGAAGTTCAAAAATGAAGTAGCATGCAAAAAATGTCCTCCTGAAGTTACGGAAGAACTGGAGAGTTCTATGAATAAGAGGAAAACATATAACATTGAATCATTTGGTTCATTGCCTGATTATGATGATTTTGGAGTTGGGGATGATGTTGATGAAGAAGTACATGAACTGAATTGCAGTGGTAAAAGAGTGGATGGAAAAATTGGAATAGAAATGGGAAGTAACAAGAAGACCAAGACTTTGCAAAAAAAGGGCTCTATGGATATGTTTATAATTCAAAAGCCAGAGAAAGTTGTTCAAGCAAGAAAAGAAGGCAAACTTAAGCAAATAAATATAAATGATGCATGTGACAAAGAGGCAAGAGCTCGAACAATTCAATATACAGCCCATTTCTTTTATTAAGCAGGTATAACATTCAATGCTGCCTGTTTAGATAGCTTCAAGTAGATGGTCGAAGCTATTGGGAGGGATGGTCTGAATTTAAAACCCCCATCCCATCATGAATTGAGAGTTCCACTACTTAAAAAGGAGTTAGACTACACAAATAATTTGTTTAAGGGCCACAAGGATGTATGAGCAAAGCATGGTTGTTCTATCATGTCTAACTCATGGACTGATAGAACATAAAGATCTTTGATTAATTTCTTAGTGAATTGCCCATTAGGAACAAGACTTATGGAATCTTTTGATGCATCTTCTTTTATGAAAACCAGAGATAAAACATTTGAGTTACCTGATAGTTTTGTAGAGCAGATTGGAGAGAAAAATGTTGTTTAAGTGGTAACTGACAATGGAAGTAACTTTGTGGCAACTGGTGAGTATCAATAGTTAAAATTTTATGATTACCTTTTTTTTTTTACTTTTATATTTTGATTATTCATGTTAATTTATAGGAACATATGGTGACAATAGTATTTTTTTCCTTTATTATTAGGCAAGTTACTAGAAGCAAAGAGACCACATTCATATTGGACTCTATGTGCAGCTCATTACATAGATCTGATGTTGGAAGATAGGGAAGATTCCACAAGTCAAGAGAACACTAGCAAGAGCAATATTTCTTATTGGTTTTATTTACAACCACATTGCTACTTTGAATATGATGAGGCAATTTACAAGCAAGAAAGAATTGGTTAGATATCGAGTCACTCAATTTGCAACAACTTTTCTCATATTATAACGGGTCCACAAGCAAAAGCATAATCTTAGAAACATGTTCACATCAGAACAATGGGAGAAGAGTAAATAGACTACAAATGCTAAGGGGCAAAGGGTAGTTGGGATTATTTTGATGCCTTCATTTTGGAACCTTGTGGCTTACATCCTTAAGGTTATGGGCCCTCTTGTTAAAGTTCTTCGACTTGTTGATAATGAGAAGAGGCCAACCATAGAATATATATATATGAAGCTATGGATAGAGCTAAGGAGGCTATCCAAAAAGCCTTCAATGGCAATGAAAAGAAGTATACAAGCATATTTTCAATTGACAAAAGATTAGAATATCAATTACATCGTCCATTGCATACAGCAGGTCACTTCTTAAAGCTAGAATTTTTTTATAGAAATCCAACTATTGAGTTTGATGAAGAAATTACTAATGAGTTGTACCAGTGCATACAAAGATTAGTCCTAAGTACCAATGTGCAAGATAAAATTATGACTGAATTATCACTATATAAGTAAGATGAGGGTATCTTTGGTATTCCTATGGCAGTTAGATCAAGAAACACAAAAGTTCCAGGTAATAATATACTTGCTTTGTTTTAAAATCTAAATATGCTTTCTATTAGACAAACAAGTGATTGATAATTGCTTATAACTTTGCAACTGAGTGGTGAGTTTATTTGAAAATTCAGCCCCAAATCTGCAACAATTAGTTATCAAAATTTTGAGTTTAACTTGCAGTGCAGCTGGTTGTGAACATAAATAGAACATGTTTGAGCAAGTACATTTTAAGACTTGTATTTGCTAAACTAGAAAATTTTCAATATTTAATAACTAGTATAGCAAGTAGAAATATTCAAATATTAATTTCATTCTTAAACTCGTGTACAAGATCCACACTAAGAAGAGAAATGACTTAAGCATCAAAGATTGCATGATCTAGTGTATGTCAAGTACAATCAAGCTCTTAAGGCTCGTCACGATATGCGACATATCATTGACCTCATCTCTCTAAATGACATTGATGATAGTAATGAATGGTTAATTGGAGAGATGGGTGCCAACACTTTAGATGCAAAAAATGATTTGGTGTTTAATGATGATAATTTGACATATGGTGATGTGGCAAGGGCATCTGGGGCTGGAGAAAATATGAGGACTTACACTAGGCAATAAGCAAGATCAAAAGCAGGTGGAAAGGCTTCAAGTTCTAGAATAATAAATATTGAAGAGGAAGAAGTTGATTCAGAGGAAATAGAAGAGGAGATCAAGGGCTATAAATCTAGCGATGAAGGAGATGAGAACATAGATGATGATGATATGGTAGATTTTGGTGAAGATTAGAGCTCTTCTACTTGACTGATGTTCTTTTGCTTCTTTTGTTTCAGGAACAAATTTCGTTAGTTTCATATTGATTGCAATGTATAACGATATATCATGACACTTTCTTGCTGATTGTGATTCATACAACTAAACTTTGGAATGAAGCTCTTGATTTAAGATAATATTTTTTGTGATTTCATTATTATTATTATTATTATTATTATTATTATTATTATTGTTATTTGGGTGTAAAGTAGCTACTTTCTTTTAAACTAGTAGCGCTTTGCTTTACTTGGGTGAGTGCTTAGGCAAGTGCCTAGCACCTCGGGTGATAAGAGGTCTTGTTGCCTTAGAGCGCCAAACGCTTTTGACAACATTGGCCTAATGCTTGACTAAGTGATATTTGCTATTTTACTCAGAACTTAGTGTACTCGTACAATATACACAAGGCATTAAATTTCAATGCAATTTAATTTCAGCTTGAGGTTGCCCAAACTACATAAATTAGACAGCTTTTTTTTCTTATATTAAATTTAACATAAATGACTCATAGTTGTTACTTAGTGTTTGTTTGAGAAGAATTAGGAACCCATTGTTTTTTGTTGAAAATTTGACCCTAGAAACTTTTAAAACTATTTGGGAAGATCTGAGTTCTTTCATGGTTGTTGGATTGAAGTTGTAAGAATTTATGTCAACATGTGTAAAGAATCAATGGACTTTTCATGTAACTAGAAGGATATAATGTTTTGTAGTTTGAGTGCGGTTGCATTTGACTACTGAAATGGAACTAAAAGAATTATTGCTTGGTCATTGAAGAGATAGTTTTTGATTCAGAGAGAATGCAGTTGAAAAACAGAAGCAACGGTAACGGTATCAGCTAGGGAGCAGCTGTAGTAAAGAGCATAAAATAGCATTAGGAGGAGAGAACAGCAGCAGATGGATCAAGGAAGAAGAATAGATAGAAAGGAAAGAAGTGAGGCAGCAGAAGCAGAGAAGAGATGAGTAGATGAGGATGTATCGTAATGTCTCAATCAGGGATCCATGTGACTCAATTTTTATTAGTAAACCAGGCAGGCCACTTAATTAGAATAAGTGGATCAAAATGTCCCCAAGTAGTGGCTGATTTTGTGTATACCTAACAGGTCATATCATGCAATTTGGGCTTGATTCTGGCTTAACAACCTGATTATAATAGAAAAGGTATTATTTGAGGTCTTCTGATAACACTAAACTAGAACAGCCCTGATTTTATCAATATTCATCAATGACAACTTCCACTTTTCTAATGGTTCGATATAGCTAAAATGTGATGATTTTTTTTTAAGCATTACTATGTGCAATCAGCAAGATGGCTTTTGAGAGGCATTGTTTATGCCAGGATCTGTGGAGTAACAAGCAAGATGGAATCAATTCTTCTTACCAAATTAGGCTCCAAGGGTTTAAGTTCAAGCCAAGATTGGGCCTAGCATTCCAAAACTTGCAGGCCCAAATTCCAAGTAGAGTAATTTGGAGTGGCAATGGAAAGGGATGGTCCAACCTGAACCCAGCCCATTTCCAGCACTAAATAAACAGTGTATTGTAGCTGGTTGTCCAAACAATCATTATGAATAATGTTGAATACACACATAAATGCTTGGTTCAATCTAGTAACTGGCAACTTAAACAATAAGCCATCAATGAACTAGAAAGAGAGATGAATCCGCTATGCTACTTGGGCATGCTGCGTTTACTATATAATACGTCATGGAAAAGTAATAGCCACAACTATTGACCGGCCTGATCCCAATTATTCAGGACCAGTCATATGAATTTATATCACCATTCCATTTCCATATGGCCCACCAATGTCTAACACCTCCATCAATACAAAGCTTTTCTCTCTAACGATAATTTCTATTCAATCTTTATCAGGCCTCATTTTATGTAACTCATTAGAAGAAATTCAAGCCCATTCTTTCCCAGACCACCTTAAATCTTTGTTTTATGTTCTATGGCATCCTAGTTACCTTTCTTCCTAAGTACTCAGTTGTACCATAAATGCACCTGAATGCTATCACCTTTAGGATGGTAGACTTATACAGCCCTTCTTCACCATCCAACTGATTTGAGTTGTCAACAATTATCTCATCTATCTCCAGTTTTCATGCTATCCTTTTTCCAGCATTACTCTTAAACTGAACAGTATTGCATTTTATGTTGAACTTTTATGGCCCTCTTCACTGCCCAATATTCTAATCTGTCTACTAGTATCCTATCTCTCCATCATCCATTAAAAGCAAAGCAACGACGATAGTCATAACCTCTTTACAAGATAAACTTCCAGGTCTTGGTAGTTTGGAGCACAAGCAGTTATGCAGGAGTATGGTAGCTGTAGTGAATATCTAGGGAAAGGGAGCACTTAGTAGATGTGTTACAATTTGCTTAATTATTAAAACAATGAAATTACTGCTCTAATGTACATGGTATAACAACTCAAAATTGACCCCAAACACAAAAAGATAATTTAATGAAAGCCATTTGATCTTGCATGGGAATATGAATAACCCAAACTTCAGCAGCATTGTACAAGTGGACCAACATGCTTAAGCATTTAAAAGAAAAAGAAACTACACAATAATAAGAAAGCACAATATATGATATCCACTATTCCCCTCCCTGAAAAGGAGCACAATGATTCCTTTGAGAATTCTTGAGCTTCAACTTATAGCAACTGCACAAGATGCAGTAAGACACTAGAACAGAACTAAGCATTCTATTCTCAATGACACTGCACAAAATGCTACTGCAGGAAATCTGAAGGACTTCCATGACAACTTTAACAAGCCCTCATTTATTTCAGCTCATCTCTCCTGTACTGTAAACCAATCTACTGAACAAGACATCAAAGCTTTCTTAGAACATTTCAGTATATACACTTTTTTTGTTTAACGCACCCCTTCTTGGGTCAGCTCTGATTGTTTCTTTAAAAGACAAACAACAGAAGTGCACCAATAAAAAGCAGAGGTAACTTTTTCAATCTTGAATCAGATTGGATTCACAGACAACAATAATCCTGTCTCACAAGCTTCAGTGATGAGGTCTTGTCTTCTGATAAGCAGGTCAACATTAACCAAAATACAATAAATAAATAAATAACTCAAAACTTTCTAGTTTTACTCCCAAGAAAAATCTGAAATCACAGATGGTTCGTAAGGCACAGCATATAAGATAACGAACAGCTGGAAATATGGGGCACAACTAGTTCTGTCACATCAATTAGTTGATAAACAATAGACGGACCTTTGTAAAGTGAAGGAATAGGAAAACAAAGGGGACAGAAAGAGATGTGGTTACAGAAACATGAGTTGTGATATGATCACCTATTGGTTTGGAAGCACAGAATCTTAGACTTGGAGCATCCATAGAATTCTATATAATAATTTTTAAATTAAGATTGGTATTTCTCTCTTATCTTGGAAGTAATATAATAAGACACACCAATCCTAGCTAAAAAGAACATTAGCCACCCACAAACTGAGCAGATCCTCCTGACTTGCTGAGGAAACACTTCCAAGTAGGTGCTGGACTCATATCTGTAGACCTAGTGATATGCAATACACAAAAGCACTAGAGGCCCAAATCATGCTACCTGTACACTCCCAATTGAAAAAAAGGGGGAAGGATATTGAATAATCCAAACAGCACAGCCATCAAAAATTGAGGATTTGTCTTACATAGACCGTCATTTATAGACACAAATACGACATTTTCTATAATGTTTCAGTTAAGACTTGTAACACATTCTCAGACACTTATCCACATGAAGAGTCATGTCTAATGCCATACTAGAGAAGGACAGAATATCTATTAAGGTGTCCCAGATTAAATATCTACTAACCTAAGGCCCTGTTTGGAGAATGGAAGATCCTATCACACAGATAATATCTTCTATGCAAGCTTTTCCTGTTTCAAAATTTTGGTGGAGTGGGTGATTTAAAGAAGTGGGGCAATCGGAGGCAAGAATAATCTCTATTTTTAGGTAACAGTCCCAGTAATCCTAGAAAATGGGAATTACTTGTGCCATGGTTGCCTCACGTCTCTTCAAATCACTTCTCCCCATCTCTTCAAACCACTATTTCCACCATAATTTCAAAAGACAAGGCCTGGCAGGAAATCTTATTCATCCTGATAAGATCTTCCAGCATCCAAACAGCCCTTAAATTTGTAACTTTCTTTCACCAATCCATAAAATATTCTCCTCTATGGACTTCTCATTAACAAAAAACATATCCTGCTAAAACTGAAATCTTTTAGGAAACATACTTTAAATTCACATCGGCATATTTTACCTTTACTTCCCTTTATAATTACACAAAAAACTTAATTCATTTTAATAAAATCAGTGGTCAAGAATAGTTCCAAATAAGGTTAGGCAATACAAGGAAACAGACTGATTGATACTGGCATTGTCAGAAAAACTAAAACTAATATTTCCAACAACTAACATATACTGGAAAAATTTAATGCCAGTCCCAAATATCAACCTTAATCAACTTCAATCAGATAGCTCACTTGTGTTGTCCAACTCCCATTAATAACAAATTGGGAAAGCCTAATTTCTGTGCCAAAATTATCTCAAGCAATTTCATAATCAACCAGAAGTACCTACAGTGGGTTATTCGCGACATCAAGAATCATGCCAGTATCTTCAAATTCAGCTGAAAGACTAGGCCATCATTAATGACCACTTTGGTACCCTAGACAAAATAATATATAGATCTGTAGCCATCTATTGCAAAGCCATCACCTTCCTTGATTCCTTAAATACTAACTAAGATAACATCACCTTCCATATTTCTTGAAGGACCAGGGTCCCAAAACATTCAAGGTAATTGTAATTAATGACTATTCTGGCACCATGTTGCATTTAAATAAGAAATAACCATTACACTCAAAAATGAGTTTAGTATAACGGTCAAAATGGAAGAATGCTGTTCCTAAGAAATACCTAAACTGATCATCAGATGAGTTTTGAATGACAAGTCAAAATTGGAATTGCATTGTCGTCAAGAAAAAACTTAACAAATGCATATAAGCACCTGACAATGATGAAAGTAATGAAATGCAATATGGAAGAGGCATTAAGGTTGATAGCAATTTAACTCAAGATGCTTTCGGCAATTAAATAATCCTTCCAGTTTCACATGAAGAGATGGAAATCTACAAGTTTGATTATTTCATTTTGTTTTTCACTTCAGCCAGAGAAAATAAATTTCAGTTTCACAATTTTGAAAGCTAGGGGTCCAGTTTCAATAGTTTCTGCCCCCAAAAAAATGGAGGAAAATCTTTTAAAATATATATATATTTTTTAATAAAAAAAGTTAAGTTCAACTCTACATGCACTATTTCAATGAGAGTGCATTGAAAATATATATATATATTTATTTATTTATTTATGCATGTATGCTACACATGTATAGATGTTGGTGCCTATCATAATGGATGTAACCAGAGAGTCTAGCATTAATAATCCGAGTCATTCGATGTGATCTAATATATATAAACTGCTTGAAAATTGATAATTTAAATAACATGAAATAGTGCATGTCTTTTGACCAAGGTTTTAAATCTCGTGGGATGGGTTGTTCCAGTTTCTCCATGGAAAAAAAAGCCCGTTGTCTCGCTCCATCTCATTGGCAATTCCGATCATGCATCCCAGTAGATATCCTCCATCTCTCTTCCCTTCTTTTTTCCTTTCTTTCTTTCTTTCTTCTTTATTTCGTTCTTTTCTTTCTTTTCTTCTACCTTCCTTTTTTTATCTCGTATCCCTTCCTTTATTTCTTTTTCCTTCTTTTCTCTCTTTCCTTTCTTCTTATCTTTCTTTCTCTTTCTTCTCCCTTCCTTTCTTTTCTTTTTCTTCTTCTTCTTTCCTTTCACTTTTTTCTTTTTCTCATCTTTCCTTTCTTTCTCTTCTTCTATCCCCACTTGATTGAGTTTTAGAGTCCCAACCCCTCCCAGTCCCATTTTCTCACCGGGATACCTACTATCTCGCTAGGATTTAAAACATTTCTTTTGACCACTTGATGTATAAGGTAGAGATCTCCAAATCACATGACTTTTTTTAGCAAGTAGTTTTGAGAAAGTAGCTCACTTGTAATGGCTTGAAATATTGGTGCTAGATCCCCTATCTTATGGGCAGGGCCAACTAAAAAAGGACTAATATCCTTTCGAACTTATATTATCAATACTACATGTACATATGTATATTCACATAAACGTACATAGGAATGTACATGTAATAAAAATTAAGAGGGTGCTTGGTTGGGGGGAGTCAGGTCTGAAATTAGAATGGGAATGGGTGACTCCCATTCCAACTGTTTGGTTGGAAGAAGTCCCATTCTGATTTTGATTACGATTCTAATTCTAAAGAGAAATAGGAATGGCCTAATCTACCTAAAACTTAATCCCTACTCTTCCCTAAGGATTCAAATTTACATTCCGTTTCCGGTCATGAACCAAATGCTTGGAGAGATTTAGCCATTCCCATTCTGATTCTGATTCCAATCCATTCCGATGCCCATTCTGATTCCAGTAACAAACCAAACACCCCCTAAGAAGTTAAAAATCAAGTTTCAGATCCTTTACATATAGCATAACATTTAATTGTTAACTTACAATCTAGTAAAGGGAATTCAGGAGATTTGAGCCCTAGAATAACCAAGTCCATGTCAAAAAAAGTTACTTCAGTAATTTTTTAGAATTCAATATAAAAACAGTTTGAATTTCTCTGAAAATATGAAGAATTTAAGCTTTAACTTCATAATATGTTTCTTGGAAGTTGAAGAATGATTGAGTCATCATTAAAATAAGTATTCCCTTGTAAGTCAAATTCAGCCAAAAATCTGCAATCACCCTGTTTTTCACATACGTTCATACCACATCCTCCTGGTTTTGGAGTTTTGGCCAAAAATCATTGAACTCTGTTGCTATGCAGTTGACCATGAGGGGGGAAACCTTAAAATGGCAAAACTAATTATCATATAATGGAACTTAACGCATAACTGCTTTTTATTAAAAAGTACTCAAAACCTCACATTACAATTCTTTTTCTTTTTCATCACTAAAAAGCCACTTATGCCGTTAGTTTGACCATCTTTCCTTCCACTACCTAGCTCGATCAAGCAACAGCAAGAGATCAACTAACTGGGAATTCCATATCAACATGTCATTAATCAAATTTTCCTTGAAACTACGCAATACTTCCAAGAACATTAAGAAATCAAACACCAGAAAATGTTAAACAGCGAATTAAACAACAGAAAAGAATGCATCCTCTAACAAATTCCAAAGTTTTGGGGAGAAGAAACTAGACCTAACCATCAGATCAATATATCTATTAATAATATGAATACCAATCCCAAATTATATGAAAACTAAAACCGCATCACATCTAAGCATTCGACCCAATCCAAACAAATAAATCGACCTAAGAAGCTCAAAACCCGTCTCCAATCCATCAAAACCCTGCACAAAGTCCGAACCCTAAAGGGCGAAATCCCTTCCCATCCAGCAATTAGGAGCGCGAGAATTCTAAAGAACGAGAAGGAGATCGACAAAGAGAATAAGAGGGGGCAGTGCGCACCGGTGAGACGATGGCGGGGGTTCTCGAGGGCCTCCAAGAGGAATTGATCCACTTGCGAGACGCGCGCCTCCATCCCCGTCTCCTTCTGGGCGCAGGATAACGAGATCGGAGAAGACTCCATCGCTGCCGAGAAGAGAGGGAGCTAGAGATATAGAGAGAGGAGAGAGAGAGGGCGTGGATTTTTTCTTTCTCCGGCCTTTGCCTCTCCCTCCTCTCTCTTCTTTTCCGACGTCGCTAGCCTCCTTTGCCAATGGAAGGGTCCAAGAAGAAGAGGCAGCTGCGTTTTTGTTTGCTATTCGGCGGGATGATCGCAGCCGTCCATGTACGGAGACGCTCGCGATGCATTCCGATTCGTTCTGTCCTCGCCTCAGTCCGAACCTGGGCAAGTTCGGAGACCGGGCCGAGAATTTAGC
Organism: Cocos nucifera; assembly: GCA_006176705.1. Taxonomy (NCBI): domain Eukaryota; kingdom Viridiplantae; phylum Streptophyta; class Magnoliopsida; order Arecales; family Arecaceae; genus Cocos; species Cocos nucifera. The sequence continues at coordinate 76,349 of QRFJ01004017.1, read as the reverse complement.
GGCCGGATGGAAGATGTTGTCGGATTAACAACGTCAATATCATGCATTTTCAGATTTTCCGGTGATGACCTAACTTACGTACTTTCACCATTATGCTGCAAGGCACTTCTCAGCGATTCAAGGTTTTAATTAGGAGCCGCGACTGTTGGACAATATTGGCCATGTGGGAAAATTAATTGATTAGAAGTGTTGTCGTTTTCCTCCGATGGAGTAATACGGAGAGAGTCGAACGACTGTAACTGATTAAAAGTGATAAGAGAAAAAGCGCTAGTTTTTCTCTTATATAGCTCATCTGATCCCATTGCTTACCAAAATTTATAAGATAAAAAATATCAAAATATAATTTTTATTTTTAAATATTTAAAATATAAAAATTATAAGTTATTTTATTAATTATCATTAATAAAAAATAATAGATCAATTGTTGCCGACTATTGCGCGTCGTATTAGAAAGTAGTTAATACTTTTATCGAACAATCATTATTGATTCAAATAATCGGCAAGAGTCCGAGAAAGTAATCAGCCGAATGTTGAAGACAGTTAAGAAATCGATTGGGAGCTAGTAGCAAAGTCGGCATTATTTTGATTAAATTAGACAAGTATTACTGATGCCGTAGAGATCAAAATAAAAAGTCGGTTGAACTTCGACTAAGACATATCGACTGAGGTGTACCGACTAAGTGTGAAGCCTTGCTAAGAGACGAGTTCTTTTAAAAGTCGGACAGATATCGAGTAATATATACCGGCTGCGTTCACCTAGAGGAGAATCTATCAATGATAGTCGGTATAATTCTATAAATTTAATTAGTAAGTTACTTATTGTGATTCTTCACATCTTCCTTCACGAATGATCCAATTTTGGCGACTTATTCAACATGCATGTAATACCCCACCCCTAAATCTAGGTGATAGTGCCACATCCCATCTTTATCTAAAGATTAAGGAGATTTCTAAATCATAACTAAGCTACAATATCATTCAGTAATCTACTTTCAGTTAAGCTGAACAATCCATTAATCAACAACACGGGCATTTCAACCTTCATTTTTTAACTTGCCAAAACAAATGTCATTATTTAACAACTCGCATAATCAAACTCAAACTTTCAACTATTAAATTATCCTTCATATATATGATTTTTTTTTGTAACAACTATAATATGTATAAATAACAGTTTTTAACTTTATTATCTCAGCTATACAATACTTTTCAAGCTATATTTTTTTTATAAATAGTGATCACAAAAATACTTCCTCCTCTCGAGGTACCGATATACAAGCTAAAACATACTCCCAACCACAGCTACTCCAAAACTGCAAATAGAAAAAGTGAGGGGTGAGACTTGGGGAAGTCTCAGTAAGTGTATCCAGCTATCAATAGAAAATATGTTGTACCTATTATATTGTAATGCATAGAATGTATCAGTAAGCTGCTAAACAACCGAATGAAATAAATATGAATCACCTGAAATATTCTTGTAAAGCACAAACCTTCACTTACCACTGATGATATCTCAATAACATATTTTCATAGATCTGCATGAATATCTATACCATAGCTACATATGGATAACCATACCATAAGTACATCCACATGTGAGCAGTCCCATGACACACTCTCATATAGAGTAATCAGCATACAAACCATATCATAATTTTATCAATACGTGAGCAATCCCATGACACACTCTCATATGGAGCAATCATACTACCACCATAATACACTCTCAAATGAGTAGTCTCTTCATCATGACACACTCTCAAATGAGCAGTCCCTTGACACACTCTAAATGAGCAGTCATAAAATCACCAATGTTAATAAGCTCTTATAGCATATAAACCAAAAATAAACTATATAAGAGATGAAACCACGTAGGAGATCACCGTATAACTCATTTAAAATTTAGCAAAGCCATGCTATCAGAACTGTATGCACTACTACTTGCATATGCAACACATGTTAGCTATTCAGAAAGCATACCCAATTCCATATTTGTTTACAAATATACAAGCTACGAAATACTAAGGAAGCACCTTGCTTTTCAAATAAAACTCTTTCACATAGCAAAATACTTTGAAAATGCTATAGATAGATGGAAATCACTCACCTCTAGCTAGCTTATTGTTCCACTTTAGTACTTGATTTCTGCAAAATACCCCTTTGTAAACCTTCTCTCTTCCTTTTTGTTCTATCTCAATTCTCCCAATTCAAGTAATTAGGAATCTGCTGCCCAGATTTTCCTTCTTTATTTCAGTAACTTCCTTCTCCTCAATCCAATTTATCACTCAATTCTCTTTTTACCAGCTGATTTCTCTTTAATTTTCATCTAAGAAGCTTCCTCTCCCAGCTCTCTTCTCTCCCCTAACCTTTCTGTTTAACTTATAATCCCAAATAATAGCAAAAGAACATGTGGTTTTCATTCTGAAAATAGAATAAACTAAGAAGAAGATTTGCTAGGTGTCATCCCTCTAGAAAGCCAACGTACATCTCTCTCTTTTGATTATGTGGCACACTCTAAGAAAACTAGCTATTAAGTTATTTCCAAAAGAATCTATTTAAAAACCTCTTTTAAAATTCCACAATCAGCGCTACTTTTCTGTTCCTACTGACCGAGCTGGCTCGACCCCAAATTGGGTTAGCTCGACTCCAAATCGGATTGGCTCTCTCAGAAAAATATAACACTTATTTCTATAGTTTTAGACTTGGACTGGCTCGATTTCACTTCGGATCAGCTCGGATACTAGGATTTTAGAAATTTTATTTTTTATATTCTGCTCACAGCTTCACTCTATACACTACTTATTTAGATTTTTTTATTTAAGTTAATGTTCTTATTTATTTTACTCTTCATTAACTTTAAAACATAAATATAAATAAGGAACACTCTTCTATTTGGATTTAATAAAAATATTAGAAAAATCAAAATTCATAAAAATAGGATTCCAAATTTTGGCTTTTAGTTCAAATTATCCAAACTCGAAACTTTTATAACTTTCTTGCTTCTGAATGAATAGGCTAAAGGATCTCTCCAATTCATTAAAAATTATTTTGCAACTCACCAACATCTAAGGATTAATTATCAAAACTTTTTATTCTAAGAAAATACATATTTCATATAGCCCTTCTTATAGGTGCTAGTTTTTAGACTTAGAAAATTTTCAAGATCCGAAATGACATATAGTCATAATTTATGATCAAATAGCTCAAATATACCATAAATAACTATCATGCCATACATGCACGAGCATAAATCTTTTAATTTCTTATTTTACTGATTCTGGATGTTATAATTCCACCCTCCTTAAAATAAATTTCGTCCCCAAAATTTACACTTTCAACTCTGAGTACTCTTTAAATTTTAGAACACCTCGATTACCTTAACATTCATTCTTGTGAATTCTAAAGCATCCTTAATTTAACTTATCATACTTGCAAGTCTTACATGCATAATTTTAGTTTTCTTATTAGCATAATATAGTAACCTTCATTCAAGAATAATTACTTAATTCTTATATATCCACATCTACATCTTTACTTAGATACTTCATGAGCAATTCAACTTTTTAAAGTTCGCTATCAATCATATCATTTTCTAAAGAATCTTCGGTTTATATTTGCATCACTAATATTAAATCAAAAATATTAAATACTCATGATTCTAATCCTTCATAGCAACATGCATAGCTATACTATTTTCCATACACATAAATATTACCTTGAACTTTCAACATAAACTAGTGCTTAAATAAATTCAAATTAGAATATTGCCACTTATACTCATAATTTCCATGCAACAAACTTAAAATACTAAAGATTATAAAACTCTCATTTTATCCTTGAACCCTTGTGAAATAAATTCAGTCATTCAATTATAAACATCATACCTGATTCTACTTTATATCTTGTTGATCTCTATTAGCATCTTGTCTACTGGTACCAGTCTTTACTCTACTTACGAATGAGAGATTTCTAACCAGAGCTTTATCAGGACAATTCATTCTCCGATGATCCATCTATCCACATTGATAACACCCTCTAACTCTTTTAGATATTCTGCTTCCTACAAACTGTAACATCAATTTTGATTTAGTCCCTTCCTATTTTGGACCAACAAAAATAAAAGAACTTATACCCGATTCTCCTGATGTTCCAAAAGGATAACTGGACTGTGTGACAACATTTGATTTCTTTGATAACTGACTTTCTCTTATGCCTAAGAAAAAATTCTGCATACTTCTTTATTTTCCTCCTGCCTACGATTATAAAATTCTTTTTTCATTTCTTCTGCTCTACTAGCTCCCATAATTAGTTTTGCAAAACTATTATAGTTATACATTTTTGTTTTTGCTTTGATTTCTAGATGCAATCCATCTTGAAACAACATTTTTCTTTTTCATCTACAACAAATGCTGGAGCAAAGTGTGATAACTTAACAAATTTGGCTTCATACTCACCGACATTCTTCCTTGAGTTAAATTAAGAAACTCTCTCCTTTTCTGATTTTGATATACTACGGAGTAATACTATTGATAAAGTTCTTTCTAAAATCATCCCAAGAAATAACATAACCTTGTAGTTGCCTATTAATATAGGATTCCTACCAATATCTAGCTCGATCTTTTAAAAGAAAGATAACAATGCTCACATTCTACTCATCAGTACTTTTCGTTAATACAAATATCCTTTCCATTCTTTGAATCTAATTCTCTACCTCCATTGGGTCTATAGTACTCAAAAATTCTACTGCCCCCAATTTTCTAGCTCTTTTAAAGTTTCTTTCTACAGACCCACCAACTGGCATCACCTTACTTTGATACCAATTAAAGGAACCATGGTATCGCTTGAATGCCAATCATCCTTTGCATCATAAGCTCTGATACGATGTTGCGGAAGCTCCTGATCTTTAGCATGGATCTAAAGAAATCTGTGATGTTCTCTATGGACAGCAAACCATCGATCCTCCATTTAGATCTATGATGGAGCACCTCCCTTCTTGGGCTTGAGGGAGATGCCCCCCCTTTCTAGGGCTTCTTCAAGAATCCTGGGATGGCAACTCTAGAAAGAAGAGAAGAAGAGAAAGTTAAGGGAAAAAAGATCTGTATTCTAAGCATTCTGAAATCCTAATACAATCTATGTATTTATACATAGCTATTAGGCCCAACCAAAAAACTCTCCGACTAACCCAATACATGAAAGCACTCATCGAGCCCATGTACACCCATGTCTCCCATGCTCTCATCCCCTGGATCTAGACCCGACCCATACATGAGTTAGCCCCCTTAAGACCTCTTGAACCAGGCCTTAAAATCCCTAGGATAAGTCCCTATCTTAGTCCAAATAGAATCCACGCATAACTCTACCCGTAGACTGAGCTGGCTCAGTCTCAGCACTGAGCCGACTAACCTGAGACTGGGCTGGCTCAGTTTTAGAATGAGCCGATCCAGTTGTGTGCCATGCTGCAATCCCCAACGCGATCTTCTATCTGTCCTGTGCTCTGAGACTTAGCCGACCCAATTTCAAACTGAGTCGGCTAACCTACAAAAAGCTCCTTTTCTACAGTCTTCAATCTTCGGACTTTGGTTCCTTGCTCCACCTTATGTCCCAGATTTTCGAAGCTCCAACCAAGCCCCTCAAGGTTTCGAATACCTGAACCTCGAGCCTGTGGAGGGCTATGCACCACCTCCATCCTAAGATCACTCCTATCCTAGTCTCCACCTAAAGTCTCCCAAGACTTGAGAGCACCACAAATCTTCACAATCTTCATCTTGGTGCTCCCAAGCCTTAGCAAACCCTTGGCAATGCCTTCCTGCACAATCCTGCTATCCCTGCACACCCTGACAGCCCCTTCTGTAATCATCACCTCCGCCAATTCTCTTCAACTATTATATATCCCTGAGGTTCTTTGGGATGACCGCCTCCACCGCTGAAGATCTTGGCTTGCTCCTCTGCACCATCCTAAAATTATAGGATCCCTTCTGCTTAGCAGCTACATCACCTTTCCTGAACTTCTTAGGAGAATCCGTAACATTCCTACACCGACACTCACTGCAAATCCTGACATGGTCTCCTTAGAACTACTTTTGTCGATCTGCACATGTTGCTCCATCTAAAACTATGCATCATCGATGCTGGTGCTAGGATATCAATCCTCCTGCACCCCTTTACTCTGAACTCATGTCAAATTTTTCTTTAATTATGAAGCCACCTCTCCGGAGCTCCATCTATATCTGAAGTCTATCTGATGCTGCAGAAGCCGACTCTATGCTCGAGTCATCCAAGGCCAATCACTCAATGCTATACTACTGAGCCTACTGTTGTACCTCGAATACCGTCACTGTCCCTTCAAACCCTTCGTGCTCTATAGATCCCTTCGAAGCCATCTTGGATACCTCCCAACCCATGGGCATCTCCAAAATCCAAGAGCTCAACTAACTCTTCTGAATCCAGCGACTGAATTCTAAAAAATTCCATCCTAGTCCTTTTTTTCTGCCCCTACACTAGTCATTGCTTTAGTTGCGTCCGGAGAACCATCCTCCATCTGAACCGTGACTCTCCTTGGTGCCCCTATAGAAGAAACTTGATCCATGATACTTCTGGTTACTTGATGCCCCTAATGCTCCATGAGACCTCTTGCTCTCTCTGACACCTACATCCGATCTTTCTGAGATGATCCTGATATCATCTGCTGAGATACCTTCCTTGACTGCTGCACCATCGAGCCTCTCTTAGCCTCGTGCCTCGAGAAAAGCACTACTGCAGTACTCGAGTGCTCCATAGCCTTGTCTCTGCACTGCTCTACAGCCATCCAATCCTAACCTATCGGACCTTCATGGATCATCCATCTCCATCACCCCCAAGGCTTTGCAAATCCATGCTCTGATCGATCTACTGAATGCACCTTCGACTACTTTTTTGCCTTCCTAACATCGAAGGACGTATAGTCGCTTCTTCAGCCTTTCTTCGATCATTATTCCTTGAAAAATCTCTCTTCAATAGTCCCACACTATCCATCTTTCTAGAGAACTCTGATGCTTTCTACTGAGATACCTTTCTCGGCTGCTATACTGCTGAGCCTCTCTCAACCCCACATCTTCAGAAAAATGCTACTACAGCACTCCAGCGCTCCCTGCCTATCACATAACCATCATACACCCCGATCTTTTCACCAAGATCAATCAGCAAATCATGCATCTAATCCTTTCATCCCAAAAAAATCTCTTTCCGTTAATCCTCTCAACCTCCACCTTCAACCCGCTGCTCTCATTTGGCCAAACCATAGCAACAACAAAAATAGAGCTGAGACATACCGTGAAATCCTTATGCAGATTTTTGATTTCACCTTATATGATTTTTCCTTTTCTTTCATGCACCATTAGGCTTTGATACCAAATGTAGACCCACTAACTGGCATCATCTTACTCTGATACCAATTAAAGGAACCATGGTATCACTCGAATGCCAATCATCCTTGGCATCATAAGCCCTGATACTATATTATGGAAGCTTCTAATCTTTAGCATGGATCTGAAGAAACCTGTGACATTCTCTATGGGCAACAAACCACTGATCCTCCACTTGAATCTGTGATGGGGTGCCTCCCTCCTTGGGCTTGAGGGAGACGCCCCCTTTCTCCAGGACTTCTTCAAGAACCCTGGGACGGCAACTCTAGAGAGAAGAGAAGAAAAGAGAGTTGAGGAAGAAAAGATCTATATTCCACAGTATTTTAAAATCCTAATACAACCTATGTATTTATACATAGCCATTAGGCCCGACTAAAAAGCTTCTCGGCTAACCTAATACATGAAAGTACTCACTGAGCCTATGTACATTCATGTCTCCCATGCTCTCATCCCCTGGATCTAGACCCGACTCATAATGAGTTAGCCCCCTTAAGACCTCTTGAATCAGGCCTTAAGATTCTTAGGATAAGTTCCTATCCTAGCCCAAATAGAATCCATGCGTAACTCTGCCCATAGACTGAGCCGACTAACCTGAGATTGGATCTACTCAATTTTAGACTAAGCCGATCCAACCAAATTATGTGCCATGCTACAATCCTGAACGTGATCTTCTATCTATCCCGTGCTTTGAGACTTAGCCGATCTAGTTTCAAACTGAGTCGGCTAACCTATAGAAAGCTCTTTTTCTACAGTTTTCAATCTTTCGGCTTTGGTTCCTCACTCCATCTTGTGTCTCAGATTTTTGAAGCTCCAACCAAGCCCCTCAAGATCCCGAATACCTAAATCTTGAGCCTGTGGAGGGCTATGCACCACCTCCATCCTAGGACCACTCTTGTCCTAGTCTCCACCTATGGCCTCCCGAGGCTTGGGAGCACCACAAATCCTCACACTTTTTATATCCACACTACGAGTCTGAACATCAGGAGTAGAATTCATTACAATAGTAATAGCTTGAGTAATTACATCAATCAATTCCTACAATCCAAGATTAGATGCCTACTCTTAAGGTGCAGGTTCTGACGACGCTTTTTAACCATAATCATACCTTTGTGAAACTCCTGCTTCAGCCCTCGAGGCAAAAGATGCTACAACCAATGGTACTCTAGGGGGTTGACCACTCCCATCAACTCTTCTTGGTCCACTTCGCCCTCTACCTCTACCCCTACCCGAGGGTAACTACACTCTACCAACTCCTGATCCCAATTATTCCATTTTCCTATAAAATGAAATTGGTATAATTAAAGTTATAATCCACCAAATAACTCTACTGATAAATACATCTTAAAAGAAGATATCTTTGATTGAAACATCATTAAATATTATTGAAAAGATCCTTCAAAAGACATTGAGTCAACTCATTAATCAATCGGGTAATTTCCAAGACCACCTAACTTAACCCACCTTATACTATTTATTAAACAATCCAAATGAACAGATTATGACATACATAAGTCCATCCTTACTAATTATAATCCTTTGCTTATATTCATTAACCATAAACATTTTTCTTATGCCCACTGATTATAAACTTTCATTCACTTCTACTGATTATAAAATTTTACTCATATCCCCAATTAAACTTTTGCTCATCTCAATAAACCATTTAACCTTTAACTTTGCTCTGATACCAAATGTGTAACACTCCACCCCTAAATCTGGATGATGGTGCCACATCCCATCCTTATCTAAAAGTTAAGAAAATTTCTAAATCATAACTAAGCTACAATATCATTCAATAATCTACTTTTAGTTAAGCTGAATAATCCATTAATCAACAACAGGCATTTCAACCTCCATTTCTTAACTTGCCAAAATAAATGTCATTACTTAACAACTCGCATAATCAAACTCAAGCTTTCAACTATTAAACTATTCTTCATATACATGAATTTTTTTTGTAACAACTACAATATATATAAATAACAGTTTCTAACTTTATTATCTCAGCTATACAATACTTCTCAAGCTACATTTCTTTTATAAATAATGATGACAAAAATATTTCCTCCTCTCGAGGTACCGATACACAAGCTAAAACATACTCCCAACTACAGCTACTCCAAAGCTACAAGTAGAAAGAGTGAGGGGTGAGATTTGGAAAAGTCTTAGTGAGTGTATCCAGCTATCAATAGAAAATATGTTGGACTTATTATATTGCAATGCATAGAATGTATCAGTAAGCTGCTGAACAACCGAATGAAATAAATATAAATCACATGAAATGATCTTGTAAAGCACAAACCTTCACTTACCATTGATAACATCTCAATAACATATTTTCATAGATCTACATGAGTATCTATACCATAGCCATATATGGATAACCATACCATAAGTGCATCCACATGTGAGCAGTCCCATGACACACTCTCATATGGAGCAATCAGCATATAAACCATACCATAATTTTATCAATACGTGAGCAATCCCATGACACACTCTCATATGGAGCAATCATACTACCACCATAATACACTCTAAAATGAGCAGTCTCTCCATCACGACACACTCTCAAATGAGTAGTTCCTTGATACACTCTAAAATGAGCAGTCATAAAATCACCAATGTTAATAAGCTCTTATAGCGCATAAACCAAAAATAAACTATATAAGGGATAAAACCACATAAGAGATCACCGTATAACTCATTTAAAATTTAGCAAAGCCATGCTATCAGAATTATATGCACCACTACTTGCATATGCAACACATGTTAACTATTCAGAAAGCATACCTAATTCCATGTTTGTTTACAAATATACAAGCTACGAAATACTAAGGAAGCACCTTGCTTTTCAAATAAAACTCTTTCACATAGCAAAATACTTTGAAAATGCCATAGATAGATGGAAATCACTCATCTCTAGCTAGCTTATTGTTCCACTTTAGTACTTGATTTCTGTAAAGCACCCCTTTAAGAACCTTCTCTCTTCCTTTTTGTTCTGTCTCAATTCTCCCAACTCAAGTAATTAGGAATCTGCTGCCCAGATTTTCCTTCTCTATTTCAGTAACTTTCTTCTCCTTAATCCAATTTATCACTCAATTCTCTTTTTACCAGCTGATTTCTCTTTAATTTTCATCTAAGAAGCTTCCTCTCCTAGCTCTCTTCTCTCCCCTAACCTTTTTGTTTAACTTATAACCCCAAATAACAACAAAGGAACATGTGGTTTTTATTTTGAAAATAGAATAAACTAAGAAGAAGATTTGCTAGGTGTCACCCCTCTAGAAAGCCAACGCACATCACTTTCTCTTCTGATTATGTGGCACACTCTAAGAAAGCCAGCTATTAAGTTATTTTCAAAAGAATCTATTTAAAAACCCTTTTAAAATCCCATGGCCAGCATCATTTTTTTATTTCCGCTGATCGAGCTGGCTCGACCTCAAATCGGATCAACTCGAGTGTCACTCAGATCAGCTCGACTCCAAATTGGGCTGGCTCTCTCAAAAAAATAGAACACTTATTTTTGCAGTTTTAGACTCAAGCTGGCTCGATTTCACTTCGAATTAGCTCGAATATTAGAATTTCAAAAATTTTATTTTTCATATTTTGCTCACAGCTTTACTCTATACACTGCTTATTTATATTTATATTTTTTAAGTTAATATCATTAACTTTAAAACATATATACAAATAAGGAACACCCTCCTATTTGGATTTAATAAAAATATTAGAAAAATCAAAATCCATAAGAATAGGATTCCAAAATTTGGATTCTAGTTCAAATTATCCAAATTTAAAACTTTTATAATTTTTTTGCTTCTGAATGAATAGATTAAAGAATCTTCCTAATTTATTAAAAATTATTTTGCAACTCACCAACACCTAAGGATCAATTATCGAGATTTTTTAAAATATATATTTCATATAGCCCTCCTTATAGGTGCTAGTTTTTAAACTTAGAAAATTTTTAGAATCCAAAATGATAGATAGTCATAATTTACGATCAAATAGCTCAAATATACCTTAAATAACTACCATACCACATATGCACGAGCATAAATCTTTTAATTTCTTATTTTGCTAGTTTGGGATGTTACAACGCAACCGAGAGTCATAGTGGGACTCATGATGAGAAGCAGGTTGTCGGTAAAGTGACAAGGATGTTCTTCAATACTTGCCTCCCAACTCTCGAGTCCAATTTCATGATTTAAATCGGGCGAAGGAAGTTAGTCATCGTATGGATCTGAGTTACTTTTTAAATTTTTTTTTTTATTTTATCATTTTGTAAAACATGCGGCGGCTCCGTCACATCGTATACCATGCAATAGTTATTGCCACGAAATACTCGAGGTGATTTTCATAATGATTGCAGAAGGTCGGGCAGTGGGACAATAATGGGTTGATTGGCCTGAGTTATCCACATGTCATCTAGTGGTTCACTTCGATGGAGATCACATGAATTCATCTGAGTTAGCTTAATTGTGATAGTGGTGCATTGAAAAGATGAAAAAATGACCAGCTAGGATTGGTGCCATGCATCGGGATCTTGGAGTTAGTACGACTCCCTAGGTTGATCAGAGCCACCAGGGAGGTCTATAAATAGGCATTCAACCTCATTATAGTTCTTCTGATCTTAGAAACTTCTTCTGCTCATCTTTTCTTTTCTTTCAGCATTTGGCCAAGGTTCTAGCTCCTATGGTCCAGGTACCATCGCAGTCGGTCTCTTCTAGCTTTTCGGTCTTCTTTCTAGTTGGCTTTTGTTTCTTGATAGAAGGTTATTCCTCCTCTCTTCTTGGTTTTTGCCTTTCATCTCTTTCTTTTGATGGCTTCTTCCGAGAACATGGTGGGGGACCAAAGTTCTCGAACTCCTAGTATTCGGAGGGAGACTGAGAGTGATCCTTGGAATGATCCCAAAGAGGTCGTGTCCGAGCGGGGTCATTCAAATCCTGAAGAGTCTTCTGGAGACGTCCTCGGACCTCTTGGACCTCTTGCTGAGAGGTCCATCTTGTTGGATGCCAACGTCAATCGGCTAAGAAAATATTATCATATTCCTAGTCGGTACTAGATAATGGCACATGGTAGGGGTAACCGAGTTGTCCATCCTCTAAGCGGTTATATTGCTGTCTATGAGGAGTACTTGCATTCTGATCTTCGGTTTCTACTTCATTTCTTTTTCTTCGATGTTTTTAACTTTTACCATATCGTTCCTGCTCAACTTGCACCCAATTCCATTAGGATTTTATCTTCTTTTGTTGTACTCTATCATCTTCTTCAGTCTAGACCTCAAATTTCACTTTTTTAGGCTCTTTTCATGTTGAAGAAACATCCTCGAAAAAGGGGATAATGGTTCTTCAATCCCTGGTATAGGCATCAGTTTATTACCGGGCTTCCTTCTTCCATCCATGGGTGGAAGAATAGATTCTTCTATGTTGCCGCGGACCATCCCTGGGGTTTTCATTGAAACTAGGATGCTCCAAATTTATCTCTAAATAAGAATGATACCATTTTGGTAGAAGATCGAAAACTGTACGATCGGTTGCTTGGCATACTTGTTCCGAAGCAGCGGGAGCTCCTCGAGGAGCATTCATTGTTTGACACTAGGATTAGTCTGACTAATTGCTTAGGTAGGCTTTTCTTTTGATGACTTTTCACTTACCATCCTTCATCAATTTATGGTTGATTAATAAACCATATCTTTATCATTTCACAGGCATGAAGGTATCCTCGGCATCCCTCTGCAAGGCAGTCGAGAAGAAGCCGATCTCTGGGTCTGATGAACCCTCTCGGAAGAAATCGAAGAAGCAAAGAGTTAGTTCTCCTTCAATGAGAAGTATGCAGCCGTCGCTGCCTGTTCGTCCACTGCCTGTACAGGCCACTCCTTTGCCGTTCATCAAAGTTTTGGCCAATGACAATGTGGCTGTCGTCGAAGCACTGGCCAGTGCGGTGCAAGCTTTACCGGCCTAGCCCCATGCTCCTAAGGGGGAGGGCCCTAGTCAGGCTAGAGCAGAGAAGGGGAAAGCCTAGAGCCTCCAGCTTTTACCGCTAAATATGGCCTAACACTTCTTTTGGGGAGGCTACAATAACGGTCGGTATGCGCATCAAAGTGACCGACCAAGCACTCCAAGATCATCAACTCATTGAGGAGTTGATGAAGATGGTGATGCTGCCCGTGGATTGGGAGGTTAGGAAAGCTCACCCAATCTTGAAGATAGTTTTGAGCTCCTACATGTCATTACTGGGGGTACATATTTGGTTTTTCTTTTTACCAAAGATCTTTCCTTACTAAGTAAGTTACTTAACCATTTTCCTATTTTTCTTATATAGATGGCACATGACATAACCATCTTGCATGAGGCATTGAACAGCTTCGCCCGGCTCAACTCTGAACTCGAGAATAGGGCCCAGACTGCTGATGCCTGGGAAGAAGTCACGGGAAAACTTCTCCACGCTACCGAGGAGCAGGAGAAGAAATATCAAGAGAAGCTGACCAAGTTGGAAGCCAAGTTGGAGATAACTTGGAATAAATCCTCCAACTTAGAAGAAGAATTCGGATAGTTGAAGGTCAACTTCTAGAGGGAGATGGAGTCGATGGAGTCCACCCTCGCCGAGGAAAGGAGGAAGGAGTGGAGTTGCTGGAGAAGTTGTCCACAATAGAGGAGAAGTTGTTGGTGGCAGAGTCAGCTGTAGAAACTCAGGTCTGAGAAGCTATCTCTCAGGCACTGGCCGATCAAGTTCAAAGAGTCCAAGGAGTACGAGGAGGATATTTCAATAAACTCCATGGGTGCTTACCGAATAGGATTTTATGACTACACAAAGGCCGTACTTCAGATGCATCCCAAGATAAGCTTGGATGGGTTGACTCTAGAGAGTCTTCCTAACAAGTCAGAGGAAGAGGAGCAAACCAATGCCGAAGAAGATCATCCACCTTCTTCTTAAATCCCTATTCTAATTTTTTTTTTGACTATGTACTGAACTTTTCTTCAATGAAAGTACCTTTCTATTAGTAAGCTATTTTTCTTCTTCGAACTTTACTTACCCGCAACTTTTTTGCTTATTATGATTGCGAAATGGCTAAGTAATGTAGTCGATAGTGGGTTAACCAAATTAGGCAACCAAATAAGCAAACTTAGGAGATTTTCCAAGTCATATAGTCGATTTTGGAATTGAGTCAGGACCTAATTAATTTGAGATTTAGTTGGGAGATGGCTTCCCGATATTTTCTTGTTCAATTGGATTATGTCTGATTACTCATTTTGACCCCATAGCATATAGGTTCATGATTGTTGGGTCTTTAATGAATTTCTATATGACTTTAATCAGTTACAAGCTGAATAACATCTTCGTCGAGTGCTAGCCAACGATGTAGTTAATTTGGCTAGGTGCTAGGTGACCAAAATAGTCGATGTGTGATCGAAAGTTTGAGATTGGACCTTTTGACATAGACTTGTAGAATGAAAAACTTTTTATTCAGAAAGAGTTCTTATTAATAATACGTGCATAAGTTTTCAGCATTCTACATCCAAGGAATTTTGTGCCATCTAAGTTCTCGATTTTGTAAGCTCCCGGTCGGAGCACTGCCGAGATTTTATAGGGACCCTCCTAATTTGGCGATAATTTTTCTCATTCAATTGGCTTGGATACCTTAGCCCTTCTGAGGACTAGATCTCCGACTTAGAAGATCTTAGGCTTGACCCAGGAATTATAGTATCAAGCAATCATTTGCTAATAGGATGCCATCCTTAGCCGAGCTTTTTCTCGGGTTCATCGAGCAAATCCATGTCTTCCCAGTGCATATTCGAATTGCTTACTTCATCATAATGTTGCATCTGAGTTGAAGGCAATCCGATTTCAATCGAAATCATAGCTTCGGTACTGCATGCCAATTTGAATGGTGTTTCGCCGGTTGGGATCTGAGAAGTCATCCTACATGATCAAAGTACATTATGAAGTTCATTGGCCTAGGTTTTGGCTTGTCCGATTCTCATCTTCAAGCCTTGTAAGATCGTTTGATTGGTGACCTCAACTTCTCCATTGGCCTATGGATGCCTAACTGAGGTGAGTTTGTGGATGATGTGATACTTTATGCAAAATTTCTCAAATTTAGCATTGTTGAATTATCGATTGTTATTTGTAATGATTACTTGGGGTAGACCGAATCGGCAAATGATCGATTTGCATATAAAGTCTGTAGTCTTCTTTTCTGTTATTTATGCCAGGGATTCAGCTTCTACCCACTTCGTAAAGTAATCAATTACCATGATGATGAATTTTCTTTGTCCGCTTGTAGTGGGAATGGATTGAGTATATCAACTTTCCATTGATTAAAAGGCCAAGAGGCCAAAATGGTTGTAAGATGGCTAGATGAGAGTCTTTGTATGTTGGCAAATTTTTGACACTGATCGCACTTCTGCACCAATTTGGTGGCATCTTTCTGCATTGTGAGCTAATAATAAACTTGCTAAAGAATTTTATAGGACAAAGACCTACCCCCAAGTAGTTGCCACAAATGCCCTCGTGTACTTCCTGGAGAGCATAATCGACTTTGGATGGCCAGAGGCACTTGAGCAGGGGTAGTGATAATGATCTTCAATAGAGTTGATTGTCGATGATGACGTATTGATGGTCAACTTCTTTACTTGCCACGTTTCAAGGGAATCAGTCAGTAGGGTTCTGTTATCGATAAAATGGAATATTGGGTCGATCCAACTCGGTTCCCTACCAACTCAAGTTTGCCGAATTTTCTCCTCAATATTGATACTCGGGTGCTCAAGATATTCAACAAGAATTCTTCCAAGTTGATCATACCCAGAAGTAGCAAGTCGGACAAAAAATCTACTCAGGCATTTTTCGACCGAGGAATGTGCAAAATTTCAAAGTAATCAAAATTTGTTTGTAGAGACTTAAGCTTCTGCAAATACCTAAGGAGTATAGGGTCTCGGGCTTCGAATTCCCCTCGGATTGTCCCACGATTAGTTGTGAATCAGTAAATGCCCTCATGCACTTTATGTCGAGATCCTTGATGATTTTCAGTCCGGTAATTAATGCTTCATACTCGGTCTGATTATTTGAAGTCCTGAAAGCAAACCATAGGGCATATTCGATGACCATCCCATCGGTGTTGGTCAAAATGAGACCCGCCCAACATCCTCAAGGATTTGAAGCTCCATCTACATGCAGAATCTAGGTGGGTTTTGAAGCTTCTTTTTGAGGTTGCTTTTTAGCTTGGACATCCTTAGTGGGTACGCATTCGATAATAAAGTCTGCCAGAATTTGAGCTTTCATTAAAAGTCGAGGAACATAAGAAAGATCGAATTCACTGAGTTCTATTGCCCACTTGGCCATTCGCCTCGATGTATCTGGTCGTTGGAGTAGCATCCTTAGGGGAAGGTTGGTGGAGATTTTCACCGAATGGGCCTGAAAATACGGACGTAGCCATCGAATGATTGTAATGATGGAAAAGATGGCTTTCTCAATCTGGAAATATCTTGTTTTTGCCCCGTGCAATACTCGACTTATATAATAAATTGGCTTTTGCACTTTATTTTCTTCTCAAACCAAAACCATACTTACTGCTTCGTTGGTTGCAGCTAAGTATAAGAGTAACTCATCACCGGCATTTGGCTTTATCAAAAGAGGAGGAAAACTCAAATATGGCTTTCTGACACTCTTCCGACCAGGTGAAGTCCTTCATTTGCCTAAGAATTTTGAAGAAGGAAAGGCATCGTTCTGCCGACTTGGATATAAATCGGCTTAGGGATGCGATGCATCTAGCCAATCTCTAAATATCCAGATGAAAAGTAGGCAATTTTATGTCAAGGATGGCACTGATCTTCTCAGGGTTGGCTTCAATGCCGCGTCTCCTGACCATGAAATTAAGAAATTTTTCCAAAGTGATGTCGAAGGCACACTTAGTCAGATCTAATTTTATTTGGTGTCTTCTTAAGGCATCAAAAGCTTCTGCAAGATCGTCGATATGGAGTTGAGCTTCGGTACTTTTGATGAGTATGTCATCAACGTAGACCTCCATGTTCTGATCAATTTGATTCTTAAAGACCTTGTTGACCAATCTTTAGTAAGTGGCATTGGCATTTTTGAGATCGAAAGGCATGAGTTTGTAATAATAAAGGCCCTTAACGGTAATGAACGCCATTTTCTCTTCATCTTCAGGCGCCATCCAAATTTGATTATACTCGAAGAAGGCATCTATAAAGCTGAGTAGTTGTTGGCCAGATGTGGCATCGACTAGTTGGTCAATTCGAAGAAGTAGGAAGCTATCCTTGGGGCAGGCTTTCATTCAAGTTACATATTCACCATTTGCCATTGGCTTTCTTTACCATCATGACATTCGCATCCAATCAGGATAATTGGTCTCACGAATGAAGTCAGTAGTCAACAGCTTATCAACTTCTTAGTCAATGACTTTTTATCGCTCGAGAGTGAAACTTCTCTTTTTCTGTCACACCGGCTTGTATTTTTCATCAACATTCAGTCGATGGATGATTATTTTTAATGGAATGCCTGGCATGTCTGAGGCAGACCAAGAAAAGATGTCTGCATTTTTTCTTAGAAAACTTATTAGCTTTTTTTGCAGCTCATCTGACAAGGAAGACCCAATTTGAATGGTCTTGGTTGGTTCTTCTTCATGGAGTGGTATTTGTACAAGTGGTTCTATAGGTTCTCCTCGACTTTCTTCCTCTCTTAAATTAAGTCCATCAATGGGAAGGGCTTCAATTGGTTGCTTTCTTTTCAGTACCATCAAATAACCCTATCGGGCCAACTATTGGTCCTCCCTCATCTCCCCAACTTCATTCTTTATCGGGAATCATACGAGTAAATCATACGTGGAGACGATTGCCCATAGTGCATTTAATCTGGATCATCCCAGAATGACATTATAGGCTGAAGGAACTTGTACGATGAGAAAGTTGAGTTGTATGGAAGATTGACAAGGACGTTGTCCGGTGGTGATCAGGAGTTCTATTTCTCCTTCCACTTTGACTAAGTCGCTAGTAAATCTGACTAGTAGACTATTTACAAGTTTTAATTGATTAGTCAAAAGACACATCCAGGAGAAAGCATTGTAAAAAATAACATCGACTGAACTTCCATTATCAATAAAATATTATTTTACATCATAATTCACTATCATCGTTGACACAATAATCATGTCATTGTGAGAAGTCTAATTTCTCAAGAATCCTCTTCGGTAAATACAATATCATCCTATTTCCATCGATATTTATGAGAGCTCTTGGAGTCGACTACCTCCTAAAGCTTTAATTCAGCCGAAATCATGTTGATGACACCCACTGGAGGTTGAGCATGAGTTTCTACCTGAGGGGACCTCGTTGAAACCATGTTGATCACACCCATAGGAGGTTAAGCATGAGTTTCTTCCTAAAGAGGCAACCGTGGTTGATCAACCAATTGCAAGAAAGAATAGGTCCTAGTTTAGTTAGGACTTGTATCAACCTAATTTCTAATTTGATTAAAAATTAAATCAAAATTAAATTTGGTTTTATCTAATTTAATTAAGGTCTTGGTTGGACTAAGACCTATTCTAATTGGGTTGAATTAAATCTAATTTAATTTGATCTAAAGAATAAGTTAGACCAAGTCAAAATAGGAGTCTTAGTATGACTAGAACTCCCTATCCTTGCACCACCTTAGTCCCAATGCCCCCCACCCTATTTCTTAGAGGTTTTGGTGACAAAATTCTCCATGCCCCAGCCTTCATGTGTGCCCCCTTGCTCTCCTTTTTTTCTTACATAGAAATTGGTTGGAGACCAAGTCAAACAAGGAGTTGGTTTTGATTTAAATTCTATGAGATAGAATTTTAAGTAACTAAAACTCCTCCCTTTCTTGTGCCGCTCACATCCCTGATTTTTCTCTAGAATTTTTGGTGAAAATAGGGAGGCTTTTGTGTGACAAAAATGGATGGTCCATGCCAAAGAAAAAGGAGGGGGCACCCAAGAGTTGGGTGCCCCGTGTCTTGCCCTTTTTGGATATTCCTTGTCTAGTTATTTGACCTAGACAAGGATTGTTGCATAACTCTCTATTTAAAGGGTCTTTGGACCTAATATTTTTAGAGATTCTAGACATTAGAGAGAGCTTCTTGGGCATGAAAAAGTTGGGCACAGAGAGGTTAGGGCATGGGATTTTGTAAAGATAAAATAAGAGTGCCTTGGTGTGAGAAACAAAGATGAAGAAGAAGGGTTTTTCTTCTAGGGTTTTTCTTTAACCTATTCATCCTTCTTTAGAGATTTTTGAGAGGTGTCTTAGGTTTAAGAATCTCTTTCCTTTCTTTTAAAAAATTGAAGAGTACATATTTTGAAGAAGAAAGATCTAGATCGACCATCGAAGAAAAATCAACACAGTATAGCATACTATGCCGATTTTCGGGCATCAAAGTTTTGATCAGTGATCGAGGGCTCATGTGGATAATTTATAGAGGTCGAATGCATGTACAGCTTAGAGCAACAATCTCAGACCCAAATCAGCAAGTTAATAAACTCAATTTGCAAAGATAAGGATGATATGATCTCCTTATTATATATCTAGATTTGATTTAGTGTAGATTTATGTTGATATGATCAACATATTTTCTTTTGATATTTTAATTTTTGATTTAATAGCATACATAGATCATATAATAGGATCCTAGATCTAAGGATTTTTTTGTATATTTATAAATTAATTTAATTAATTTATCTTTTCTGCTGCATAAATTTGAAAAAGTTTCAAAATCTAACTCTGAAATCCTAGATCTATTTCCTTCAATTGGTATCAAAGTCATGTTACTTTATTACATAATTTTATGCATATTTAGATTATTTTTTAAATTAGATCTAATTTATAGTCTAATTTTAAATCTAAAATTAAAAATTAGATCACATGAACTAATTATAAGGTTATCCTGTTGTAAGATTTACCCCTTATAGTGGAGAGGTTATTCTAGTTCGTGTAGATCTGATTTAAATCATAAATTTGTTAGATATGATCTAGATTAATTTATAATTTATAAGATTTAAAAGATATTTAAATCTAAAAATAAATATTTTAAATTACATGGATTGATTATAAAATTATCCTACTGTAAGATTTATCCTTTACAATGGAGAGGTTGTCCTAGTACGTGCTGATCTAAAATTCTGATCATAAAATTTTAGATTAGATCTAAAAAATTTTGTGATCTAATTAAAAATATTTTAATCTATTTTTTTATCATCATAAATATGTTAGATTTAATCTAAGATAATTTATGATTGATTAGAATTGAAATAGTTTTAATTACATGAACATGTTTAGACTAAATCTAAAGTACTTTCATATTTATTTTATTTGTATATTGATTATAAATCAAACATGCAACTGGTTGGTAGAACCATGTTATAAAAATATTTTGTAAATATAAAAATTATTTTTGAAATGCTGAATCCCAACCCTCAGCCCAAAATTTAATTAAGAATTAAGAGTTGTTTTGATTAGGATCTAGGATTGTGACTTGAATATCCTAAGACATAAATCATAACACATTTGATTAATGGATAAGGGAAAATTAGGTTCATTAATTGGGTTAGACCGAAGGTTAGATTAAAGAATGGACTTAATTAGAGAATTAACTAAATCTAATCAATAGTTGTCTTAGATTAGATCAAGAATTTTGTAGATCAATTACAATAGTTGTACTTGGTCAAGTCTATGTCTTTAATGAGAACTAAGATGGACTTGATTCTTGGCTATGTGGTCTAGCACGAGCTGTTAGGTTGATCCAATCGAAACTAATTATTCAGTTGGTGTCTAAGGTAAGTCTGACAATCTAGATCGGTAGTTTTTAATTGGTAGTCTGCTTATCTGGCCATTTTTGATGGTATCTAAGGTAAGCTTTGGCAAACCCTCCCACCGATCTCACTTACCTGACATTCTTGGTGAAATTATATTTTGATCAAATCACTTGACAATTTGAACTGACCCATGTCAGCTAGGTAAATCAGTGTGACTGATTTAGGTGCTCCTAGACCAGCCTTATAATAGTCTATCTTAATTTGACTTTGTGAAGCCAGTAAGAGGATCATAACAAGCTAGTTCATCTGACCTTCTTCCTTCTTTAAATCAAATCAATTAAATTCTTTAAAATTATTAGATCCTTAAAAATGAAATAGTTATGGTGATAACTCGATCATTGCCTCCCATTAAGGTGGATGGTAATGAGTCCACTACTCTAGGTGGACATTGGAGGCACCTTGTGCCTGGTGTTCATCAAGATATTAAAATTATTATTCATTATATGATGATTAAATTGCACTCTTTGAATGGCAAACAGGTTAGCCAGAGCTTTCTTTGAGCCTAGTCGTCGTTCGTTTGATGCATCGAACTCAATCATGTTAATGGTTGGACCTAACTAGGACTTTTAGTGAAGGCCATAGCCTACTAAAAAGATACCTGGGGTAAAACTTAATACTAGAAATTGTTTAGAGAAATAATTGGTTAAGAACCTATCTATAGATGCATATGGGTTAGCCAGAGCTTTTCTCGAGTCCGTATGCAGTCTGTGTGGATTCTAGTACCCACTAAGGAATTAAGATAATTCTTTGAATTGGAGGTAGAGGCTACCAATTCGAATAAAATAGTGGAAGAATCTTTTGATTAAAGTCTAAATCTTTAGGTTTGATAAATCATTTACTAATTAGACTTTTGGTTCTTCTTTGTGCAGTTAAGACTAAATCCTAGTTGCTCCATTCACTGTAAGACAGTGATATACTCATGGGACCCAACTTTGATAATAAGTATCGAAAGTTGAATATTGTTCAACAACATGAAGAGGTTCATGTTGGAGCTTCCATGCCTAGTCTAAACAAAAGATCCAAGACTAACCTAGATCAGGCAGAGTGCTTTTACCATAAGAAGTAGGGATACTGAAAGAGGAACTGTCCTCAGCACCTTACTTTCTATGATCCCAATAGGCTAAACAAGAGAAAAGAGCAAGGAGTTGTTAATCAAGGATGTTATATGATAACATCTTATAATTTTTCTATTTATGATATTACTATCTGGATATTGGATACCGAAAGTCTAGTTCATATTTGTAATTCATAATAAGAAGTTCAAGTTAGTAGAAAATTAAAAAATAGGATGATTCCTAAATGTTGGAGATCGAAGATTTATTCCAATTCTAGTTATAGAAAGAGTTCAGCTTATTTTCAATGATAATATCATTTCTTTAGATAAATGTCATTATTATCCTTTTTTTTTTTATGAATATAATTTCTATTAGCCTTTTGGCTAAAGATGGTTATCATTTATCAATAAAGAAAGATTATTGCGATATCATTATAAATGATGTTACGATAATGCAAGGACAACAAAGAAATGGGATTTATATTTTAACACAACATGTGAGTGTAATGTACACTTCTAAAAAATGCCCTAGATAATATCTCTGATATCTACCTATGGCACTGTAGGTTAGATCACATTAACAAGAACAAGATAAATAGGTTGACTCAAGAGGAAATCTTCAAAGTCAGTGATTGTGAATTACTTCCAACCTATGAGTTCTGTCTTCTTAAAAAAATGATAAAGTTATTTTTTACTGAAAAAAATAAAAGAGCCACCAAGCTCTTAGGTCTAGTATATACTGATGTATGTGTTTCTATAAGCACGAGTGCTAGAGATGGATATTTCTACTTCATTACTTTCATAGATGATTTATCCAGAAATGGATATGTCTATCTGATGAAACACAAGTTAGATTCATTTGAAATATTCAAATGATTTCGAAATGAAGTAGAAAATAAATTGAAAAAGGTATTAAAATTCTTCAATTAGATCGAGAAGGTGAATACCTATCCAGTGAGTTTTTGACATATCTAGGAGAGAATGGAATTCTCTCATAGTAGACTCCTCTAAGGACACCAAAACATAATGGTGTATCTGAAAGGAGGAATCAGATTTTATTAGACATGGTTTGATCCATGATGGAATTTGCTGTCTGCCTAATTTATTTTGGGGTTATGCTCTTAAGACTACATGTTTTAAATTGAACAATGTACCAAGTAAATCTGTTACAAACATTCCATATGAGATGTGGACTGGATGTAGAACTACACTCTCTCACCTTCAGATTTGGGGTTGTCCAGCCCATGTCAAATGTTTGCAAATAGATAAACTTGGATCCCAGTCTGATAAGTGTGTATTTATAGGATATCCGAAGAAAACTAGGAGTTATTATTTCAACCATGCTAAAGAACAAAAGATGTTCGTCAGTAATAAGGCAATCTTTCTAGAAAAGAAGTTCTTTCATGAAGGAACTATTGTCTCTAAAGTTAAACTTGAGAAAGTTCAATAGATAGAAAAATCGACACTAGTAGCTAAATCTGAATTAGATTTAATTAGATCAAATTCGGAACCCAATGTACCTGCATCATTAAGGTGATCCGATAGAGTATCATGTCATTCAAATAGATACTACAGTTTTTTGATCCGGGATGGTGATCCTATCGAACTTGATGAGAATGATGAGGATCCGATCACCAATATGGATGCAATGTAGAGACCTGATTCCAAAAAATGACTTAAGACCACGAAATCCAAGATGGAGTCCATGAAGGTCAACGATGTGTAGACATTGGTTGATCCATCCAAAAGGATTAAATCCATTGGGTGTAAATGGATCTTCAAAAGGAAGAGAGGCATAGATGGAAAGGTGGAGACCTATAAAGCCCGTCTAGTTGCCAAAGGGTATCATCAATATTGTGGTATTAATTATGACAAGTCGTTTTTTTATGTGGTAATGCTTAAATCCATTTTGATAATACTTACAATAGTTGCCCATCTAGATTATGAAATTTAGCAAATGAATGTAAAGACAGCTTTCTGAATGGAGAGCTGATTGAAGAGGTGTATATGATACAATCTGAAGGATTCACATCCATAGATGAGTCTAAGGTATGCAAGCTTTAGAGATCCATTTATGAATTAAAGCAAACATCTCAAAGTTGGAACATGTGTTTTGATAAGATGATCAAAATGTATGGCTTCGTTAAGAATGGAGAAGAGCCCTATATTTATAAATGTGCAAATGGTTTAGCGATGGTATTCCTTATCTTGTACATGGATGATATTCTCTTAATCAGAAACGATATCCCCGCATTATAAGGAGTAAAAGTTTGGTTGTCATCTCAGTTCTCCATGAACGACTTGGGTGAAGCATCCTACATTCTAGGAATGAAGATCTATAGGTATAGATCTAAGAGGATGCTTGGGTTATTCCAGTCCATATACATAGAAACTATGCTAAAGAAGTTTAGCATGGAGAATTCCAAAAAGGGCTATCTTCTGATAGGCCATGAAATTTCTTTCTCTAAGAAAGATTGTCTGATAACTCCTGAAGCGAGAGAGCATATGAATAGCATCCCATATGCTTTGATAGTGGGATCTATCATATATGCCATGACATGTATGAGACCAGATGTGGTATATTCACTAAGAGTAGTGAGTAGATACCAATCTGATCTAGAAGAGAATCATTGGAAAGTGTTAAAAGCCATCCTTAAGTATTTAAGAAATACTAAGGACCAATAGTTGATTTATGATGAGTTAGATCTGAAACTTATGGGGTTTATTAACTCCAGCTTTTAATCTGACTATGATAATAGTAGAAGCATGTTGGGTAATATCTTTATTCTAAATGGTGAAGCCATCTGCTGGAAGAGTTCCAAGCAACATACTGTGACAGACTATTTGTGAAGTAGAGTATATTGCAGCATCAGATGCCCTGAAGAAAGCTATGTGGCTGAGAAAATTCATTACCGAGCTCGGAGTAGCATCCTTCTTTGATAGATCGGTCCTGCTCTATTGCTACAGCACTGGTGCTATTGCTTAGGCGAAGGAACCAAAAGCACACCAGTGAACGAAGGATATACTATGCTACTACCATCTAGTCCAAAAGATCATGGATCGAGGTGATGTCGACCTTCAAAAGATCGATGAAAAGGAGAACCTAGCCGACTCCTTCACTAAAGCCCTAGCGATAAAGAAGTTCGACGATCATAAGTTGAAGATGGGTATTAGATACTATAACGAGTGGCTTTGGGATAAGTAAAAATTGTTGAAAATCATGTTCTAAAATCAATCATTAGCTTGTTGACGATTAAGCTACCTTATAATTATAATTGATTTATTAATGAATAAAATAAATATTTTAGCATTTTCATCATAAAGTCTACATCTTCTAGTGAACTTCATTATTATGATGAAGTTCTTAGGACTATTTAGTTTCGATAAAGAGAGCATTTATTGGTTAGTCTTTAAATTATTCATGATCAAATGATACGCTGTTAATTAGGACGATAGTATTTATCGAGCATAAGTCATTGTATGCCATATAGGTTGGTTGTCCTCTTAACTAAGGAGTGTAGAGACACTAGTATGGTATAGTGAGATGTAAGGGTACATCGTCACTGAATATGACCAACATCAGAGCATTCTGCTATCGAGAATTGCTCTGATGGGATATTGGTATAAGTATTTCTTAGACCTGAGATCACTACAATAGCTTGTAAGCAACTCACTATGTTGGAAATTATGTTCCAAAGCCAATCATCAGCCTATTGACGGTTGAGATATTATAATTAATTTATTAATTAATAAAAAATATTTTGGTATTTTTTTCATCATAAGTTTACATCTTCTAATGAATTTCATTATTGTGATGAAGTTCTTAGGACTGTTTAATTTTGATAAAGAGAGGATTTATCGATTAGTTCTTAAATGGATTCACGATCAAATGATAGGCTATTAATTAGGATAACAGCATCTATCGAGCATAGATCCCTATATGCCATATAGATTGGTTGTCTTCTTAACCAAGGAGTATAGAGACATTGGTATGGCATACAGATGAGATGTATGGGTATATCATCATTGAACGTGACCAACTTCAGGGCATTCTGCTATCGAGAATGTCTCTGATGAGATATAGGTATAAGTATCCCTTAGATCTGAGATCATTTTAGTGACTTGCAAGCAACTCACTGTGCTTTGATTCTAGACTAACTGAATTTTTAATTCAACAATGGAAGCCTTCTAGGCACAGTCAAGTACTTGTAAAGTCGGAGTGTGATCAAGATGGAATTGATCACTCCAAGAGTTGGAGAAGAATGTATCACTGTATTTCAATATAGCAAAACCTTGGTCAGGATAATCTATCAGATGAATTTGATATTTTGAAATACAATATGGACAATCTGATCAGAGTTGACAGTTGAACTTTGAGGTATCCTACGAGCATTATGGTCAAGGGGATGAATTATATAGAAACTATATCTGCATGGGTTCTAAGGATGGTGTTCTACACCTTCAACATATTTGGCCATCGGGTATCATTGCTAGATGGTCACTTTGATTGGTATAAAAATTTATTTTTATACTATCGACTTAGGTTCAGACCTATGAGATCATACACATTAGAGCTTATAATCTCATCGAATGGTTGATCAATGATTAAGAATCGTTCTAGGGTTAAACAATTAATATGATTGGTGTTTAACCTAGTGCAAGTGTTACAGGAGGATCGATTAGTAATTAAATTACTAATTGGCTTAATTTGATTAAACTAATAGACTGAGATTAAGTCTAATTAAATATAATTTAATTAGATTTAGTTTGAACTTGATTGGATCAAGTCCAATTGGTTTATTGGATAAGCCAAGTGCAAGGAAGAACTAGTCCAAGTCTAACTAGGACTCGGATTAACCCAATTTTCTAATTTGATTAAAAAATAAATTAAAATTAAATATAATTTAATTTAATTTAATTAATTTTTTAAATGGGTTAGGATCTTATTTAATTAGATTGATTTAATCTTGATTTTATTTGGTTAAAAGATCTTATTTGACCAAGTCAAAATAGGAGTCCTAGTATGACTAGGACTCCCTATCTCCTTGCGCCACCTTGGTCCCAATGCCCCTCATACTTATGTTTTAAATATTTTTCATGGAAAATCCTTTTCTTCTTGATTTTCATGCCTCCTCTCTCCCTCCAAGTTATATGTGGAAGTTAGGTGGAAGACCAAGTCAAAGGAGGAATTGGTTTTGCTTAGGATTCTATAATATGGAATCCTTGTTGACTGAAACATCTTCCCTTGAGTGCCGCCTCCTCTTTTAATTAATTTTTCTCTTATTCTATGAAAATAATCTCTTTGTTTATGTGCCCTCCATTACTGGACCACGTCAAAAATTATGGAGGAGGCACCATGCCCCAACAATTTTTCATGTTTGGATATTCCTAGTCTAAAAATTTGACCTAACTTGGACTCTTCTGTTTTCCTATTTATTGAATAAATTTTATTCTAATTTTTTCATAAAATATAAAACTTTGGGAAAGGTTTGGGATGTGCAAAAATAAAAGGAAGAGGATCCTTGGGCATGGGGGTTCCATAGGCACCAAACTAGGTGTCTAGGTGAGAGAAAAGAGAAGAAGAAGAGGGTCTTCTTTAAGACTATTTTATTTTCAATCTCTTCTCCTTTTTTTTGAGTTTTTTTTAGAGAGTCTCAGATCATCAAACTCTCATCTTCTTTTTCATATTTTAGAGAATCCAAATTTTAAAGAAGAAAGCATCGGATCCATCGTCGAAGAAGGATCAGCACAGTACTAGCATGCTGTGCTGATTTCCTGCATCGAACTTCAGATAAGAGATCGTAGGCTCGTGTGGACGATTCCTAGAGGTCGGATGCTTGTGTGGCCTATGACTTTATCCTCAAGTCTGGATCAGTAAGTTAGAACATTTAAACTTGCTCAAGTAATAGATAAGATCTATAAACTTCATACCCGCATTTGATGTAGTATAGATCTATATTGATTTGATCAATATTTTTCTTTCTTATTTAATTTTAATTTTTGATTTAATATCATACCTTAATTATGTAATAGATCTAAGATCTAGATATTTATATGATTATTTAAATAAATTTTATATTTATTTAAATCTTCCACTGTAAGATCTTGAAAAAGTTTCAAGATCTACCTATGAAACCCTAGATCTGGTTCCTTCAATTGATATCAGAGCCTAGGTTCTTATTACATGATTTTTATGCATGTCTAAATTATATTTTAAATTAGATCTAATTTATAATTTATTTATTAAATCTAAAAAAATAAAAAATAAAATATTTTAGATTGCACGGACTGCCATAAGGTTGTCCTGCTATAAGATTTATTCCTTACAGTGAATAGGTTATCCTAGTACGTACTGATCTAAAATATTAATAATAAAATTTTAGATTAGATCTAAAAGATTTTATGATCTGATTAAAAATATTATAATCTAATTTCAATCATCATAAATATGTTAGATTTGATCTCGGAATATTTATGATTGATTATTATTAAAACTATTTCAGTTACATAAACCTGTTTAGATTAGATCTAAAGTAGTTTTATGTTTATTTTACTTGCATATTGATTATGAATCAAACATGTAACTTAGTTGATAGAACCATGTTGTAAAAATATTTTATAAATATAAAAATTATTTTTGAAAAGCCAAACCCCAACCCTCAGCCCAAAATTTTATTGAGAATTAAGAAGTTGATTGATTAGGATCTAGGTTTGTGAATTGAAGATCCTAAGACACAAATCATAACACATTGGGTTAAATGGGTTAGTGGGGATCAAGTCCATTAATTGGGTTAGACCTATGGTTAGATTAAAGAATAAATTTAATTAGAGAATTGACTAAATCTAATCAACTATTATCTTAGATTAGGTCAAGGATTCTCTAGATCAATTGCAATAGTTGTAGTTGGTCAAATCCATGTCTTTAATAAGACCCAAAATGGACTTGATTCTTGGGTATGTTGTCTAGCACGAACTATTAGATTGATCTAATTAAAACTAATTAAATCAGTTGATGTCTAAGATAAATCAGACCAGTGGTTTTTAATTGGCAGCCTGCTTACTTGGCCATTTTTGATGGTGTCTAAGGCAAGCCTAGCAGATCCTTCCACTGATCGAACTTACCTAGCCTATTGATGAGATTATGTTTTGATCAAATTGCTTGACTATTCGAGCTAACCTATGTCAGCTAGGTAAATCAGTTTGATTGATTTAGGTGCTCCTAGACCAGCCTATTAATGGTCTCCCTTAAGCTGACTTGGTAAAGTTAGTGAAAGGATTATAACAAGCTGGTTAATCTGATCTGCTCACTTTTATAAATAAATACTCTAAAATTATTAGATCCCTAAAATAAAATAGTTATATGATAACTGAATCATAGCCTTCCATTAAAGTGGATGATAATGGGCCCATCAGTCAGATAATCACTGGAGGCCCAAAAGCCTGGTGCTTATCGATTGATGGAATTATCATTCATTATATAATCTCTTGGATACATCTTTCTAAATGGTGGTCAGGTGGGCCAACCAAAGTTGGGGCTAATCATTCATTAGTTGGATGGGCCAAGTATGGTCATGTTAATGATTGGACCTAACTGAACCCTTTTCTAAGAAGGCCAAAGCCAACTGATCAGGGTCTGAGGCAAAATTTAATTACTAAAAATTATTTAAAAAAATAATTGGTTATGAACCTATCCTTAGATGTATATGGGTGGGCTAACCAAAGTTGGGCTTGTGTACAGTCTATGTGAATTCTAGTACCCACTAAAGAATTAGGATAATTCCTCGAATTGGAGGTGGAGGCTACCAATTCGAATAAAATAGTGGGAGAAACCTTTTGATTAAAATCCAAATATTTAGATTTAATGAATCAATTACTAATTAGGTTTTGGTTTTTCTTTATGTTAACATGGCTACTTCTCTATCACTCCGATCATTGTTGGATAATGATAAGTTGGTGGGACCCAACTTTGGTAGCTGGTACCAAAAGTTGAAGATTATCTTGAAGCATAAATGGATCCTAAATATGCTGATAGATCCTACACCTGAGGAGCCAGCTGCCAATGTACGTGGAATAGTTAGAGACACTTATCAGAAGTGGCTCCAACCATAGTGCGCTGCATTATGCTAGCTGCGATGAGCGATGAGTTCAGTCGCAAGTTTGAGATAGCTCAGCTGAACAAAATGCTCCAAATGTTGGAGGATTCTTTTGGCACACCCGACGACGTTGAGAGGCACAAGACTAGTTGTACCATCTTCAATGCTAGAATTCTGGATGGTGCCTCTGTCACTGATCATGTATTGTATATAATCGAGCTGATAGAGCGCTTGAGCAAGCTCGGCTTTCTCTTTAAACAACTTGGGAAAGATGCAATACTGAACTCGCTGCCCAAATCTTATCTTCCATTTCTTACACATTATAGAATGTCAAAGTTTGAAGTAGACTACCACGGGTTACTTTAGAACTTTGAGAAGGATCACCAACTCTATAAGGAGTCGGTAAACTTAGTGGGAGATTCGTCTTCTCATTCTCGATCCTTTGGAAAAGGAAAGAAGAATAAGAAGAAGAAAGCCAGGAAGGTGCATGTTCATGCTAGGACACCTGTGCAGTCTTAGACCCCAAAGATCAAGCCTGATAAGAGTCAAGCCGAATGCTTCTTTTGCAAGAAGCGGGAGCACTAGAAGAGGAACTATCCTCAGTACATTGCCTTCCTGGATCCAAACAGGTAGAGAAAGAAATAAGCTATTGCTGGACAAGGTATTTATATGATAACTTCTTATACTTTCTCTATTTATGATATTACTGACTGAGAATTGGATACCGGTAGCCCTTACCATATTTGCAATTCATTGCAGGGGTTGCAGATTAGTAGAAGATTCAAGCAAGGCGAAAGATTCTTGAATGTTGGAGATGGAAGATCAGTTCCAGTTCTAGTTTTAGAAGTTTCGAAATTTATATTTGAATCTCATACCGTTGTTCTTAGTGATTGTCATTTCTATCATAGTTTCATTTTAAATATCATTTCTGTAGGCCTTTTGGCCATAAATAATTATGAAATTTTAATAAAGAAGTAAGTTTGTAATATTATTGTGAATGGTGTTACTACTTTCTGTGGATAATTGAATAATGGTATATATATGTTATCACAATCTATTAATGTAGTCTATTTTACTGGCAAGCACCCTAGATTAGATAGTGTATCAGATATCTACTTATGACACTGTAGCCTAGGTCATATAAACAAGAACAGGATAAACATGTTAACTCAAGAGGGAATCCTCGAAGTCAATAATTGTGAATCACTTTCAACCTATGAGTTCTGTCTTTTTGGTAAAATAACTAATTCATCTTTTATTGAAAAAGATGAGAGAACCGATGAGCTTTTAGGTCTAGTACATACTGATGTATGTGGACCAATGAGCATAAGTGTCGAAGATGGATATGTCTACTTCATCACTTTCATAGATGATCTATCCAAATATGGATATATCTATCTGATGAAACATAAGTCGAATTCTTTTGAAATATTCAAATGATTCTGAAGTGAAGTAGAAGAACAAACTGGAAAGAGTATTAAATCTCTTCGATCTAACCGAGGAGGAGAATACCTTTCTGGTGAGTTTTTCACATATCTAGGAGAGAATGAAATTCTCTTCCAATGGACTTCTCCTGTAACACCACAGCATAATGGTGTGTCTGAAAGGAGGAATCAGACTCTATTAGACATGGTCTGATCCATGATGAGATTTTTCAGCTTGTCGATATCCTTCGGAGGATATGTACTCGAATCGACTTGTTATCTATTAAATAGGATTCCAAGTAAGTCTATAGTTAAAACCCCATATGAGATATGGATAGGGTGTAAGCCAGCACTTTCACACCTTAGAGTTTGCGGGTGTCCGACTTATGTCAAACGGTTAGTTACAAACAAACTTGGACCAAGGTCTACATTCATAGGGTACCTAAAAGAGACCAAAGGATACTATTTCTACCATGCTGGTGAACAAAAGGTGTTCGTCAGCCTTAGGGCAACCTTTTTGAAAAAGAAGTTTCTTGATGAAGGAATTGTTGCCTCTAAGATTGAACTTAACGAAGTTCAACAGATAGAAAGTCCGACATAGAATGTTGAACCTAAGCCAAATTTGATCAGATCAGATCTGAAGCCTAGTAAACCCGCACCATTAAGATGATCCAGTAGAGTACCACACCATCCCGAATACATACTATGGATTCTTGGTCTAGGATGGTGATCACATTGAACTCGATGAGAACAATGAGGATCCGATCATTTATATGGATGTGATGTAGAGATCTGACTCTGAGAAATGGCTAGAAGCCATGAGATTCAAAATGGATTTCATGAAGGTCAATGATGTATGGACATTAGTTGACCCACCTGAAGGGATTAAACCCATTAGATGTAAATGGATCTTCAAAAGGAAGAGGGGCACAGACGAAAAGGTGGAGACCTATAAAGCCCATCTGGTTGCTAAGAGGTATCGTCAACATTATCGTATTGACTATGATGAGATGTTCTCTCCTATGATAATGCTCAAGTCCGTTCGGATCATGATTGCCATTGCTACCCATCTAAACTATAAGATCTAGCAGATGGATGTAAAGATAGCTTTCTTAAATAAAGAGCTGACCGAAGAGGTATATATGATACAACTTAAAGGATTCATATCCATAGATGAGTCCAAGGTGTGCAAGCTTCAGAGATCCATTGATGGATTGAAGCAGACATCTCGAAGTTGGAACATGCATTCTGATAAAATGATTAAAGCATATGGCTTCGTTAAGAATGAAGAAGAATCCTGCATTTGCAAATGAGCAAATGGTCCAGCAATGGTATTTCTTATTTTGTACGTGAACGATATTCTCTTAATCGAAAATGACATCCCCACATTATAAGGAATAAAAGTCTAGTTATCATCACAGTTCTTCATGAAGAACTTGGGTGAAGCATCCTACATCCTAAGAATGAAGATCTATAGGGATAGATCTAAAAGGATGCTTGGTATATCCCAATCAACGTACATAAAAATTATGCTGAAGAGGTTCAGCATGGAGAATTCTAAAAAGGGCTATCTTTTGATAGGCTAAGAAATTTTTCTCTCTAAGAATGATTGTCTGACAACTCCTGAAGAGAGAGAGCGTATGAGTAGAATTTCATATACTTCGATAGTGGGGTTTATTATGTATATAATGATATGTACGAGATCAGACATGGCATACTCATTAGGAGTAGTGAGTAGATACCAATCTGACCCTGGAGAAAATCACTAAAAGGTGGTTAAAACCATCCTTAAGTATTTGAGAAATACTAAGGATCAATAGTTGATTTATGGTGAGTCAGATCTGAAGCTTGTAGGATTTACAGACTTTAGCTTTCAATCTGATCATGATGATAGTAAAAGTATGTCGGAATATATCTTTACTCTAAATGGTGGAGCCATCAACTGAAAAAATTTCAAGCAGCATACAGTGGCTGACTCTATTTATGAAATAGATATATGACAGCATCAGATGCAACAGAAAAAGCTGTGTGGCTGAGGAAGTTCATCACCAATCTCGAAGTAGCATCCTCCATTGATGGTCCAGTCCTGCTCTACTACGATAGCATTGGCACCATAGCTCAAGCAAAGGAACTGAAGCCACACCAGCGAACAAAATACATTCTGCGCCGCTTTCATTTGGTTCGTGAGATCATGGATCGTGGTGATGTCGACCTTCAGAAGATTGACAAAAAGAAGAACCTAGCCAACCCCTTCACTAAAGTCCTGGCAATCAAGGAGTTCGATAACCATAAGTCGAAGATGGGTATTAGATACTGTGCCAAGTGGCTTTAGGATAAGTGGGAGTTATTGAAAATTATGTTCCAAAATCAATCGTCAGCCTGTTGATAGTTAAGATATTGTAATTGATTTATTAATTAATAAAAAATATTTTGGCATTTTTTTCATCATAAGTTTACATCTTCTAATGAACTCCATTATTGTGATGAAGTCCTTGGGACTCTTTAGTTTCGATAAAGAGAGAATTTATCGATTAGTCCTTAAATGGGTTCATGATTAAATGATAGGCTGTTAATTAGGACAACAGCATCTATCGAGCATAGGTCGCTATATGCCATAAGGATTGATTATCCTCTTAACTAAGGATTGTGGAGACACTGGTATGGTATACAGGTGAGATGTATGGGTACATCATCATTGAACGTGACCAACTCTAGAGCATTCTGCTATCGAGAATGTCTCTGATGGGATATAGGTATAAGTATCCCTTAGATCTGAGATCACCTCAGTGACTTACAAGCAACTCACTATGCTTTGGTACCAGACTAACTGAATTTTTAATTTAGTAATGGAAGGCTTCTAGGCACAGTCAAGTACTTGCGAAGTCGAAGTATGATCAAGATGGAATTGACCACTCCAAGAGTTGGAGAAGAATGTATCATTGTATTTCAATATAGCAAAACCTTGACCAGAATAATTCATCAGATGGATTTGATATTTTAAAGTACAACGTAGATAATCTGATTAGAGTTGATAGTTAAACTCTAAGGTATCCTACAAGCATTGTGGTCAAGGGAATGAATTATATGGAAACTATATCCGCATGGGTTCTCTAAGGATGGTGTTCTACACCTTCGACCTATCCGGCTGTCGGATATCATTGCTAGATGGTCACTTCGATTAGTATAAAAATTTATTTTCATGCTACCAACTTAGGTTCGAACCTATGAGGTCACATACATTAGAGCTTATGATGTCATCGAATGGTTGATCAATGATTAAGAATCGTTCTAGGGTTAAACAATTAATACGATTGGTGTTTAACCTAGTGCAAGTGTTGCAGGAAGATCGATTAGCAATTAAATTATTAATTAACTTAATTTAATTAAATAAATAGATTGAGATTAAGTTTAATTAAATATAATTTAATTAAATTTAGTTTGGGCTTGATTGGATCAAGTCCAATTGGTTTATTGGATAAGCCAAGTGCAAGGAAGAACTAATCCTAGTCTAACTAGGACTCGATTAACCTAATTTTTTAATTTAATTAAAAAATAAATTAGAATTAAATATAATATAATTTAATTTAATTAAATATTTAAATGGGTCAGGGTCTTATTTAATTTAGTTGGTTTAATCTTTATTTTATTTGGTTAAAAGATCTTATTTGACCAAGTCAAAATAGGAGTCCTAGTGTGATTAGGACTCCCTATCTCCTTGCGCCACCTTGGTCCTAATACCCCCCATACCTATTTTCTAGATATTTTTAATGGAAAATCTCTTTCTTCCTGATTTCCACATCCTCTCTCTCCCTCCAAGTCATATTTGGAAGTTAGGTGGAAGACAAAGTCAAAGGAGGAATTGATTTTGCTTAGGATTCTATGAGATAGAATCCTTATTGATCAAAACATCTTTCCTTGAGTACCACCCCCTCTTTTAATTAATTCTTCTCTTATTCTATGAAAATAATCTCTTTTTTTGTGCACCATCCCTTGTTGGTCCACACCAAAAATTATGGAGGAGGCGCCCAAGAGTTGGGCACCCCAAC
Organism: Cocos nucifera; assembly: GCA_006176705.1. Taxonomy (NCBI): domain Eukaryota; kingdom Viridiplantae; phylum Streptophyta; class Magnoliopsida; order Arecales; family Arecaceae; genus Cocos; species Cocos nucifera. The sequence goes on along the minus strand of QRFJ01004017.1, from coordinate 40,488 downwards.
AACTTTCCATGTTTGGATATTCCTAGTCTAGAAATTTGACCTAACTTGGACTCTTCTTTTTCCCTATTTATTGGATAAATTTTATTCTAATTATTTTGTAAAATATAGAGCTTTGGAAGAGGTTTGGGGTGTGCAAAAATTAGAGGAAGCGGATCCTTGGGCATGTGGGTTTCATAGGCACCAAACTAGGTATCTAGGTGAGAGAAAAGAGAAGAAGAAGAGGGTCTTCTTCTAAGGCTGTTTTATTTTCAATCTCTCCTCCTTTCTTTTGAGTTTTTTTTGAGAGAGTCTCAGATCAGCAAACTCTCATCTTCCTTCTCATATTTTGGAGACTCTAAATTTCAAAGAAGGGAGCATCGGATCGATTATCGAAGAAGGATCAGCACAGTACTAGCATGCTGTGCTGATTTCCTACATCGGACTTCAGATTAGAGATCATAGGCTCGTGTGGATGACTCCTAGAGATCGGTCACACGTGCGGCTCATAATTTCATCCTCAAGCCTCGATCAACAAGTTAGAATATTTAAACTTGCTTAGGTAATAGATTCGATCTACAAACTTCATACCTGCATTTGATGTAGTGTAGATCTAGGTTGATTTGATCAACCTTTTTCTTTCTTATTTGATTTTAATTTTTGATTTAATATCATATCTTAATCATATAATCAATCTAAGATCTAGGTGTTTACATAGTTATTTAAATAAATTTTAGATTTATTTAAGTCTTTCGCTGCAAGATCTTGAAAAAATTTCAAGATCTACCTGTGAAATCCTTGATCTGGTTCCTTCATACTATGCTTTGATACCGGACTAACTAAATTTCTAATTCAGTAATGAAAGATTTTTGAGCATAGTCAAGTACTTGTAAAGTCGATGAGTGATCAAGAAGGGATTGACCACTCCAAGAGTTGGAGAAGAATGCATCACTATATTTCAATGTAGCAAAACCTTGGCCAGGATAATCCATAAGATGGATTTGGTATTTTGAGATACAATATGGATGATCTAATCAGGGTTGACAGTTAAACTCTGAGGTATCCTACAAGCATTTTGGTCATGGAGATGAATTATATAGAAACTATATTCACATGGATTCTAAGGATGTTGTTCTACATATTCGACCTATTCGGCCACGTGTATCATTGCTAGATGGTCACTCTGATTAGTATAAAAATTTATTTTTGTACTATTGGCTTAGGTTCGAACCTATGGGATCATACACATAAGAGTTCTCAATCTAATTGGATGGTTAATTGATGATTAAGAATCATTCTAGGGTTAAACATTCAATACGATTGATATTTAACCTAGTGCAAGTATTGCAGGAGGATCGATTATTAATTAGATTGCTAATTAGATTAATTTAATTAAGTTAGAGGATTGAGATTAAATATAATTAAATATGATTTAATTAAATTTGATTTCGGCTTGATTGGATTAAGTTTAATTGATTTATTAGATAAGTCAATTGCAAGAAAGAATGAGTCTTAGTTCAGTTAGAACTTTTATCAATCTAATTTCTAATTTGATTAAAAATTAAATCAGAATTTATTGATCCTAGGTATGATTTTGATTAATAACAAAATATTTGAGTCGATTTTTGGTACTAATAACTTGGTTGGAATGTTTATGACAAAGTTTAGAAAGAATAGGAACTCATTTCAGTAATGCTCCATATTTAATTAAAAGAACCAAGAAAAAGGAGCAAAAAGAGATCAAGCCAAATGCATTTCAAAGAATACTAGATCAGAAATGAATAAAAGAAAAGTTTAAAGTTGGATCCAGCATAGTTTCAGTAGTTGGCATAAATCAGGAGTCGACTCCAAATTGAAAAAAGCTGACTCACGGGCTCAGATAGGCACCAGGCTCAAAATAGAAGACTTTAATAAGAATCCTATCGTAGGAGTCGACTCATGGGGGATTCGACTTAAGAAAAGTAGAAGTCAACTCATGTTTCAGAAAAGGCACCAGTCCAAGAATAGAATGCAAAATTTTTCATCCTATGACTGAAATCGACTCACGAAGTTCAGAAGTTGACTCCAGCATGTAGAACTGATACGAGACAGAAATACAGAGAGTCAGAATTTTTTATCATGAAGCTAAAGTCAACTTTAGACTTTAGGGAGTCAACTTTCAAATTTCTGATAGCCCCAATGGCTAGTTCCCAAAACTATCCAGATTTCATTTTTCACCCTCTAAATGGCTTTTTCTAATGTTCCAATGACTTTTACAAACCCATCTTTTGGAACCTTCTTAACTTTGGATTAGAAGGCTTCCTAAGATCAGATTAAAGACTTTGAGGAAAATCAAGATATTAAATACAAGAAAAGTGGAAAACTGTCATACATACCTTTTGAAAAATCTATATGCAGTCTAACCTAGTGAGCCTTTAAAGAGCCTTTATTACTGTTCAAACCACTAAACTAGCTATGCAATCAAGACATTCTCAAGTGAAAGAAAGGGAAGCATTTATTACTAAAAGTCCCCCCAACAACTCAGCTTATGTACAACAAAGCTTCAAATCAGCTCTTCAAGGAGTTTGTTTCATATTTAAATTTTTTTTAATTTCAAAATTTCTGTATTTGAAGTTTCAAAAGGGTTGAAACTTGGGGGTAAGGCTCATCCAAGCCTTGAATTGAATTTGTACAAGCCTAGGAGTGGCTTGGAATTAGGTTTTGATTGGTTAGCCCATAAAATCAACTAGGTTTAGATTGTGAGTCCGATAAAAACAATCTTGCTATAATCTTGGAGATTATAGTAGAATTCTCAAGTGAAGTGCTTGAGGAGTGGACGTAGGTGTTGGGTTTGATACTGAATCACTATAAAAATCTTAAATTTTTATGTGTGTGATTCTTTTCTTTAGTTACTATTATTTTTTTTACATATTTAAATTACTATATTTCTAGCATATCAATATTTAAGTTCTGCACATATATTTAGTAAACTAAAAATTTTTGAAAAATCCAATTTACCCCCCTCTTGGGTTGTTCTTCTGGACAACAAGTGGTATCAGAGCAGGTGCTCTCATATTATTTATTGTTCATTTGATTTAGAGTAATCGATCAAAATGATAATCCAATTGAATGTCTCCCTAATGGAAGGGCAGTCCACAAATAGGCCACCCTTATTTAATGGTTCCAACTACACACATTGGAAGGCACGCATGCGCAATTTATTTAAGCACTTGATTATGACCTATGGAGTGTCATAATCAATGGACCACACATACCCATAATTAGCATTGATGGTAATATAATTGCCAAACCTAAAAGAGATTGGGATAAAAATGATAAGAAATTGGCTCAATTAAATGCTAAAGCAATGAATGTGCTTTATTGCTCACTTGATGCCAATGAATTTAATTGGATTTCTACTTGTATTTCAGTCAAAAAAATATAGGATAGACTTGAGATTACCCATGAGGATAGCAATCAAGTAAAAGAATCCAAAATTAATATGTTAGTGCATAAGTATGAACTTTTCAAAATGGAATCAACCGAAAGTATTAGCAAAATATTTACATGATTTATCAATATAATAAATAGACTTAAAAGTTTAGAAAAATCATATACTAACAATGAACTTATAAGAAAATTCTTAGGTCTCTTCCTCGAAGTTGGAAGGCAAAAGTGATGGCTATACAAAAATCTAAGGATCTCGATACCTTGCTCCTTGAGGAGCTTCTTAGTTCTCTCATGACACATGAGTTAACCATGAAGCAAAACTTAGAAGATGAAGTCAAGAAGAAGAAGATCGTGGCTCTCAAGTCCATAGCGAAGGAAGAAGAAAAATAAAGTGAAGAGTTTGATGAAGGAGATGATGATGAAGAAATGGCTCTCCTAATAAAAAAATTTAGAAGATTTATAAGGAAGAAAAGATCAAACTTCAAAAGAAGAACCTTCTCTAAAGATGTGAAGAAAAATCTTGATTTTCCGGACCAGGTTCGTTCAGATCTGATCAGATCAAGAGATATATTTTAATGGTTTTTCTCTTTGATTTAGATAAGATCTAAGATATTTTAGATTTGATTATTATTATTTTAGAAATTAAATAAAATCTAGATAAATTAAATCAAATTTAATTTACCTTGATATGGGTAATCCTATTACCCATTGATGATCCTGTATGCAGTGGAAGGTTCTGAATCTAGCCACATAAGTGCCTGGCCTCTACCGGTATCCACTCGGACTGGATCTGGAGATCCTCTTCTTCTCTATCATATCTTCAAAAATCAGATCTGGATCTGATCTGAAGGATCTTCAAAACTCCTTTTGAAGATCAGCAGTCGTCCTTTGCAGCAGCGCAGCCTTCTAGCTTTCAGTCGCCTTTCTTTGATCTGAATCGCACCAACCAAAAATCCAAAACTCCTTTTGGACGTGGAGAGGAAAGGGAGAAGGTGGTTTGGTGTGGAGGAAGAGGGGAGAGGCAGCCTTGGGCATGGGGAATTGTGATTCCTTTCAATCACTTCCAATCATAATCTGGGTTGGGCGTAGGGTCTTATTTATAGACTGTCTGTGATCCAACTTCTCTTCTTCCCAACCAATCACAACACTTTATGAAATCAGATCTAAATCTGATTGGTGGGAATAGAGTCCCCTGGATTCCTCCTTAGAGGGTGCCTAAGATCCAGTCAAAGTTGGTTCTTAGGAGAACTCTAATTGGAATCCAAAAAGGAGATGGAGTCCTATCCAATAGGGACTCCTAGGCGCCTCCAACTTGGGCACACGCCAAGGGTGGCGTGCGCCCTCTTCCTTGCCAGGTTCTGGTAGGAGGACAGGCCCCCACCAGCTCTCCAATAGGTGCATGACATGTGGTCAAAAGTCAAAGTATCAATGGTCAACATTTGACCAGTCAAAGGTAGACTTTTGACCAAAGTCAAAGAACAAGAAATGGTAGGTGACCAAAAATGGTAGGTAATGTCTTACAAAATAAGACAACCTTTTCTGACTTGGACAACCTCCAGTCAGACCATATGAAGGCCTCTGATTGAGCACAAACTCCTTTGGCTCAGTCAGGACAACTTATTTATGATAGTAAAAGAAGAACGTTAGGTTCAATCGAGTGCTAGCACGATTTTCTTGAACCTAATTGAATCTCATTCAGATCAATTGAACTGGATCAGTTCAATTGATGATCACCAGATTCAAACCCTTGTTTGTGTGACCCAGTTAGGTTCAGTTCTGTATGGTAATGGGATATGTCATGATCTCTATCATCGACATCATCGAAACTCCTTTCGATGGATCAGAACTCTTCTGATTCGAACAGCTAGAATGATCGATCATCTAAATCATTCTAATTGCTCCCAAAATCCACCAGTGACACCTAGCAGTATATGGTGGCAACCCATCAGAGCTGAATGCGAACCTCTTGGTGCAGCTACCTGTGTGATTAAGTTCTTCTATCTTGAGCCCCGATCAGATTAGGGTTAAGGTAAACTCGTCAAACCCTAGTTTCTATCATATGATGTAATCATTCGATTCGAGTCCGATGTGAAAATCTAAATAGAAACTCTTTCTATTATTTCACTCTGCCAAGGCCATAGACTTCTAGACTTGATTCTCATGATTATCATAGGGCTGCTCCTCTACCACCGAGGTAGATAGATTCCATCTTGATGCAATCCAGTTCCTACAATGAACATGCTATAGCCAACATACACCTCAGGGTTTCGGAATAATGGTGTAGTCAAACTATAACACCCTCAAGGTGAAGGATGCTATGGTATCGCCGACTCAATATGCTTAGATTTTTGGTGAGACCTCGGCTCCTTAGCAAGGGCTATGGCGCCATTGTTGTCGTAGTACAGAGGAATGGCATCTGATGGCATTACTTCGATTTTTGCAGCAAACTTCTTATACCAGAATGCTTCCTTCATAGCTTCTGATGCAGCGATATATTCTGCTTCCATGGTGGAATCTGCTATCACCATTTGCTTGAAACTCTTCCAGCTGACAGCACCACCATTGCACACAAACAGACTCCCAGATGTCGACTTTCGATCATCTATATCGGACATGAAATCCGAGTCTGTGTATCCCTAGACTTGGAGTTCTCCATTACCAAAGACCAACATCATATCCTTAGTTCTTCTCAAGTACTTAAGGATACATTTCACAGAAGTCCAGTGTTCTTCATCCTGGATTTGACTGATATCTGCTTGTGACACTCACAGCATGGGCTATATCAGGTCGTGTACATAGCATGGCATACATGAGGCTCCCTATTGCAGAAGCATAAGGGATCTTGCTCATGCATTCTATTTCCTCAGGTGTGCTAGGGGCACATCTTCTTGGAAAGATGAATACCATGTCTGAAGGGTATTAATCCCCTCTTAGAGTTTTCCATACTAAACCTCTTTAGTACTTTCTCTATGTACATCTTCTGTGAAAGTCCTAGCATCCTATTCGGTCTATCCCTATAGACCTTAATTCCTAGAATAAAGGATGCTTCACCTAGGTCTTTCATGGAGAATTCCTTGGACAACCATAATTTGACTGTTGTCATCATGGGAATATCATTCCCAATAAGGAGGATGTCATCCACGTACAATACGAGGAAGACAACAGCGCTCCCACTGACCTTTTTGAAAACACATGGTTCCTCTTCATTTTTGATGAAACCAAACGTTTTGATCACATCATTGAAACGAGTGTTCCAGCTCCGAGATGCTTGCTTAAGTCCATATATGGACCTTTGCAGCTTGCAAACCTTGTGATCAGTATCACTGGATGTGAAACCTAGCGGCTGTTCCATATAGATATCTTCCTCAAGATATCCATTTAAGAATGCCGTTTTCACGTCCATTTGCCATATTTCATAATCGAAATAGGCTGCAACGGCAAGCAATGTGCGGATGGATTTTAGCATAGCCACTGGGAAAAGGTATCCTGATAGTCAATGCCTTCGCATTGACTATAACCTTTTGCCACTAGTCTAGCCTTGAATGTCTCCACATTCCCATCTGCACCAATCTTTCTCTTGAAGATCCATTTACACCCAATAGGTACTATACCTTCTGGTGGATCTACCAAGGTCCAGACTTGGTTTGAGTGCATCGAGTCAATTTCTGACTGCATTGCCTCTAGCCATTTCTCGGAGTCGATATCTGATATCGCCTCATTGTAGGTTTTGGGATCATCACCATGAGCACCATTACCTACGAGGAACATTTTCTCTACTTCCTCTGAAATAATACCTAAGTATCTCTTCAGGGGGATGAAAAACTCTTTCCGATCTACGAGGTGGAGGAGGTAGTGTTCTTATTGGCTCAACCTGATTTGGTTCCAATTGGTCCTTAGCTCATTGTACTTGTGAGACTTTCTCATCAAGCTTGATCTGCTTTCCAATGCCGCTATCTTGAATAAACTATTTTTCAAGAAAGATGGCATGTCGACTCACAATCACATTGTGGTCTTCTGGAATGTAGAAATAGTATCCTAATGACTCTTTAGGATATCCTATGAATCGAGCTCTAAAGGACCTAAACTCTAACTTGTCCGCTTGTTGTCTTTTGACATGAGCCGGACAACCCCAAATTCTGAGATGACTCAGACTTGGTTTCTTACCGTGCCATATCTCATACGGTGTGGTAGGAACGGTTTTAGAGGGAACCCTATTCAGTAGATAAATTGAAGTTAACAATGAGTGTCCCCAAAGAAAATCAGGGAGGTCTGTGAAGCTCATCATGGATCGAACCATATCCAATAGAGTCCGATTTCTCCATTCTGAAACTCCCGTTGAGTTGAGGTGTTCCTGGTGGAGTCCATTGAGAGACTATGCCATTTTTCCTTTAGATAGTCTAGGAATTCTCGGCTAAGGTATTCACCTCCTCGATCTGATCGAAGAACCTTAATGGGTTTTCTAGTTTATTTTTCTACTTCATGTCTGAATTCTTTGAACTTTTCAAAAGCTTCAGACTTGTGTCTCATAAGATACACATACCCATACCTAGACAGATCATCGGTAAAGGTAATGAAGTAGACAAAATTGCCTCTAGCCGGCACATCAAATGGGCCGCACACATCAGTATGTACTAGGGCAAGGAGATCTGTGGCCCTCTCCCCATGTCCAACAAAAGGGAGTTTAGGTCATTTTGCCTTGAAGACAAGATTCACAAGTTGGATATGACTCGGAAGTCAATGGACTCAATAGCCCATTTTTCTCCAATTTGTTGATCCTATCTTCTGCTATATGACCTAATCTCAGGTGCCATAGATATCTGTCGTTTGGACTATCCCTAGGTCGTTTGGCATTCACGTTTTGCTCGATAGTTAGAACAGGTACATCAATATGTAGCTGATAAAGACCATTAATAAGGAAACCATTTGCAATTTTATTTCTTTCATAAAGAATGTTACAATGGTCCTTAAAGAAGGTAATCACATAGCCTTCTTGTGCTAAGCATGAAACAGAAATCAAATTCCTGCTAGCTGCAGGCACATAATAACAGTCTTTCAAAACTAAGTCTAAACCAGATGGTAATCGAAGAGGGTATGTTCCCACGGCTACTGCAGCAACTCTTGCTCCATTACCGATGCGTAGGATCATGTCTCCATCCCTCAGCCTCCTGCTATCCTCAAGATCCCTGCATGAAAGTGCACAGATGAGCACTAGAACCAGAGTCAAGCACCCAACTGGATGCAGAAGAAACCGTATAAGGTTAGACTCAATAACGAGCATACCTCCAGAAGGACCTTCCTTCTTGTTCTTCAGGGTGGCCAGGTAAGTAGGGCAGTTCCGCTTCCAATGGCCGTCGCTGTTGCAATGGAAACACTTTCCTTTGACATCGGCCTTTTTCTTCGGCTCTGCCTTCTTCTTCTTTGATCCTTCCACCTTCTTGCTTTTTCACAGACTTCTTTTTCTTTCCATAAGACTTTCTTTTGGAAGAAGTCCGTTCCATAGCAAGAACTGAGCCTTTAGAACCTTTCATAGAAAGCTCAGCGGTAACCAGCATATTCATTAATTCGGCCAAGGAATTTTGAAGTTTATGCATGTGGTAATTCATGATGAATTGCCCATATGCATCAGTCAAGGATTGCAGAATAATATCGTTCTGCAGGTTCAAGTCTAACTTCACACCGAGCTTCTCAAGCTCTTCCATGTCCTTGATCATTGTCAGACAGTGATCTTGGACTGACTGCCCATCACGCATCTTAGCCTTAAAAAGTCATTTCGTGACTTGATATTTGGCTGCGCGACTCTGTTCACCAAACATCTCCTGCAGGTGAGCCAACATTTGGCGAGCAGTCCCGATATCTTCATGTTGGCGCTGGAGCTCATCAGACATCGAGCCCAACATGTAATATCTGGCCTTATTATCTTCGTCTATCCATTTTTCCAGAGACGCTCTCTGTTCAATAGGATGGACGGGCTGGTAAGGTGGGAGGGTCCTGGTCCAATAACATGGGTTAACTTCTCGAACCCAAAACTAATTTTGTAGTTCCTGAGCCAATCTTTATAATTGGGTCCAGTCAGTCTATGTGTGTCCAGGATACGTGCCAATGGGTTGGACGCAGACATTTTCCTGTAGAGAGTCAAAGATTCTAGTTAGATACTGTAATTATTGACTTGACCAATTTATTTAGGGATTTTATTTTTAAACAAATTAGCTCCCACTATTTTCTCGGATCCCTACACTCCCTCTGTAGAGATGCGAAAAATCTCCATGATTAATGATTTCTAGTGGGTGGTGCGGTCTCACCAACTGACTCATCACCTCACCTAACAGTTATTGGTGATGGGTTAGCCAATGAGTGAACAACTCTTGTTCAATGATTCTCTAATCATGGTGCACCCAAACTTGGTCTCTAATTCATGAATCTCACCGTATCCAAAATATTGATCCACTCCTTAGTTAAGTCAGACCCACCATTTGCATAGACTGGGTTCCTAATTGAGTCTCTCACCGTATCCAGAATATTGAGCCCAACTCATCCTCCAGCCCATAGCATCCAATGCCTAATAGACATGGTTGCATCTTTCCCGGTGCAACTGAGCCACTGTATCCAGCCGAGAACAATCAACCCCGGGAAGGGCCCGCACATCTACAATGGTGGAAGACCTCAGACTTAATCTTTTCTTAGGGAGAATTGATTCAGGTCTCATTAAACTAGACTTGTCATAGTCATAACAATTATGACTAACCTAGTGGCATGGGTTAGCTCGGATTATTGACCACCTCAGATCAGAACTGTGTCAACAGATATGGCCAGGTAAGTGAGATCCGGTGGAAGGAATATGCCATTAACTCGTACAAGAATGCATTCAGGTCGAGTAGCTTCCAATTAAAAACCAGTCGGTCGTATGTGCCAAACTTACCTTAGACACCAAATTGTTGAGCCAGAACCAATTGGGTTAGCCTACAATCCAGACTCTAACCTCTGAGCCTAATTAGGTCTTGCTTGATCGTGACTCGATCTTGACCCAGACTTAATCCTATTAGGCTGGTCAATTTAAGCATTGTTGATCCCATCTAACCAACTCTTGATTCGGTTTGATCAACCGCTTAGACCTAATTGAGCTACCCAAGCCCGAACCCAGTATTATGAATATGTCTTAGATCTAAAATTCTCAATTTTAGACCTAATTAATATTCCATAATCTTAATTTTTAATTAAGTAGGGTTCATAAACAAAATATGCACAATAAATCCTAGGGTTTCAGGATCTAGGGTTTTGCAGAAAGTAAGTTTTGGGTTTCTGATTAAGGACGAACACGCAGCACCCCTACACATCATAAGAACACCCCATCGAATGGGAAGAGAGGGCCTTTAAACCCTTCTTCGTTCTTATGACCGGACGGCCAAGAGGAACGCCTTAATCAGGAACATGCAATACTACAAAACAGTTTTAGATCTATATCATATATCTCATATACAAATCAGATCTAATCATGGCATATTTTGCATACATCTCATGTATCGAATCATGCATATTTTCAGATCTAAATTATCTCATAATAATCTAAAAAATTAGATTTAAATTGATCTAATCAAAATAAATTCTAATCTAGATAATTATGTAGAACTATTCTACAACTAGTCTAGACATGCATCAATCATATCTCATATGATATTTAAAATTAAATAATTTTTATTTACTATTTTTTAGATGTTATTATAACCATTATAATATCAAAAAATAGTAAATAAATAGATCTAAAATATGATTTAATCAGATTAAATCAAAAACATGCAAGACTATTCTATAGAACTATTCTATTTTAGAACTAGTCATGCATATTTCCTAATCTTAGATCCAAATCATTTAATTTTAATTTTTTCTGATTTTAGATCTGATCACATCTCATGTGACATCTAAAATCATTTATTTTTTAATTAAAATAAATTTAAAATTAGATCTAAATACTTTTAGAACCTTGGCTCTGATACCAGTTGAAGGGAAATCCTGATTTCCCGGACCAGGTTCGTTCAGATCTGATCAGATCAAGAGATATATTTCAAAAATTTTTCTCTTTGATCTAGATCAGATCTAAGATATTTTAGATCTAATTATTATTATTTTAAAAATTAAATAAAATTTAGATAAATTAAATCAAATTTAATTTACCTTGATATTGGGTAATCCTATTACCCGTTGATGATCCTGTATTGCAGCGGAAGGTTCTGGATCTAGCCACGCAAGTGCCTGGCCTCTACCGGTATCCACTCAGGGTGGATCTGGAGATCCTCTTCTTCTCTATCACATCTCCAAAAATCAGATCTGGATCTGATCTGGAGGATCTTCAAAACTCCTTTTGAAGATCAGCAGTCGTCCTTTGCAGCAGCGCAGCCTTCTAGCTTTCAGTCGCCTTTCTTTGATCTGAATCGCACCAACCAAAAATCCAAAACTCCTTTTGGATGTGGAGAGGAAGGGGAGAAGGTGGTTTGGCATGGAGGAAGAGGGGAGAGGCAGCCTTGGGCATGGGGAATTGTGATTCCTTTCAATCACTTTTAATCACAATCTGAGTTGGGCGCAGGGTCTTATTTATAGACTGTCTGTGATCCAACTTCTCTTCTTCCCAACCAATCACAACTCTTTGTGAAATCAGATCTAAATCTGATTGGTGGGAATAGAGTCCCCTGGATTCCTCCTTAGAGGGTGCCTAAGACCAGTCAAAGTTGGTTCTTAGGAGAACTCTAATTGGAATCCAAAAAGGAGATGGAGTCCCTTGTCCAACAGGGACTCCTAGGCGCCTCCAACTTGGGCACACGCCAAGGGTGGCGTGCGCCCTCTTTCTTGCCAGGTTCTGGCAGGGGGACAGGCCCCCACCAGCTCTCCAATAGGTGCATGACATGTGGTCAAAAGTCAAAGTGTCAATGGTCAACATTTGACCAGTCAAAGGTAGACTTTTGACCAAAGTCAAAGAACAAGAAATGGCAGGTGACCAAAAATGGTAGGTAATGTCTTACAAAATAAGACAACCTTTTCTGACTTGGACAACCTCCAGTCAGACCATATGAAGGCCTCTGATTGAGCACAAACTCCTTTGGCTCAGTCAGGACAACTTATTTATGATAGTAAAAGAAGAACGTTAGGTTCAATCGAGTGCTAGCACGATTTCCTTGAACCTAATTGAATCTCATTCAGATCAATTGAACTAGATCAGTTCAATTGATGATCACCAGATTCAAACCCTTGTTTGTGTGACCCAGTTAGGTTCAGTTCTGTATGGTAATGGGATATGTCATGATCTCTATCATCGACATCATCGAAACTCCTTTCGATGGATCAGAACTCTTCTGATTCGAACAGCTAGAATGATCGATCATCTAAATCATTCTAATTGCTCCCAAAATCCACCAGTGACACCTAGCAGTATATGGTGGCAACCCATCAGAGCTGAATGCGAACCTCTTGGTGCAGCTACCTGTGTGATTAAGTTCTTCTATCTTGAGCCCCGATCAGATTAGGGTTAAGGTAAACTCGTCAAACCCTAGTCTTCTGTCATATGATGTAATCATTCGATTCGAGTCCGAATGTGAAAATCTAAATAGAAACTCTTTCTATTATTTCACTCTGCCATGGCCATGGACTTCTGGACTTGATTCTCATGATTATCATAGGGCTGCTCCTCTACCACCGAGGTAGATAGATTCCATCTTGATGCAATCCAGTTCCTACAATGAACATGCTATAGCCAACATACACCTCAGGGTTCCATATGGCTAGGAGACCGAGTAATGGTGTAGTCAAACTATAACACCCTCAAGGTGAACTGTCCGATGCACCTCAGGTCAAAGAACCAGACACACTACTGCAGCATCGAGTCAGTCATTGACGAGAAGGTAGACTCCCTAATGACTACTCGAGGTGGTCACGCTCAGTGCCCTCGTTCTCTAACGAGTACCTGTACTCTCGCTCCGATGTCTCCACACCGTAGACTTAAGACTCATCTATTAAAGAGAAGCGATTGTACACCAACCTTTCGGATCAATCACCATCCTCGTGATGATCCTATGGTCGGGAGCATTTTATGAGTTAATAATGATTATTCATGTTTTAAATTTTCAACTCTTGAAAATATGAATTATCATTACCATTAACTCAAAGGATGTATCACAGATACTAAATACACATATGTGATAGAAAATAATCTATTTTATTTATTATAGTCATAATTATAATTTTATTCCTAGAAGTGTATTACAAGTGTCGGCCAATTCTGGCTTCTAGGGCACATATATCTAACAAGATGAAGTTAGTAAAAATCGAGAGAAAGACAAAGACAAGAAGTAGCCTATATGCATTGAATGCAAGAAATCGGGTCACTTCAAGGTAGACTGCCCCCTATTGAAGAAATCCTTTAAGAAAGTAAAGAAAAAAGCAATGATGGCAGCATGGAGTGATAGTGAAGAGTTAAGTTCAGATGAAGAAGAACAAGAAATAGTGAATTTGTGTCTCATGACTCTTATGGATAAGGTAACACTTGACGCTCAACCTGAATTTTTATTTGATGAGTTACAAGAAGCATTTCATGAATTGTATGATGATCTTAAAAGGTTAACCTTGAAAAATAAAAATATGAAATTAATCAATTAAAATTTAATCAAAGAAAAAGAGAAAAATATTGAGAGAAAAAGAGCTTATTTCTATAGAAAATCAGAACCTAAAGAAAGAACTTGAAAAATATAAACCTATTGTTGAAAAGTTTATATTAAGTTTTGAAAAACTATAATTATTACTTAATAGTCTAAAAGCTATTTTTGACAAAGTAGGAATTGATTTTAGAACTTAAAAGAAGCAGAAATTTTTAAAGAATTTCTTTGTAAATGATTTATCTTCAACTTCATGAAAACCAATCTATTTTTGCTATGAAAAATCTAGACATAAGTCTTATGTTTGCATTTTTAGAAAAATGAAAAATAGTCCAAACATAAAGAAGGTATGGGTTCTCAAAGAAACCATGGTTACTAATCCTAAAGGACTCAAGATGACTTCGGTACCTAAAATCCCTACTTGATTTTTGATTATAGGTGTGTCGTGCAGCTGATTGGAAGAAAGAAAAATTGTATCTAGATAATGGCTGCTCAAGACACATGATGGGTGTGAAGAGGCATTTTATCACTCTTGAAGCTTAGGAAGGGGGAATTATGACCTTCGGTGATAATGACAAAGGACACATCATTAGTAGTGGTAAAATATGTATCACTCCTTCTACCTTTATAGATAATATACTTTTAATAGATAGATTAAAACATAACTTATTAAGTATAAGTCAACTTTGTGATAAAGAATTTAAAGTTATTTTTGAACTACTCATGTACATTATCACTAGTCCTATTGATAATAGTATAGCTCTTATTGGATATAGACATGAAAATATATACTTAGTAGATTTAGATGACTCTTCCATCAAAAGAAGCCAATGTTTAGTTGCAATGAATGCTAAAATGAATGAAGATAGTTGGCTATGGCATCGTAGACTAGGACATGTTAGCATGGATTTGATTTCTAAGCTAATCAAAAGAGATCTTATAAAAGATTTGCCGAAACTTAATTTTGAGAAAAATAAAATATGTGATGCATGTCAATTAGAAAAACAAACTAGAAGTTTTTTTAAATAAAAAAGCATTGTTTTAACTTCTAGACCTCTTGAACTACTTCACATGAATTTATTTGGATCAACTAGGACCACAAGCCTAGGTGGTAAGAAATATAGACTTATAATTGTAGATGATTTTTGAGATTCACTTGGGTTTTATTTTTGGCACAAAAGGATGAAGCATTTTCTATATTTGCTAAGTTTTTCAAGAAAGTTTCAAATAAAAAGAACCTCTCTATCATTTGTATTAGAAGTGATCATGGAACAGAGTTTGAAAATCAATATTTTGAAACTTTTTATAATGAAATGGAGATTGAACATAACTTTTCTGCTCATAGAACACCTCAACAAAATGGGGTTGTTGAAAGAAAAAATAGAATCTTAGAAAAAATGGCCCAAACCATGTCGTGTGAAAGCCATCTCCCAAGATATTTTTAGGCTGAAGCTATCAATATAGCATGTTATATTCTAAATAAGACATTAATAAGGCTGATATTAAAGAAAACCCCTTATGAACTATGAAAAAATAGAAAACTAAATATTAGTTACTTTCATATTTTTGATTGTAAATGCTTTGTTCTAAATAATGGCAAAGATAACTTAGGCAAACTTTATGCAAAATCTGATGAAGGCATTTTTTTAGGATATTTCATCTCTAGTAAAGCATATAGGATCTTTAACAAACGTACGCTAGTTGTTGAAGAATCTATACATCTGGTATTTGATGAAACTAATAACTTACTTTCTAGAAAAGAGAATAGAGCTGATGATGATGTAGGAATAATTGAGAAAAGAGTGAAAAAAATTACACTCAAGGAATCAACTACTCAGAATAATGAAGAAGAGAAAGAAGTTGAACATAAAGATAAAAATCTTGATGATACTCAAACTCAAAGTCTATCAAAGGAATGGAGGTATGCCCTTGGCCACCCCAAAGATCAATTATTGGTGATCCATCATAAGGGGTAAGAACTCATGAATCTTTGAGAAATATTAATAACTATCTAGCATTTGTATCTTAAATTAAATCTAAAACTATAGAAGAAGCTGAAAATGATCTAAACTGGATAAATACAATACATGAAGAACTAAATTAGTTTGAAAAAAAATAAAGTTTGGACCCTAGTTAGTAGATCAAATAGTTATCCAGTGATTGAAACTAAATGGATATTTAAAAATAAATTAGATGAAAATGGGATAATCACTAAAAATAAAGCTAGACTAGTAGCCAAAGGATATAATCAAAAGAAAGGTATTGATTTTGATGAAACTTTTGCCCCTGTTGCTAGATTAGAGGCAATTAGGCTACTATTTGCATTTGCATGCTTCATGAACTTAAAATTATACCAAATGGATGTTAAAAGTGCATTCTTAAATGGATACGTAGCTGAGGAAGTATATGTAGAATAATCACCTAGATTTGAAAGTCATGAATATCCTAATCATGTTTACAAATTGTATAAGATACTCTATGATTTAAAACAAGCCCTTAGAGCATGGTATGAGAGATTAAATAAATTTCTAATTTATAATGAATTCTCTAGAGAAAATATTGAAAAAATTCTATTTCTAAAGAAGAAAATAAAGACTTATTGGTAGTGCAAATTTATACAGATGATATTATTTTTGGTGCTACTAATGAAAGTCTTTGCTAAAAGTTTGCCAAGCTTATGTAGGATGAGTTCGAGATGAGTATAATGGGCGAACTGAACTTCTTTCTCAGACTCTAGATCAAGCAAAGTGAAGAGGAGATCTTCATCAACCAAATAAAGTACATAAGAAAAATCTTGAAAAAGATTGGAATGGAGAACTTAAAACTAATTGGCACACCTATGAGCCCCTCTTGCAAGCTTAATAAGAATGAAAATGATAAGAAAGTTGATACTAAAATATATAGAGATATGATAGGATCATTGCTCTATCTTACTGCAAGTAGACCTCACATTATGTTTAGTATTTGTATGTATGCTAGATATCAATCTAATCTTAGAGAATCTCATGCTTTAGGTATTAAAAGAATATTCAAATATTTATCTGGAACACTTAATGCTGGACTTTGGTATGATAAATTATCACCTTTAGAATTAATTGGATACACTGATTCTGATTTTGCTGGATGTAAATTAGATAGGAAAAGTACTAGTGGTACTTATCAATTTTTAGGAGTTAATCTAATTTCATGGTTTAACAAGAAACAACACTCAGTAGCATTATCTATAGCTGAAGCTGAATATCTTGCTGCTGGGAGTTATTGTGCTCAAGTTTTATGGATAAAACAACAACTTGAAGACTTTGGCATAAAACTTAATAAAATTTTAATAAGATATGATAACACTAGTGCAATTAATCTAACTAAAAATTCAGTTCAACACTCTAGATCCAAATATATTGAAATAAGATACCATTTCATAAGAGATCATGTGCAAAATCATGATGTGATACTTGAGTTTGTTAGTACAGATAAATAATTAGCAGATATCTTTACTAAATCTCTTAATGATGAGAGATTTAGCATAATTAGGAGAGAACTAGAAATGTGCTATCACTTAGATTAAGACCCAAACTAGATTCTATTGATTCAATAGCTTTCATATGAATTAGAAATATCCCTATAGTTCTTTAAGGATTCTATCTAGTGAATTTGCTGATTGATTTAAAATCATGTTCTCTCTCTAAACTCTCATAAAGATCTCATATTCTATAAGACTATTGATTTATCAGACTTAATTCTCAACTATCTCTCAATCAGATTAATCTATTCTTCTTTTATGAAAAATCAAAATTCTGCACTACCTAACTTGGAGTCGAATCATGATCAACTCATGGTCGACTCCCGCTGGAGTCAACTCATGAAAACCTGGAGTTGACTCATGGTCGAAAACCTAGTCTTTAAACCCGAGTCCTCTCCTTCTCGTCTCACCTCACCCCTTCGATCACTGTTCAACCTTAGAACTATTCTAAGGCCATGAGGGACCCTCCATCGACACCTCCACCTATCCTCCTTCATGATCTCTCTTGGATTCATCCTCCACCTATGCGGAATGGAGCCAAAGAAAAAGATCCAAGTTGTTCGAAGGAGATTACATCCAGTGGAGGACCGTGAATCTTCAAGCGATGGTGATTTCAACTATAATGAAGGTAACACCATCCCCCAATCATCTATTCCTCCTTCTCTCTCTCTAGTGGACCGACAAGTGACAATTGGAAGAAATGTTGACTTTCGATTTTTTGATCGAGAGGGGTTGATGATTAGCGGTTGGATCCAAAACCAATAGTGGGAGCGTTTCTTCTCCATCAACTAACCAACCTATCCTCATTTAGTCAGAGAATTTTATAGATGCATGACTAGAGATGAGGATGATCTGAAAAGTATAGTAAAGGGAGTCATCTTTTGCCTCACACCTGAAAGACTTGGACAGATTTAGGGTCTGCCCACTGAGGGATTAGCACCACAGCACCCATTTGATAGGAATTTTGCTCTTAGGGTGATTACCAGGTTGAGCAATGTAGAGGGAATCACAAAGCTGGAAGCTAATAGTCTATCCATATAAATGAGATTTTTCAATTACATTGTTGCTCAGATTATCTTTCCCAAGACTGATCGATTTGATCTAGTCCTGGATAGGATAATTGAAATTATGGACTACATAGTTCGAGGTGAGCAGCTTAATCTTCTATTATTGATTTTTAGACAGATGAGAGATGGAGTAGGTAGGGCCAAAGCATGTCTCCCTTATGGTATGGCACTGACTTCAGTCTTTTGGAAGGTTCGAATTGATTTTGAGGGAGAGCTATCTTTAAATTTGAGACATACTAATTCATATGGGGAGAAAACACTCACTAGGATGTGCTATTGAAAGTTGAATGATAGATGGGTCAAGAGAGCTTCTGGATAGGAGCATCCCCTAATTTGAGATGGAGCCGGATCTAGTCAGACTGTAGATATTCCTTCGGCATAGCCTCTGACTAAGTTAGCTGCAGACCCATTCACCACTCTCCTAGGTCCTTCTATCAGTACTCATCCTCCATCAGATCGGACTATTGATGATCAGACCATTTGAATCATCCACTCTATTTTAGATGGACAGACCTCAGATGGAGGGGATCCAGACCGAGATAGCTAGGCTAGCATCTGAGGTTGGATGTCTGACTCAGCTTATGGAGTAGAGAGAGAGATCCAGCATATTCCTAGATATAATCACATCACTTCTAGCTTCCATGGGATAGCTGGTAGATCTTCTAAGGACTCATGCTCCACCAGGATCGATGGCAGTAGTGATCGCCGCAGTAGCAGCAGTGACCACCATAGTAGCAGCAGCGATCGCCGCAGTAGCAGCAGTAGCAGCAACAGCAGAGACAACAGTAGCAGAGATAGTGACTAAGGTAGCATAATCTACAGCAGTCGCTGACATAGTGGAGGCAGATCAAGACATTTTCTTTGTTTAGCCTCCAGTTTCTGAGCCTCCTCCCAATGCACTTGATCAGCCACCTACCATACAGCCTCCTCCTAGACCTCTTAGGACATATACCCGAGTTGGAGGACCATCCACTCGCACCAGGAGCAGGAGAGTGACTAGAGTCAGCTCCTCCACCACACTGGATGTCCCATCTGACTAATCTATTAAGACCTAGGTTATCTTATATAGGACTTATTCTATATCTATATGATGTATTAGGATTTAGTCATGGTATTAGGATTTAGACATGATATATTGTCCATTGATGATACTTTACCTTAGGATCTTGTTTATGTTGTATGGAAGTACTTGTACTACTTGAGTATCTTTTTATATGTAGTACATGCTCCTATGAACTATGTATCTTTTTTTATATATGTATGGATGTTTTCTTTTATTTTGTTATTCACTCTTTGATGATGACAAAAAGGGGGAGAAAAAGATAAGCATAAAGAAAGGGAGAGCACATAAAAATGAAGGAGAAAAATATAAGCATAAAGAAAGAGGGAGGATACTAATAAAAAAAAATAAAATAAATATAACAAATAACATATTTATTCAAATTTCAAAAATATGATACATATGGCACATTCTGAAAATTCATAATTAATATATACTTTGACATTTTGAAACTATGGCACAAAATGGCACATCAATGGCATACTAATGGTACATTAATGGCACATATCATAAAGTTTTGAAATTTCTCAATTAAAGGCATATCTTACTTTTAATAAATAGAAAGGGGGAGGATCATTGTAATTAAAATAAAAATTATTACAAAATAGATGAATTTGTGTATAGTCCGAATTTGCATTAATCATCTTAAGTTTAAAATATGGAATGCTACTCTTTTCACCTTGAATGCCTTTTTAAATTTGCAAATGTTATGCATGAACTCAAAGGTTTTATCATCATCAAAAAGAGGGAGAATGTTGACCCTAGGCATGATTTTGATGAATAACAAAATATTTGAGTCGATTTTTAGTACTAACAACTTGGTTGTAATGTTTAAGATAAAGTTCAAGAAGAACAGGAATTCATTTTAATGATGCTCTATGTTTGATTGAAAGAATCAAGAAAAAAGAGCAAAAAGAGATCAAGCCAAATACATTTCAAAGAATACTAGATCAGAAATGAACAAAAAAAAAGTTTAAAGTTGGATCCAGTACAGTTTCAGCAGTTGGCATAGGTGAGAAGTCAACTCCAGATCGGTAGAAGCTGACTCATGGGCTCAAACAAGCACCAGACTCAATATAGAAGACTTTAGTAAGAATCCCATCGTAGGAGTCGATCAAGAGTCGCCTCATGGGAGAGTTGACTCAAGAAAAGTAGGAGTTGACTCATGTCTCAAAAAAGGCACCAATCCAAGAATAGAATGCAAAATTTTTCACCCCGCAACTGGAGTCGACTCACGAAGTCCAGGAGTCGACTCTGGCACGTAGAACTTGCATGAGATAAAAATATAGAGAGTCAGAATTTTTGATCCTGCAATTGGAGTTGACTCAAGACTTTGGAGAGTTGACTCTCGAGTTTCTGACAGCCTCAACAGCTAGTTTTCAGAACTGTCCAGATTTCATTTTTCATCCTCTAAATGGCTTTTTCTGATGTTCCAATGACTACAAATCCATTTTTAAATCTCTTAAATTGGATTAGAAGGCTTCTAAGATTAGATTAAGATTAGAGAACTCAAGATATAAAAGTAAGAAAGTGGAAAACTTCAGCAACCTTTTGAAAAATCTATGTGCAATCTAAATAGTGAACATTAAAGAGCCTTCATTGTTGTTCAACCACTCAACTAACTGTGCAATCAAGGCATTCTCAAGTAAACAAAGAAAGCATTCATTGCTAAAACTCTCCAACAACTTAGCTTGTACATTAAAGCTTCAAATATGCTCTTCAAGGAGTTTATTTCATTTTAAATTTCTGTACTTCAAAATTTATGTATTTCAAGTTTCAAAAGGATTGAAACTTGGGGGGATAGGCTCATCCAAGTCTTGAATTGGATTTGTACAAGCCTAGGAGTAGCTTGGGGTTAGATTTTGGTTGGTTAGCCTGCAAAACCAATTGGATTTAGATTGTGAGTTCGGTGAAAATAATCTTGCTATAATCTTGGAGATTATAGTGGAATTCTCAAGTGGAGTACTTGAGGAGTGGACATAGGTATTAGATTTGATATAAACCACTATAAAAATCTTAAGTTTATATGTGTGTGATTCTTTTCTTTAGTTACTATTATTTTTTGCATATTTAAATTACTGCATTTTTCTGAGCTCAAAAGTGGCACTTTCAAGTCTTGAAAACATGAGAAGATAGGTCATGAAAAGACGGAAGCAAGTCGGAAGAGAAATCAGCCCAGATAGTAAAGTTCAAAAAATGAGCTGGCTCATCCTGAGACTGAGCCAATTAAGTTAAGAACTGGGCCAGCTCAGTCCAGGACTGGATCGACTATGTCTTAGAAGAAAATCTAGACAGAAAGCAGCATTTTCAAACTATTGACATGGTACACAACTAAGTTGGCTTAGTCTCAGACTGAGTCGATCCAGTCGTGGGTTAGCCGACTCAGTCTGAAACTAGGTCGGCTTAGTTTTTATAGGTTTGTTTTGTGGATGTGGGATGTTTGGGTTTTGAAAATTTTTTTTATGAGCTTGGGGTTTGACTCTTTTGTAAAGTATAAATACTGAAAATAGGTCAAGTTTGTATATGATGCTGAATTCAATGAATAAAGCACTTTTCTTCTGAAAAACTCTTATGCTCTCTTTCTCTCTTTTCTCTTGAATCCATTATTTTGCTTCCGCATTGATCTTAGAAAATTAATCCTTGTTGCTTGGCTAATCACTAGCGGTCATGCCGGTCCGAGAGAGGATAGTTTATCCCAATAATTTGTATCAAAATGGTGTTGCATGGAAGAAAAGAAGACACCTAGGTTTATTACATTCAGGATCTGTTATACCAGATTTTATCCAAAATCTTCTTATTTCTTCGTTGTGCGTCTCTAAATTAAGATGGAGATTGATTACATGGAGGGATGGTGATACAGATGATTGAAAAGAGCATCTAGGACGTTTAGATCTTCTTTGAAGGATGGTGTTACTGGTGTATGATCGAAGAAGGATGTTAGAGATTTGTTCTTGACTTGTTTGAAGTCATGGGATCAAGTGGATTCAAGGTGGATTTTAAGAAGTTTGATGACAAGAGAAACTTTATCCTATGGCAGCAAAGGGTAAAGAACTTGTTGGTTCAACAGAGGATCTATAAGGTCTTGACAAGAGAAAGGCCAGAAAAGATTAGTACTGAGGATTGGAAAGAGTTAGAGGAAATTGCATTCAGCACAATTCGAATGTGCTTGATCGATCAGGTTTTGCCTAAGGTTTGCACAGAGACTACGACAAAGGGACTCTAGACGAGACTGGAGAACACATACATGGGGAAGAATATGACGAACAAGTTGTGGTTGAAGAAACAACTGTATAGTCTAAGGATACCTGAAGGCAGAGATCTTGTTGCATATATCCAAAGGTTTAATCAAGTGTGTTCTGAGGTGATGAGTTTGGATGTGAAGATCGACGAGGAGGATCGGGCATTGCTGTTATTATGTTCTCTCCCAGGTTTGTATGCTGGTCTCATAACAACTTTAGTTTATGAAAAGGAGACCCTAAACTATGAAGAGGTTGTTGGTGTGCTCAGATCAAATGAGCAAAGAAAGAAGATCTGCAAGAAAGACCCTAAGTCTAAGATCTTGGCCGTGAATGAAGGACGGAGAAGATCAAAAGAGAAGGCAAGAGAAAAATCTAAGGATAAGTCAAAGTCTTAGGATCAGAGGAAGGTATTGAAATATTATAAATGTCATTAGTTTGGACACCTGAGGAGAGATTGTCTCCTTTCGAGATCAGAAAAAGAAAAGGCCAGTAAGGAAGATGAAACAACTTCTATGAGCAGTAGAGAAGATATGTTAGTTGTATCAGATGGATCCACAGAGTGCGATACTATGTAGATATTGGATTCAGTATGCTTGCACCACTATACTTCTCATCGAAGTGATTTGCTACCTACCAGAAGGTCGATGGTGGGAGTGTCGATCTTGGAGAGATCATCCATGCAAAGTAGCTGGAGTTGGCTTTATCAAGGTGAGGATGTATGATGGAATTATTCATACATTATCAATTATTAGGCATGTACCGGAGTTAATTTCTTTCGGCTACTTGGAGGAGCAGGGTTATGCTTTTAGTAGCCAGGCTGGGAGTGGATGTTTGAAAATTTCCACGAAAGTTATGGTGGTGATGAGAGGTAGAAGACTGAGCAACAATATTTATAGAATGAAAGGCTCAGTGGTGAATGATAGTGCAGAGATTCTAGCAGTGGCACAGGAGGAGTAGATTTTATATCGACTGTGGTACTATTGGATGGGTCATATGAGTGACCATGGACTCACTGAACTTAGCAGAAGAGGTATGATCCCAACCCTGAAGAAGGAGGGCATAGATTTGTGTGAGTCGTGTATCTTTGGCAAACAACATAGGATAAAATTTGCCAAAAGTACCAAGCATAGGGAAGGAGTGCTGGATTTAGTGCACTCGATGTGTGGGGACCAGCTCCTATATTAGCTAGAGATGGGGTAAGATATTTTGTCACTTTCATTGATGATTTCTCAAGGAAGGTGTGGGTTTATCTGATTAGAGAAAAATTAGAGGTGTTTGCCCAATTCAGAGCCTGGAGAGCTGAAGTAGAGGAGTTAGGAAGATAGGTAAAGTGTCTGAGGTTGCACAATGGAGGGAAGTATACTATCCTGAAGTTCAGAAGGTACTATGAGGAAAATGGCATCAAACACCATTACACGATGAAGATGACTCCCTAGTAGAATGGTGTCATGGGGAGAATGAACTAGACATTGACCAAGAAGGCACAGAGTTTGAGGCTACAAACATCATTTTTAAAATCTTTTTAGGGTGATGCCTTAACTTTTTCTTATTTACTTATGAATAGGTCCCCACATCGTAAGCTGAACGGACGCATTTCAAAGGAGGTCTGGAGTGGAAAGAAGGTGGAGCTTGGCTACCTAAAGATCTTCGGTTGTTTGATCTATGCACATGTGGAGGCAACCAAGAGGAGCAAATTGGATCCGAAATCTAAAAAGATGATATTCATAGGGTATCCACAATGAGTCAAAGGGTATCTGCTGTGGGACTCTCAGGCATAGAAGTTAGTGATCAGTAGGGACGTTATCTTTGATGAGAAGAGCATCTTAAGGAGGTCTAGGATAGATGGAACTGGGGAGACAAAGGTGAACAGCAGTGGCCAGTCTAAGATAGATGACATGTAGTTTGAATCCATGTATAGGAGTATTCCTATTGAGGTAGAGCTGGGTAGGAGAAAAGATACTTAGATGAAAAACTAGCATAAAGTGCCAGTAGTTCAGATAGATGTGCAGGATCAGCCACAGACATTAGATAGAGATGTACTAGTGGGAGTGGCTTTGCACAAATCTTGGTGTACTATCAGGAGATCAGTTAGATATGGCATTGATGAGGTTATCTGCTATGCACTCATCACTACTAATGAAGATCCAAAAAATTATGCAGAGGCTATGGAGAGTGAGGATCATGATTCATGGATGCAGGCCATGATGGAGAAGATGGAATCACTTGAAAAGAATCAGATATGGCAGCTAGTGGATCTTTCAGAAGGTGCTCGATCTATTGACTCAAAGTGGATGTTCACAAAGAAAGAGGCACCTTCAGAACAAAATGGAGTCAGATTCAAAGCAAGACTGGTAGCAAAGGGATACTCACAAATGGAAAGGATTGACTACATAGAAATTTTCTCTCCTATGGTGCATCATACATCTATTCAGATTTTGTTATCACTGGTGGCACAGTACAATATGGAGTTGGAATAGATGGATGTGAAGATGGCCTTCCTTCATGGCACATTGGAGGAAAGGATCTACATGAAGCAGCTAGAGGATTTCATGAAGACTGGACAAGAAGAAAAGGTGTGTTTACTCAAAAAATCTTTGTATGGCTTGAAACAATCCCCTCATTAGTGGTATCGATGATTTGATAGTTTTATTTTGAGCCTGAATTTCAGTAGATGTGAACATGATTGTTGTGTCTATGTCAAGGATGTAGATGAGGAGGATGCTCTATACCTGTATATAGATGATGTGCTTATAGCTAATAGAAGCATGGAAGCTATGAAAAGGTTAAAAAGGGCATTATCATCTAAGTTTGAGATGAAGGATCTGGGTCCAACTGAGAAAATCCTTGGAATGAAGATTTGTAGAGATAGATGCAAAGGAGTGCTTCATTTGTCATAAGGAAGATACGTCCAAAAAGTTCTAGAGAGGTTTGGGATGGAGAAGGCCAAACTAGCAGAGATGCCATTATCGAGCCATATATCTCTCACCAAGTTACAAAGCTTTCAGTCAGAAGAGGAGAGAGAATACATAGAAAGAGTCTCTTATGCAAATTTTGTAGGCAGTGTGATGTACATTATGGTGTACTGTAGATTAGATATAGCACATGCAGTGAGCACGGTTAGTAGATACATGGCTAACCCTGGGAAGGAACACTGGAAAGCATTGAAATGGATATTGCAATATCCATATGGATCAAGGGATTATGGTTTGGTATTTGGTAGGTAGCCAGGAGGATTTGAAGATGGAGGTTCGAGTCATCTGAAAGGGTTTGTAGATGCAAATTATGCAGAAGACCTTCATATAGGAGGTCTACCACTGGATACCTCTTCTGCATGTATGGTGGACCAATGTCTTGGAGATCAATCTTTTATCCAATTATGGCCTTGTCTACCATAGAGGCCAAGTATATTGGAATAACGAAGGCTGCAAAGGAAGCCCTTTGGCTTAGGAGACTGATTGCCAAGTTGGGGGTGGAGCAGAGCAAGGTTACACTGTTCAGTGATAGTCAGAGTGCTCTGCTATTGGCACAGAACCCAGTCTATTATGCGCGCATAAAGCATATAGATGTAAGGTACCATAAAATTAGAGAGCTAGTGGAGGAAGGTGAAGTGGAATTGATAAAGGTCTATACTAAGAAGAATCAGTCTGATGCACTCAAGAAGTTACTCCCCAGAGATAGCTTTTAGATGTGTGTGGCAAGCATGGGTTTGCTGAGAAGAGATGAGTTCACAAGAACTTAGAAGCATCAAGGTGGAGAATATGAGCTCAAAAGTGTTGCACCCAAGTCTTGGAAATATGAGAAGATAGATCATGAAAAGATGAAAGCAAGTTAGAAGAGAAATCAGTCTGGATAGAAAAGTTCAAAAACTGAGCTGACTTACCTTGAGACTGTACCGGCTAAGTTGAGAACTGGGCCGACGCAGTCCAGGACTGGGTTGGCTATGTCTCAGAAGAAAATCAAGACAAAAAGCAGCATTTTCGAGCTATTGGCATGATATATAATTGAGTCGACTCAGTCTTCTAGATAGAAAGCAATATTTTTGGGCTATTGGCACAATACATAATTGAGTCAGCTCAGTCTCAGACTGAGCCGACCTAGTCGCAGATTAGTCGGCTCAGTCTGAAACTAGGCTGACTTAATTTTTGTGAATTTATTTTGTGGATATGGAATGTTTGGATTTTGGAAAGTTTTTCTATAAGCTTGGGGCTTGATCCTTTTGTAAAGTATAAATACTGAAAATAGATCAAGATTGTATATGATGCTGAATTCATTGAATAAAACTCTTTTCTCCCAAAAAACTCTTATACTCTCTTTCTCTCTTTTCTCTTGAATCTATTATTTTGCTTCCACATTGATCTTAGAAAATTAATCCTTGTTGCTTGGCTAATCACCAGCGGCCATGCTGATCCGAGAGAGGATAGTTTATCCCAACAATTTTTAGCTTATCAATATTTAAGTTCTGCACATACATTTAATTAGTAAATCAAAAATTTTTGAAAAATCCAATTCACCCCCCCTTGGGTTATTCTTCTAGGCAACATAATTAAATCTAATTAAATCTAATTTAATTAAGATCTTGGTTGAACTAAGATCTATTCTAATTGGGTTGAATTAAATTTAATTTAATTTCGTCTAAAGAATAAGTTAGACCAAGTCAAAATAAGAGTCCTAGTATGACTAAGACTCCCTATCCTTACGCTACCTTAGTCCCAATGCCCCCCACTCTATTTCTTAGGGGTTTTGGTGACAAAATTTTCCATGCCCCAACCTTCACATGTGCCCCCTTGCTCTCCTTTATTTCTTACATAGAAATTGATTGTGGACCAAGTCAAACAAGGAGTTGGTTTTGATTTAAATTCTATGAGATAGAATTTTAAGTAACTAAAACTCCTCCCTTTCTTGTGCCACCTACATCCCTAATTTTTCTCTAGAATTTTTGGTGGAAATAGGGAGGCTTTTGTGTGACAAAAGTAGATGGTCCATGCCAAAGAAAAAGGAGGGGGCACCCAAGGGTTGGGCACCCCTTGTGTTGCCCTTTCTGGACATTCCTTGTCTAGGTATTTGACCTAGACAAGGATTGTTAAATACCTAGACAAGGATTGTTACATAACTCTCTATTTAAAGGGTCTTTAGACCTAATTTTTTCAAAGATACTAGACATTAAAGAGAGCTTCTTGGGAATGGAAAAGTTAGGCATAGAGAGGTTGGGGCGTGGGATTTTGTGAAGACAAAATAAGAGTGCCTTGGTGAGAGAAACAAAGAAGAAGAAGAAGGGTTCTTCTTTTAGGATTTTTCTTTAACATCTTCCTCCTTCTTTAGTGATTTTTGAGAGATGTCTTAAGTTCAAAAATTTCTTTCCTTTCTTCTAAAAAATTGAAGAGTCTAAGTTTTGAAGAAGCAAGATCCAGATCAACCATTGAAGAAGGATCAGCACAGTACTAGCATACTATACTGATTTTCAGGCATCGGACTTCTGATAAGTGATCGAGGGCACATGTGGATAATTTGTAGTGGTTGGACATGTATGTAGCTTGGAGCAACAATCTCAAGCCTGGATCAACGAGTTAAGAAACTTGATTTACAAAGGTAAGGATGATATGATCTTCCTGTTATATACCTGGATTTGATCTAGTGTAGATTTATGTTGATATGGTCAACATGTTTCTTTTGATATTTTAATTTATGATTTAATAGCATGCTTAGATCATATAATAAGATCCTAGATCTAGAGGTTTTTCTTGTATATTTATAAATTAATTTGATTAATTTATCTCTTCTGCTGCATAGATTTAAAAAAGTTTCAAAATCTAATCCTGAAATCCTAGATCTATTTCCTTCAGGATACATCACTCTATTCGATCTTAGAGGAGAAGATCTCGAGAGCTTCATGGTTGAAGTTGCATATCATGTATATGGAGAAAAATATATGTAACAAACTGATGTTGAAGAAGAGACTGTACAACCTCCAGATGTAGGAAGATGGAGATGTCTTGGGTCACATCCAGAAGTTTGACTAGATGTGCAATGAGTTGCTGAATATTGAGATGAAGATAGAGGAAGAAGATAAATTGCTGCTTCTATTATGCTCACTACCCTCGTCTTATGATCTTTGGATGACGACGCTACTCTATGACAAGGAGACCCTGGAGTATGAAGACATGGTCTCAATGCTGCAGAACAATAAACAACGAGAGATGTTGACCAAAAAAGGTGTTCCCCAAGAAATCTTGGCCATGGAGAGAGACCTAGAAGAGCAAAGGAGAGAGGCATGTCAAGGGGATGGTCAAAGTTCTGAAAGAGCAAGAATAAGAAGGAAGCCAGATGCTACAAGTACAACGAGATCGGGCATTTCAAACGTGATTGCCCATAGTGGAAGAATAAGGAGAGAAAAGTGGATCTAATGCACTGAGTATGGTAGCTGATAGTAAGAGGGAGGATGATCTCTTGGTTGTATCAGATGGTCATAGAAGATACATAGATGTATGGATCCTAGATTTAGCCTATTCGCATCACTACATCTTAAACCAATCTTGGTTTATTTCATATACCAAGATTGATGAGGGGAGCATGACACTTAGAGATGATCATCCATGTAGAGTTACTGATATTGGGAGTGTTCGAATGAGAATGTTTGATATGATGGTGCGGACTCTCACAAATGTGAAGCACGCCCTAGATTTAAAAAAGAATCTCATGTCATTGGGCTACCTGGAGTAAAGCAGATGCAGCTTTAGCAGTCATGTCAGGAGTGAAATTCTTAATATCTCCAATGGTGCTATGGTGGTGATGAGAGGCAGGAGGATAGAGAACAACCACTATAGGTTGGAAGGATCTATGGTGACTGTGGAATTTGATGCAGTAGCAGTGCAGGATCAACAGGAGGCTCATTGGTTGTGGCACTACCACCTATGCCACATGGGTGATCATAAGATGGAGCTAAGCAAGCATGGTTTGATTCCAGATCTGGATGGAGGCAGTATAGAGGTATGTGATCCATGCCAGATGGATAAATAGAGGAGAGTATAGTTTGCCAGTAGTTCAGCCCATAGTGCAGCCCCACCAGAATTTGTTCGCACTAATGTGTGGGGACTGGCTCTATTTTCAGTCAGAAATGGAGCGAGATACTTTTTGACCTTTATAGATGATTTCTCAAGGAAGGTATGGATCTACTTCATAAAGAAAAAATCAGAAGCCTTCATCAAGTTTAAGGTGTGGAAAGTTGAGGTTAAGAAGGAGATAGGTTGGAGCTTGAAGTGTCTACGGTTAGATAATGGCAAAGAATACACCAGCAAAAAGTTCTAAGGATTTTGTGAAGAGTATTACATCAAAAGGCACTTCTCGATGAAAGAAACTTCTTAGCAAAATAGGATGGCCAAAAGGATTAATAGAATCCTTTTGGAAAAGGCATGGTGCATGAGGCTATAGGCAGGGCTTTGTAAGGCATTCTGGATTGATATAGTGGATGCAACCCATTATCTAGTGAATTGATCACCTCATACAAAGTTAGATAGTGGTATTCTAAAAGAGAAATGATTTGAAAGGAAGATTGGATTAAGTCATCTAAGGGTATTTAGATGCACGGAATTTGTACATATTGGTGCTGGTGAACGGAGCAAGTTGGATGTCAGGTCACGGAAGATGGTATTTTTAGGATATCCATAAGGAGTTAAAAAATACCACTATAGAATCCATTGGAGAAGAAGGCCAACATCAGTAAGAATTTCACCTTTGATGAAAATTCAATTCTCCAAAGGCGAGATGGCATGGAGGAGCAGTAGGTGTAGAAGAAGGTTTAATAGGGCAGTGCTGGATAGCTAACATCTTATTCTATTTTACTAGTTGCAGGTGCATCAAGAGGACTTGGTATTCAGATGAAGCACTCTCCAAAGATGTCTCCACAGGTGAGAGAGCTTGGATGAGTGAAAGAAGCTAGGAGGCCTAGCAGGAACAAGTTGGACCTAGGATGGATATTGGGGTTACACTGCATAAGTCCAAAAGGTATATCAGACAACCAAAACAATATGGCTTTGAGGATACACTGTCATATGTCTTAGTGATAGTGAATGGGGATCCCTACACCTACAAGGAGACTATGGATAGCCGAGACAGAGAGAGATGGATCTAAGCAATATTCAAGGAGATGCAGTCTCTCCACAAGAATGAGACGTGGTGATTGGTGTAGTTGCCACAATGAAAGAAATCCACTGGTTATAAGTGGGTTTACCAACACAAGGAGGGGCCTTCAGAGCAAGGAGGTATTAGGTATAAGATGAGGTTAGTGGCCAAAGGATACTTTCAGAAGGAAGGCATTAACTTCAACAAAGTATTTTCTCCCATCATCAGGCATACTTCCATCAGGATGTTGTTAAGCATTATAGCAGCTTAGGAACTAGAGCTGGAGTAGATGGATGTCAAGATGGCATTATTCCCTGGATTTTTGGAGGAGAGCATCTACATGGAGCAACCACCGGGGTTCCAAGAGCAAAGAGCAAAAAAAAAGGTCTATTTGCTGTAAAAATCATTGTACGAGCTGAAGCAATCATCGAGGCAATGGTACAAATAATTTGACTCTTATGTGAGGAGCATTGGACTTTTTAGGTGTAAATATGACTCTTGTGTATATGTTAAATCTTTGGAGGATGGGTCTAGGATGTTCCTATTCTTGTATGTGGATGATATGCTTATAGCATGCAAGAGCAGAAAAGTTGTGTAGGAACTGAAGGCAGCCTTATCTCTAGAGTTTGAGATGAAGGATTTGGGATCTACAAGAAAGATTTTAGGCATGAAAATCTTCAGAGATCGAGCCAAGAGGGTGTTGAAATTATCTCAGGAAGGTTATATCAAGAAGGTCTTGGAGAGGTTCGAGATGATGGGAGCAAAATCGGTGGAGTTGCTACTTACCGGACACTTCAGACTCTCGAAGATAATGTCGCCACAGACTGAGATAGAGGCTTAGAAGATGGAGAGAATACCATATGCTTCTGGTGTGAGAAGCCTAATGTACGCCATGGTGTATTGTAGGTCAAATATTATCCATGAAGTGAGTTAGGTCAGCAGGTTTATGGCACAACCTAGTAGGAAGCATTGGCGAGCATTGAAGTATATCTTCAGGTACTTGGTAGGTACTATTAGAGTTGGCATCTACTATAATAGCAAGATGGAGCCGAGAAACTCTTTGACATGTCCAAGGAAGCTCGAGGGTAGATAAGAGGATTTGTGGATGCAGATTTTGGTGGAGACATGGACACTCAACAGTCAACAACAGGTTTGGTGTTTAGCCTATTTGGAGGTCCTATTTTATGGAGATCGTGCTTGCAGCCCATTATAGCCTTATCCACTATTGAGGTAGAGTACATTGGCATCACGGAGGCAACAAAGGAGGCACTATGGTTGAAGGGTTTGGCATTGGAGATAGGTCTCATGCATGAGGCCATCAGGATGCACTGTGATAGGTAGAGTGCACTGTTACTTACTCAGAACTTTATTTATTATATAAGGATGAAGCACATCGATATTAGATACCATTAAATCAAAGAGCTTGTAAAAGAAGATGAGGTGGAGCTGATGAAGGTCCACACCAAGAAGAATCCAGTGGATGCACTGACAAAAATTCTTCCATGGGATAGGTTTTGCAAATGTATGGAATTGATGTATTTGGTGGATAAGATAGAGTTGCCTCAAGCCTTGGGGCACCAAGATGGAGATTGAAAGAGTAAGGATGGTGCTCCCAAGCCTTGGAAGACCATGAAAGAGTCAAAATGGTGGCTCCTAAAGGGTAGGATTAGCCGGAGAAGAAATTAGCCAAAACTAAAGGCTAGCATAGATTCAGGCTGGCTCGGATCTGGGTCGACTCGGCTCAGGCTGAGATCAAGCAGGCTCAGGCTGAGATCAAGCAGGCTCAGGCTGAATTCGAGCTGGCTCTCTCAAAAAAAAAGAGAACAAGTTTTGGGATTCTATGGCTTGATTGGCAATTGAGCCGACTCGAGTCTTCGTCGATCCAGCTCAAACAAGTAGACAGATGAGCACGAGGTTTTCTATTTGATCTTGGATTTGATTTAATCCAACGGGTCATAAGACCTGGTTTGAGGGGTCTTAAGGTGGCTAATTCATGTATAGGGCTAGATCTTTAGTCCAAGGGATGAGAACATGCAGGACATGGGTGTACATGGGCTTGGATGAGTGCTTGCATGCATGGGTTAGCCTAGGAAGTTTTTTAGGATTAAGTCTTATTGGCTCAAGGTGTCTATATATATTTTGTATATGTAATTTGATATGAGAAATTAAAAATACCTTTTCTTCCTGAAAAACCCTAGCTTTTTCTCTCTTCTCTCTTTCTCTTTGCTACCACCCAAACTACTAATCATCTAATCCTCACTTGCTATCATCTCCAACTTGCTTCTAAGGGGTTGGTAAAATGTACAAGGATCTCCATAGGTCCGGGGAATAAATCATAACACTTGCCAAGTTCCCCACCCATTTAGGTTAGTATTCAGGTCTTTCTTTAAATTTCTTTGCCTTTTTTTCATTCTTAGAGCTTTTTAGGGTGTTCGCCTATTCTTCCTGTAGCTTCCAAGTTCTTCCACCAATTTTTTTTGATTTTTGATAATTTTTTTAAATTTTTCTAATCTGAAATGGCCTTCGAATGCTCTTGGTCTACTTCTTCTAAAAGCCTGTCCGATCTGAGCCCTTCTAACCCCAGACCAAAGGATGAATCTGATCTTAGAGATGCAATTCAGCCAACTTTTGCTCCTATGACCATTGCCTCTGTACTCTTCACTGAGGATCTTTCCCTTGTTCGAGTTCGGTACAGGGTCCCCTCTAAGTATGAACTCGAACTTTCTGAACCGGATGACTGAGCTTGTACTCTCCCTCTAGGTTGATTTAGTTTGTACATGGAAGCTCTCTAGGCTAGGCTTAGACTATCCATTCCCTCCTTTGTTGTTGAGCTTTTCCACTTTCTCAATATATTTTTCTCCTCAGTCATCCCAAACTCGTTTCTTTTTATCATAGGGTTCTTTCCACTTTGCTTCTTAGTCGAAGTTTGACCTTTGATTTCTCTATTTTGCACCTTTTTTATCTTTAAGCTCCACCCTTCTACTAAGGACTGGTAGTACATCATACCCCAGTTCGACAAGAAGGGACTACTGATAAGTGATAAAAATATACTAATAAAAGTATTAAATTATAAAATAAATTAATCTATTTTTTTAAAAATTAATACTTTTGTTAATCTTATATAGGAAAGAAGGCCACCAATATGAAGATCTTATTTTTTTGATTCAGATGAAATAAATTTCAGGCAAAACGGACTTCAAATGAGCCCAAAATTGAATTTCAAAAAAAAAAAGAAAAAGAAAGCCGGTCCGGTTCAAACCGATTCAGAAAAATCGGCTCAGCAGATCGCCCAGTTCGACCACACCAGCAAACCAACCCGCTGATGATAGGCTGACGTCAGCATTTTTTGTGGTGCACGGTGGACCAATTTAAGGACATTTCGAAGATTTCACATGGAGAAGTGCGCTCCATTGGCTGAAGAATGTGGCGGTCCACGCAACACTGGGCTCACACATGATCTATAGAGGGCAATTTGAGAATTTTGTTTGATCCAACGGGCGCCTTTTACTAAGATTTGATCGGATGGCCGAAATGCATGCGCTGACGAACGGCATTCGTAGCTCCCGATCGATATCCAATGGCTGAGATTCATCCCGACTTTAAAACTAAAGATCATAAGCTTTCTTATGCACGATCTGACGGCCCAGATTCAATCCAACGATTGATCCGATGGTTGCCATGAATTCTGACTTGATCTGGGATATTTTAAAGAGCTTTTAAGTGATTTTTGGATCATTTGATCGACATCCATCGATCAGAATCATCCAGGGTCCTAATTTTACTTATATTGAGAGTTTTAAATCTAATTTTTAAGGGGATTTTGGTGGAAAATCCATCTCTCAGCCTATAAAAAGATCTATTGCCGAAGGAAAAAAAAAGAGAGAGAAAAAGGGAGACAGTAAAAAAAAAGAAAAAGAAGAGAAAGAGAGGAAAGAGGTAGAAAGAGAAGAGAGATTTTTAAGAGAAAAGAAAGGATTTTTAATTTTTTTTTCTTTTCTTCTTCCAATAATCAGAACATTGATCAAGGAGCTTCTTTTCTTCTTCACTAAGTTCTCCACACCAAGAGCTACGGACAATCAATTTCAGCAATCAAACAATTTAATTTCTTTATATTTTTTATTTTATTTGCTATTTTTGAACTTGTTATCATGAACTAAATTTTCTTTTACTAAGGCTAAGGTGTAGCCACTCTTTTGATGCAATATTCAGTATTATTTATTTTTAATTTTAAATTTTATTCATGAGGAGTATATAAATTTGATCTTAATATTTTTAGATTACTGTTCATCTTCTAATTGATCTGATGAACATAAATGTTACAGACCAAGTACATCTATGTTATTGCTTCTTGATTATATACCTTGTATTATGAATCAAATTAGAATTCATATGCATGCAGAAATTTTAGTGCACTTTGGATGCAGCATATTTTAATTAGAGGGTTTCACAAAACTTAATGCATTAATATTTATTTAAATTACACCTAGATCAAAGGATAATTAATAAATATTGATAGTTTTGCTATGCCTGGACCAAAGGATAGTGAATAAATTAGGAGACTCCACCGTCACATGAAATAAAATTAATCTAATAATCTGAATATTGTATTGACTGAGTTGGTGAACCGATTGCCTTAGTAATCCATTACTCTTAAGTTTAAAATCCTAATAATTACACTCTCTCTATTTTCTTAAAATTTTTAATTTCTTTATTTTATTCTTTAATTTTTTATTCTCATAAATTGATTTTCTAAATAAAGCATAGGAAAGAGCTTTTCAGTACTTATTTTCTAATCCTCTAGGGATGATACTCTACTCATTTACTTTATTACTTGATCGACTGGTGCACTTGCCATAGCTATAGATTAGCATGCATCAAGTTTTTGGCACCGTTGCTGGAGATTGTGTCTAAAATAATATTAAAATTTTGATCCTAGCTTTACTTTAGAATTTTATTTTTAATTTTTATTATTTTTTTTAAAAAAAAATTATTCAGTGCATGACACGTACTGGACATAGTAACTTACTACCTTTAGATCCAAAAATTGAAAGGACCATTAGAAGACTACAATAAGAAAGAAACATGGCAGCTGAAGATCCTAACGACATCAATCTAGGATTGGATATGGCGACCGAAGGACAGCATGAAGCTATTCGATCAGTACATCATCCATTAAATGATTACATCACACCATCTGTAGTCGATGCAGCTTCGAGCATCAGGAGACCGCCTAGTGCGAGCAAACAACTTTGAAATAAAATCGACGATGATCCAGATGATTCAATCAACTATCCAATTCAGTGGACACGTGCATGATGATCCGAATGCCCATATTTCTAACTTTCTTGAACTTTGTGATACTTTTAAAATTAATGGGGTGTCGGATGATGCTATTAGATTAAGGTTATTTCCTTTCTCTTTATGGGATAAAGCTAAGAGTTGGCTTCATTCTCTTCCTGCAGGTTCTATCACAACTTGGGATGTCCTAGCCCAAAAATTCTTAGCCAAGTACTTTCCACCTTCCAAGACTGCCAAGATGCACAATGATATCACTTCTTTTATGCAGATGGACATGGAGACACTATATGAGGCTTGGGAGCATTTCAAGGAATTGCTGAGGAGATGTCCACATCATCAACTACCCGTATGGCTTCAGGTACAAACTTTCTATAATGGTTTATCTCCTACTAATCATTCTATGATTGATGCAGCATTAAGAGGAACAATTAATCAAAAAATGGAGGAAGAAGCCTTTGATCTGATCGATGAGATGATATCAAATAGCTATCAGTGGCAGACAGAATGCATGATGCCGAGAAGACCAACAGCTGTATAGGGAGTACATTGCGTGCCAACCTTATTAGTTGAAATTGCATCCCTTAGAGTCGAAGTCAACAACTTGAAGGGAACAGCTATGCATATTCAGAGCATCACTTGTGACCTGTGTGGAGGAGGACACGATACGAGCAATTGCCAGATAGGTAATTCTTTTGCTAAAATAATTGATACAGCTAATTATATTGGTAGTTTTTTCAGACTACAACAAAACAATCCCTACTCCAACATATACAATCAAGGGTGGAGGCAGCACCCAAATTTCTCATGGAGTAATCAAAATGCAGCATAATAGCCACCTCCAGGATTCTAAGTACCTGAAAAGAAGTCCAACATGGAAAAGCTGATGGTCAAAGTTATGCAAAACCAAGAAGCAACTATAAAAAATTTAGAAGCCAAACTTAGACAGGACCAAGCAGCAGCAATTCGAAACTTGGAGATGCAAATAGATCAAATGGTTAAGATAATCTCTGAGAGATCTTAAGGATCCTTGCCCAGCAACACAAAGACCAATTCAAGGGAGCAAGTCAATGCTATCACCTTAAGAAGTGGTACAAAGTTGGAAGAGTCACATCAAAAGAAAGAGACTGAATAGCCAACTACAAATAAGGAACCATCAACTAAAATTCGTCAGTCATCAAAACAACCAGCAGATGGATGATCTCCAGGTATACAGTTTGCCGACCCAAATGTGAAGCCCTACGTGCCGCCACTATCATTTCCAAAGAGACAAATACAGCATCCAGATAAGAAATTTTCTAACTTTTTCAAAATATTAAAGAATTTACATATTAATATTCCTTTTGTAGATGCTATTACTCAAATGCCCAGGTATGCCAAGTTTCTCAAAGAAATCCTAACAAATAAGAAAAAGCTGAAGGAGCATGAGAGAATAAATTTGAATGAAGAATGCTCAGCAATACTTCAAAATAAATTACCACAGAAGCTAAAAGATTCAGAAAGTTTTACTATCCCTTGCATTATTGGTGATTGTAGTTTTGATAAAGTTTTATGTGATTTAGGAGCAAGTATTAATCTCATGCCTTTTTCTATTTTCAGAAAGCTGGGTCTAGGAGAACCAAAGCCTACCACTATTACTCTTCAATTAGCCGATAGATCCATCAAATATCCAAGAGGTATAGTGGAGGATGTCTTGGTAAAGGTAAACAAGTTTATTTTTCCTATTGATTTTATTATTCTTGATATGAAAGAAGATTATGATGTACCCCTTATTTTAGGAAGACCCTTTTTAGCTACTGGAGGAGCTTTAATAGATGTTCAACAAAGAAAAATTAATTCTTAGAATCCAAGATGAATAAGTTACTTTTAATATTTTTAAAGATACTAAACATACTGATGATAATCAAACTTATTTTTTAATTGATATTATTGATAATTCAGTATATGAGAATTCTATAGAAAATAGATTTGAGACTATAAAAGCTAGAAATATCCAATTAAAAAAGGGCTCGATCAAACATAAAAGTATTCTAATTGAAGTGGCACCAGATTGATCCACTTCAGAACTCAAAGAAAGTCAAGCTGAAGACTATAAATCAGAACTACTAAATAGGTTGTTTCTTTTCTTTTTAGTTTTGATCATTTTTTTTTATTTTTTAGTAATTTATTATTATTCTTTTACTGCTTTGGTGTGTATTTTTAATTTTATAGAAAAAAAAATCAATGAGAGCTCAAGCAAAATTTCAAAGCTTTAAAGAACGAGACTGAACCAAATCAGGTGTATTCCTTCCGATCCTTTATTGCACTCTTTATTTTTCTTTCTCCTTTAAGATAATATAGAATAAGTTAGGGGGTAAAAAAAAAAAATCATGTGTCAAGAAGAAAATCTTGAGCAAGATAGACTGGATAAGTGATAAAAGATAGAAATATTTGTTAATGAATGTAACGAGTTAAAGAAGTAGATTAGTTGGTCGACTTTTAGCAGTCTACTTAGGTCATTAAAAGACTATTAGCACTTCTAATTGCACATGCACACTAACAAGACAAAGTAGGTATTGATTATAAGGCCAACTGAGGATTCAATTTGAAGGAAAATCCTAATTTCCCGATCCAGGTTCATTCAGATCTGATCAGAACAAGAGATATATTTCAAAAATTTTTCTCTTAATCCCAATCAGATCTTGATATGTTTTAGATCTGATCTTATTATTTTAATAAAATAAAATTAAAAGATAAATTAAATCAAATTTAATTTACCTGATCTGGGTAATCCTATTATCCTGTTGATGATCCTGTTTGCAGCGGAAGGTTCTGGATCTTAGCCACGCAAGCGCCTGGCCTCTATCGGTATCCACTCAGATTGGATCTGGAGATCCTCTTCTTCTCTATCATACCTCTAAAAATCAGATCTGGATCTGATCTGAAGGATCTTCAAAACTCTTTTTGAAGATGAGCAGTCGTCCTTTACAGCAGCGCAGCCTTCTTACTTTTGATCGCCTTTCTTTGATCTGAATTGCACCAACCAAGGTCCAAAACTCCTTTTGGACGTGGAGAGCAAGGGGAGAAGGTGGTTTGGTGTGGAGAGGGAGGGGAGAGGTAGCCTTGGGGCATGGAGAAACTATGATCTCATCATATCTCTATATTCTGAGTTGGGTACAGGGTCTTATTTATAGACTAGCTGTGATCCAACTCCTCTTCTTCCCAACCAATCACAACCCTTTGTGAAATCAGATCTAAATCTGATTGGGGGGAATAGAGTCCCCTGGATTCCTCCTTAGAGGGCGCCTAAGACCAGTCAAAGTTGGTTCTTAGAAGAACTCTAATTGGAATCCAAAAAGGAGATGGAGT
Source organism: Cocos nucifera (assembly GCA_006176705.1). Taxonomy (NCBI): domain Eukaryota; kingdom Viridiplantae; phylum Streptophyta; class Magnoliopsida; order Arecales; family Arecaceae; genus Cocos; species Cocos nucifera. The sequence goes on along the minus strand of QRFJ01004017.1, from coordinate 808 downwards.
CCTTGTCCAACAAGGAGTCCTAGGCGCCTCCAACTTGGGCACACGCCTAGGGTGGCATGCACCCTTCTCCTTGCCAGGTTCTGGCAGGGGGACAGGCCCCCACTAGCTCTCCAATAGGTGCATGACATGTGGTCAAAAGTCAAAGTGTCAATGGTCAACATTTGACCAGTCAAAGGTAGACTTTTGACCAAAGTCAAAGAACAAGAAATGGCAGGTGACCAAAAATGGTAGGTAGTGTCTTACAAATAAGACAACCTTTTCTGACTTGGACAACCTCCTGTCAGACCATATGAAGGCCTCTATTTCAGCACAAACTCCTTTGGCTCAGACAGGACAACTTATTTATGATAGCAAAAGAAGAACGTTAGGTTCAATCGAGTGCTAGCATGATTTTCTTGAACCTAATTGAATCTCATTCAGATCAATTGAACTAGATCAGTTCAATTGATGATCACCAGATTCAAACCTTTGTTTGTGTGACCCAGTTAGGTTTAGTTCTGTATGGTAATGGGATATGTCATGATCTCTATCATCGACATCATCAAAACTCCTTTCGATGGATCAGAACTCTTCTAATTCGAACAGCTAGAATGATCGATCATCTAAATCATTCTAATTGCTCCCAAAATCCACCAGTGACACCTAGCAGTATATGGTGGCAACCCATCAGAGCTGAATGCGAACCTCTTGGTGCAGCTACCTGTGTGATTCAGTTCTTCTATCTTGAGCTCCGATCAGATTAGGGTTTAGGTGAACTCGTCAAACCTAGTCTCTGTCATATGATGTAATCATTCGATTCGAGTCCAAT
>QRFJ01004016.1:42663-129250 GCA_006176705.1 Cocos nucifera | reverse complement strand
GATTAACTATATAAGGTCCATCCCATCTGGATTTTAGTTTTCCAGGAAATAATCGAAGCCTTGAGTTAAATAACCAGACTTGTTGATTTGGCTCAAAGGTTTTTCTTGAAATATGTTTATCATGGAAGGCTTTCATTTTTTCCTTATAAATTTTTGAATTTTCATAAGCTTCTTGCCTTAATTCTTCTAATTCACTTAATTGTAACATCCGATTGGAACCAGCTTTGTTTAAATTAAAATTTAATTATTTTATTGCCCAATATGCTTTATGTTCAAGTTCTACCGGAAGGTGACATGCTTTTCCATAGATTAATCTATAGGGAGACATTCCAATGGGGGTTTTATAAGCTGTCCTATAGGCCCATAATGCATCATCCAATCGATCTGACCAATCTTTTCGATCAGGCCTAATAGTCTTTTGTAAGATATTCTTGATTTCCCTATTAGAGACTTCTACCTGACCACTTGTTTGCGGATGGTATGGTGTAGCTATCTTATGTGTCACCCCATATTTTCGTAATAAAGTTCTAAATTGATGATTTGTAAAATGGGTACCCCCGTCACTAATGATAGCACGTGGAAATCCGAACCTGGAAAAGATATTCTTCTGAATAAATTTTAGGACTACTTTATGATCATTGGTTCGAGTTGCTATTGCTTCAATCCATTTAGAAACATAATCGAACAGCTACCAAAATGTATTCAAATCCATTGGAAGGTGGAAAAGGTCCCATAAAATCAATTCCCCATACATCAAAAATTTCAACCACTAAAATGGGGTTCAAAGGCATCATGTCTTTCTTTGAAATATTCCCTAAGGCTTGACACTTAAAACACTCCTGACTAAAAGTATGGGCATCCTTAAATAATGTTGGCCAATAAAAACCACTTTGTAACACTTTGGCCGCAGTTTTTCGTCCAGAAAAGTGTCCTCCACAAGCAAGAGTATGACAAAATTGTAAGATACTCCATTGTTCAGATTCAGGAACACATCTACGAATGATTTGATCAGCACAAATTCTAAAAAGCTCAGGATCTTCCCAAAAATAATATTTGATTTGAGCAAAGAATCGATCCTTTTCATTCTTAGACCAGCCATCAGGAATTTGTCCTATGACTAAGTAATTGACAATATTTGCAAACCAAGGAGTCTTTGTATGTGAAACTGTTAACAATTGTTCATCTGGAAAAGATTCTCTGATTGATACAGGTTCATTATCTTTCACTAGGATCCTAGACAGATGGTCTGCTACAACATTTTTAGATCCCTTCTTATCTCGAATTTCAATGTCAAATTCTTGTAACAGTAAAATCCATCTAATTAATCGTGGTTTAGCATCTTTCTTTGAGAGCAGGTATCTCAAGGCTGAATGATCCGAGTAAATTATGATTTTTGATCCTAATAAATATGATCTAAACTTTTCTAGGGCAAACACAATGGCTAGCAACTCTTTTTCAGTGGTGGTATAATTCATTTGTGCTTCATTCAGAGTTCTACTAGCATAATAGATCACTACAGGACATTTGTTTACCCTTTGGCCTAGGACAGCTCCTATGGCAAAATCTGAGGCATCGCACATAATTTCAAAAGGTAGTGACCAATTAGGAGGTTGTATGATTGGAGCTTTGGTCACAGCTTCTTTTAAAATTTCATAAGCTTTAAGACAATTTTCATCAAAGTTAAAAGAAACATCCTTAGCAAGGAGATTACACAAAGGACGAGAAATTTTAGAGAACTCTTTGATGAAGCGACGATAGAATCCTACATGACCAAGAAAAGATCGAATTTGTTTGACAGAAGTGGGAGGAGGAAGTTTAGAAATTAGTTCAACTTTAGCTTTATCTACCTCAATCCCTTTCTTGGATACTATATGTCCTAAAACGATCCCTTCTTGAACCATGAAGTGGCTCTTTTTCCCAGCTTAACACTAGATTAGCCTCAATACATCGTTTTAATATTTTCTTCAAATTGTTGAGACAACTCTCAAAAGATTCTCCAAAGACTGAAAAGTCATCCATGAATATTTCTAAGAAATCTCCTATCATGTCTGAAAATATTGACATCATGCACCGTTGAAAAGTTGCAGGTGCATTACATAATCCGAATGGCATTCTACGAAAAGCAAAGGTTCCATAAGGACATGTAAAGGTGGTCTTTTCTTGATCTCCTGGGTAGATTGCTACCTGATTGTATCCCGAGTATCCATCTAAAAAGCAAAAGTATTGTTGGCCTGCTAGTCTTTCTAGGATTTGATCGATAAAGGGTAAGGGAAAGTGATCTTTTCGGGTGGTTGTATTGAGTTTTCTATAATCTATGCAGACACGCCACCCAGTGGAAAGTCGTGTTGGTACTAAGTTTCCATGTTCAGTGCGGACAACCGTAAGTCCAGATTTTTTTGGAACAACTTGTGTAGGACTCACCCAGTGGCTGTCAGAGATAGGATAAATAATTCCAGCATCTAACCATTTAATTACTTCTTTCTTGACTACTTCTTGCATGTTAGGATTAAGCCTTCTTTGCATCTCTCGAGTTGGTTTGGCATTATCTTCTGTATAAATATGGTGCATGCATATTGACGGACTAATTCCTTTTAAATCGGCAACGGTCCACCCTATGGCCTCTTTATATGTTTTTAGAATATTTACCAATTGGTTTTCCTGTTCAGTAGTTAAGTTGGAAGCAATTATTACTGGTAGGGTTTTCTTTGATCCTAAAAATACATACTTAAGTGATTCAGGTAAAGGTTTTAGTTCAAGTTGTGGTGGGGCCTGAATTGAAGGACGTAGTGGTTCAATTTTTCGCTCAGGTAAGGGCTCAATTTTCACTGACCAAGGTAATGAATGTGATGGTTGAGGTAAATTAAGCAGGGTATTTACTTCCTGGGTTTGAGTATCTTCAGTGGGTTCATCATCTTGTAGTAAATCTAAGGAAGGAATTAGATTCAACTATTTCATCTATCTGATTGATTACAAAGCAGTCTTCCTCCTCTTGGGTGTACTTTGGGGTATTAAAAACATATTAATTCTTACTTTTTGATTCCCAAAAGAAATATCCATAGCTCCCATTTTACAGTTGATATTGGCATTCGCGGTTGCTAAGAATGGACGTCCTAAAATTATGGGATTTTGGTTCAGCTCTTGGGATGGTTCCATGTCAAGTATGAGAAAGTCTACAGGAAAATAACATTTATCTACTCTAACTAGAACATCCTCAATTAAACCACGCGGTGTTTTTATAGATCTATCAGCTAATTGCAAAATGACTGACGTGGGTTTTAATTCTCCAATCCCAAATTTTTCATAAACCGAGGTTGGAAGGAGGTTTACACTAGCTCCTAAGTCTAGTAATGCTCGGTCAAAGGTTATACCTCCAATAACACATGAAATTAAGGGTGCACCAGGATCTTTCATCTTTTGAGGTATTGGATTTAACAGGACCGCACTTACATCCTCGGATAGCATAACTCTTTTGGTGGTTCGTGGCTCACGCTTTTGGGTACAGAGTTCTTTAAGAAATTTAGCATAGGCTGGAACATGCTGAATTGCATCGATGAGGGGTAAATTAATATGAACTTGTTTAAATAGTTCCATTAGCTCCTTGTTGCGTGTTTCTTGCTTTTTGCGAGAAGAGCCTGCTTCTAAGGCCGAAGGGAAATGGGGCTTTGGGTTTATATGTCTCAGCTAATTCATCTGTTCTCTTCTTTTCTTTATCCATCTTATCAGTGTCAGTACCAGTCATTAAGCTCAAGTTCTTCTATATGATTATCCTCTTCTTCAAATTTCTCATCTTGGCTAACATCAGTATTGGCCTCTATCACCTGGTCTTGATATGGGTCCTTAAGAATCCTACCACTTCTAAGTTCAGATATTGCTTTGGCATTTTCTAATTGGGGGTTCTTAGGTGGAATGTTAGATGGATGAGTAAATCCAGGTGGTTGATAGACATTGGATGGATTATTTTTAGGATTTGCAATTGGTTGGCTTGGTAATTGACCCGGTTCTCTCCTCATGCTAGACTCAGCTATTTGTCCTATTTGAGCTTCTAGTCTGGCGATTGATTGTTGTTGGCTTAGAATTAATTGTTGAAGTTGATTGAATTTATCGTCGGCTAGATTGGTCTGTTGAGGAGGTGGGTATGAGGGTTGATTATAATGTAGTGGTTGAGAAGACTTGACTAGGCTGACCCTTATTATAGGCATAGTTCTGGTATTGGGGCCTATTTTGATAATTCTTGAACTGGTGGGATTTGGGTCTGAGCCTGAGTTTGTTGTGGTTTCCAAGAGAAATTAGGATGGTTTCTCCAACCAGGATTATATGAATTTGAATATGGGTCATTAAGTGGTTTTGAGTAACCTTGAGCAGCTTGGACTTGTTCTTGGATAAGAGGTGGTAATTGTGCAACCGTGGGACATTCACTTACATGATGTGTTGGGCTAGCACAAATAGAGCAAATCACCTTGATAATTAGAAGCTGGTGTGTATTGTGCAGGGGATTGTTGACCTAAGTTTAGGAATTGATCTAATTTCTGTGCAATAAGGTCGACTTTATCTAATTTTTGTGCTATTATGTTCAAATCTGCCTTAGAATTGAGTTTCCGAAGTTTTGATCTCATAAATTTCCTGCCCGTTTTTGTTGAGAAATTGATCTTTCATAAGAAGATAATGAAGCATGGTTAATAGAGTTTTCACTTAAAGTTTCAAACAAGGTATAAGCTTCATCCTCACTTTTGCTCATGAATGCACCTCCACAGGATGCATCAACCATCTGCTTATATTGATCTCCTAAACCTTCATAGAAAGCTTGTACAATTTGCCACTTAGATAGACCATGGTGTGGGCATTTTCTAAGGAGTTCCTTAAGTCTTTCCCATGATTCATGAATTTGTTCCCCTGGAAGCTGAGCAAATCCCGTGATGGCTCGCCTCATGGTATTGGTTCGTCCTATGGGATAAAATTTCTTAAGAAATTCATGTTGCATCTCTGCCCATGTTTGAATTGTTCTTCCTAATGTGCCAAGCCAGTACTTGGCTTTATCTTTTAATGAGAAAGGGAACAAGGTCAGTCTAAGGGCATCATCAGAAAAATTCTGAATTTTTACCGTAGAGCAGATTTCTAAGAACTCATCCAGATGTTTGTAAGGGTCTTCATTGGCATTCCCATAAAAAGATGGGAGCATCTGGATTGTGGTCGACTTAATCTCATAGTGACTAGCAGGGATATCAGGTATGTGGATGCAAGTCGATGGGTTGTAGGTGGAAGGAATAAAGTATTCCTTCATCTGCCTAGGTGGTTCTTCACGATTTCCAGCCATTTGATTATCTGGTCTTAAATGAATTAGTCTTTCAATTTTAGGATCTGGTTTAACTAGGTCAGGTAAAAGTGATCTTCTACCGTGCATGTACTAGTGCAATTTGATATATGGTTCAATTTTTTTTTTTTTTTTTTTAAAATTATTATTATTTTTTTAATTTATTTATTCTTTTAAGAAAAGAAGAGAGAAAGAAAGAAGAGGAAAAATCCTAAAGAATCTTAAATCTGGAGAAGATAGGGAGGAGTTAATTTTTATGTTAGATATTATTTGGCAAACAAGTTAGGCAATCAATCCTAACTAAGAGTTATCCTAGATCTAGACAGCTCCTAACTGCCAAGATCACCTTCAAGCCCTCCAAATAGAGGATTAACCAATCAACTAGCCAGGTAAGTGTAAAGTCGGTGGGAGTCCCTCCGTTGCTTGCCTTAGACACCAATTGTGCTTGGCCAGGTAAGCGAACAGAACCAATTAAGTAACCACCTTCTTTCGGGCCCAATCATCTCTGAACCACTTTCCTAGACACCAGTCAAATTGATTAATCCTAACTTGGTTCAACTCTTAGGATTTCTTGTCCTATTGAGCTCGAATATCCTTAAAGGTTAATGTCTAATTGATTTTAAGAGTTAAGGTTTGGGTTAATGCAGGATGCTGGTTGGTTGTTTGTGGGCTAAGGAAGGGTGATCAAATCCCCACCTTATCTTGTTTAATGGGTTGTGCCCTTAATTTGGTTTAATATGAAATATGCAAAAGAAAAAAAAAATTCCAATCAAAGAGTTCTATGCAATTTAAACTAATTAATTAAATTATAAAAAGGCTTACCTTGACTCCAGCAATCACCAAAAATAAGAATAAAAACTAATATGATGGATGCTCTAAATAATTAGGGTTTCTAATCTTGTGATGAGATTTTTAATTAGGTTTATGTAGGTAATATTTTTAATTAATTTAAAATAAAGTAAATATTAAAAATAAAGAAAGAGATTTAGGGTTTAGGAATGATCTCACCGAATAGGATTGAGAGTTTTGTTCGTGCCCTAATCTTCCTTGTTCCCTTTTTTTTTTTTCTGCAAAATAAATAAAAAAAATAATGAGTAGGCAGTAAAAAAAATCAAAGAAATAAAGAAATTTTAATTTTTATGCCTCCCCGGCAACAGCACCAAAAACTTGATAGGAACACGATGCTGTCGTTAAGACACCATGTTTATCAATTTAAATCCGACTCTTTACTTTTTAAATTAACTAAAAATTATGAAGAAAGTGGCGAGTCGGGTCGAATCCACAGAGAGGCAATGATTTATTTCTAAAATCTTTAATTTTTTTTTTTTTTTAAGAAAAGAAAGCAAGGATTTTTTTTAAAAAAATTAAAGTAGAAAAATAGATCTATAAATAAAAATAGAATTTAAATTATGCAAAAATAAATTTGATACTAAGATCTACTATTTAGATCTTAGCAACTACTTATAGTAAAATTAAAAAGCAATAAAGAATAAATAATTTAAAGAGCTAGAATTGAAAAGAATAATGACACTTTCTTTATTAAATTTAAAACTAAGATGCAGAATTTAAATACAAGAAATTAAAGAAAATTCAGAATTAAATTTAAAACTAAGATGCAGAATTTAAATACAAGAAATTAAAGAAAATTCAGAATTTTAATATAAAAAATTAAAGAAAAAAGACTAGATGAAGATCGCAGATCGGCGTAGGCATGAAGATGGCGTAGAAGACCGGCTCTTCTTCTCAGCAGCACCGCAGCTTTGAAGCAACCTTTAATCCAGAGCTTGACTTCCACCCTATACCTTAGCTTCCCTTCCAACCCCTCCTTCTTTTCTTAGAGGCTTAGGATCCTTTTTATAGAGCTAGAAGAGGTAGATATTTATTTCTCAAAGCAATATGGGACTAATTTCCTTTGTAATCGTAAAAATTTGAATAAAATTTGAATAAAAACAACTCTGTTATGTCTTTGGTAAATCCGGTAAAATCAGGCTATCCGATAGAAATTGAACGGTTCAAAAATCGTCAAAATTGGATGCCTATCAGCCCAGATCAGCTCGAATTAAATTCTGGCCATCCGATCGCGCTTGATCGAGGAAATCTGGCCGCAAATCATGCTTCGGGAGTCCTGATCACTGTCGGGAGCATTCTGGACCATCGGATCGAAGCTGGAATCATGCGCTACCGTTTGATGGTGATCCGAGTGAAATTGGCAACTGGAAAAAAAATGCTGACAGTCCGATCTTAACCGCAATCAACCGCAGCCGTTCGATCGCGCCATTACTGTTCCCATGGACCGCATAGACCGGCCGCACCGCACACCGCAACCAATCAACGCTTCTGTCATCGAGTGAAATGACCAGATTGCCCTGTGAGCCGCGATAAAATTTTGTAGACCCTTTAAGGGTCTAGGTCCACCACGTGGCAGGCTCTGATTCGCCGGACTTTGCTGAGCTGACGGTCCACGCCTGGATCGTAGATCGGCTGATGGCTTCAATGGCTGAGTCGGCTTTGATGGCTCGGCTTGGCTTGGTGGCTCGGCTTGGCTTGGTGGCTCGGCTTGCGGAGCCGATTGAGCTGTTTTCTTTTTTTTTATTTAATTTTTATTTATTTTATATTTTTTTTAAAAATTCATATCTTTTTCATTTTAGCTCCGTTTTACTTGAAATTTATTTCGTCGTGATCAAAAAAATGAGCTCTTTATTTTAATAATAAAATTTTATTTCTTAATTTTTATTTATTTTTTATTATTTTTTAATTAATTTTTTAATTAATAAAAATATGAATTTTTCAAAAATTATATATAAATTGATTGATAATTCTTAAAAATTAATATAAATTAATTAATAAATTAATACTTTTATTGGTGAATTTATGATGCTTATCACTAACCCATCTAAGGACTTAATTAAATTAGATTTAATTCTAATTTATTTTCTAATCAAATTAATAAATTGGATTAATCCAAGTCCTAGTTAGACTAGGACTAGTTCTTCCTTGCACTTGGCTTATCCAATAAACCAATTGTACTTGATCCAATCAAGTCCAAACCAAATCTAATTAAATAATATTTAATTAAACTTAATCTCAGTCTATTGTCTTAATCAAATTAAGTCAATTAACAATCTAATTGCTAATCGATCCTCCTGCAATACTTATACTAGGTTAAACACCAATCGTATTTATTGTTTAACCCTAGAACGATTCTTAATTGTTGATCAACCATCTGATTAAATCGTAAGCTCTAATGTGTATGACCTCATAGATCTGAACCTTAGTCGGTAGTATAAAAATAAATTTTTGTGTCAATCGAAGTAACCATCTAGCAATGATACCCGACGGTCGGATAGGTCGAAGGTGTAGAACACCATCTTTAGAATCCATGCGAATATAGTTTCCATATAATTCATCTCCTTGACCACAATGCTTGTAGGATACATCAGAGTTCAACTATCAACTCTGGTCAGGTTGTCCACATTGTATTTCAAAATACCAAATCTATCTGATGGATTACCTTGGCCAAGATTTTGCTATATTGAAATATAGTGATACATTCTTCTCCAACTCTTGGAGTGGTCAATTATATCTTGATCACACTCCAACTTTGCAAGTACTTGACTATGCCTAGAAGCCTTCCGTTGCTGAATTAGAAATTCAGTTAGTCTGGTACCAAAGCACAGTGAGTTGCTTGCAAGTCACTGAGATGATCTCAGATCTAAGGGATACTTATACTTATATCCCATCAGAGACCTTCTCGATAGCAGAATGCTCTGGAGTTAGTCATGTTCAATGATGATGTACCCATACATTTCACCTGTATGCCATACCAGTGTCTTCATACATCTTGGTTAAGAGGACAATCAATATATATGGCAAATAGCGACCTATGCTCGATAGACGCTGTTGTCCTAATTAATAGCCTATCATTTGATCATGAACAAATTTAAGGATTAATCGATAAATCCTCTCTTTGTCGAAACTAAATAGTCCCAAGGACTTCATCACAACAATGGAGTTCATTAGAAGGTGTAAAGTTATGATGAAAAAAGATACCAAAATATTTTTTATTAATTAATAAATTAATTATAATATCTCAACCATCAACAGGCTAATGATTGGTTTTGGGACATAATTTCCAACATCTATTTGTTTGATACATCATGGATCAGATCCAAACTAAACCCATATTTCATAGATTGGAGCTGGATTATACATGGACCCGATCTGACCTAAATGATCCATTGGGTCAAGAAATTTGATCATGGACCCAATCCGACCCAACCCTAGGGGTGGCAATTAGGTCGAGTTGGAACATAAATGGGTCGGATTAGATACGGGTTAGGTCAAAAAATATCAAACCTGAATCTGACCTATTTGTTAAACATGTCAGATTTTCAAACCTGAACCTAACCTACTTAATAAACATGTTTTCCGACATGACCCATTTATCCATCGACATCATATACGAAAGTTTATATTTACCACCTAAAAATTAAAACATTTAGAAGATCAAAAAAGGAAAGAAGAAGAAGAGGCTCAGATTTAGTATTTCATCTGCAACTAAATCAAAATGACAACAATCAGTTGCCTATAGAAGAAGGCCATCCAAGATTTTCGCTATTAGAAATAGTTGAATCAACAAAAAGATATTCCAAAATCAAGCAAACCTCTGCACATAGGCCATACTGTATATTTTAACATTCAGCATAAAAAATAAAAATCAAAAGAATACAAAATAGTAACCAATTGGATTTCTAAAGCTATAGCAATGATAGCAATTATAGCAATTCAATCCAACTTGACCTGACTTGAACTCATCCCTCATCTCTCTTTGTTCCTATGTTATATGAATGTTAATTTTGGTCGAGGATACTTTGATGGATCAGTCCTGAATCGATCTGGATCTAGACCTGAACTAAATCCGTATTTCATGGATCAAACTTGGGTTATGCATGGACTTAATCCAACCTGAATGACCTATTAGGTCAAGAAATTTGATCATGGACTCGATCCAATCTGATCTTTTATTGGACTAGATTTAGGTCTAATATTTAGATTTAATCAAGAAATTGGATCGGATTGAGGTCATTCATGATCTAATCTAATCCGATCTATTTGCACCTCTAGTTCTAATAAGGATCATTAATTGAAAATTTGCCATCCAAAATCTTCATCATAGTTAAATAGAACACATAATCAATTAATTAAATTAATATCTAATTAATTAAATAAATAAATATCTAATTAAAATTAATTAATATATTAAAAGAAAAGAACTTTTAGTAACATCATTGCTGTTGTCGTTGGCGCCGTCGCTAATACTCACCAAAACAATAGGTCCATAGGCACAGGAATGGGGGAACCGGGACTTTGGTGGCATGGGGACTTCAGCAGTGTGGACGAGGACTCCGGCAGCATGGAAACTCCAACGGTGTGGGGACGGCGTAAGGCAAGGTGGTGGCACAAGTAGGAGAGAGAGGAGGGGAATTGATCGGTCACCAATGTGGAGATGGAAACGAGGGTAGTGGGAGGGGGAAACAAAGGGGAGAACAAGGGTAGGGGGTTGGTTTGGTCGGTCATCAATCGAGGATGCAATCATGGGAGAAGGGGAGGGGGCAGCATGGGATTGTGGGGGGTTGTGGGCATGAGCACTGCAGGGAAAGGAGAGGAAATACCAATGGGTAGAGGAAAGGGGGTGCAATCACCGAATGGGGGGGGGGGAGGTGGCACGAGCATGGGATTGTGGAGGATTGTGAGCATGAGCATCGAGAGGGGAGGAGAGGAAAGACCGCCGGGAGAGGGGTGCGATTACGGGAGAGGGGGGAGGGGGTACAAGGGCACGAATGGGCACAAGCGTCCGAGGGGGGGATGAAAGACCACTGGAGAGAGGGCAAAAAAGGAAAAAGGACTTTTGGCAAAAACCCAGGGACGAGGGGGGGGGGTGTGGAATCAATCGCAAAAAAATAAATGGATTATTAGTGATGGCTAATTTCCATTGTTAATACTACTAGCAATGGCACACGCTATCGCTAATAATATTCCATCGCTAATAACCTTGCTAGTCAAATTAAAAAAATAAAATTATCAAAAAAAATTAAAAATAATTTTTTTTTGTGATGGTTTCTCTTTTGATTGCCATTGGTTGTTGATAAAAAATATTATTACCGACGACATCATTGCCATCACTAAAAGCCCTTTTTCTTGTAGTGACTAGTAGATGGGAGGTTCTACTTCATTTGTAGTAGAGACAATTGCTTTGCGCATCATAAAAAAAAATTGGTGATGAAAAAATTCATCACAATGCTCATTATGTAAATTGTGTCGCTAAAGGTGTAAGGCGACGATAGCTATATTTTATCACAAAATATATATTAATTATGATAAAATAATATTTATAATTAAAAATCTATTAATTATGATAAAATTATATTCATCATCAAATATAGTATTTGATAATGATTTATTCAATCATAAGAAATTGAAAATTTTGTCATGATATAACATATTTTTCATCAGCAAAGGTTAATCTCTAGTGATGTAATTATGTTTGTTATCAAAAAAATTAATTTTATCATAAAAAAACTTATTTCAAATTTTCTCTTAAGAATATGTATTATCATATCCATTAACCCAATGAATGTATCACAGATATTTATTACAAATGTGATAGAAGAAAAATAATCTATTTTTATTAATTATAAGTAAAAATTATAAAAATATCCTCAGAAAGTATTTACAAGTGTCAGCTAATCTGGCTTTTAGAGCACACATCTAACAAACTCCCACTTGACCTAAAGCCAATTAGCTATAAATCTAAGTTCCATCTTTTCAAGATGGGCTTTGATCTTTTGTTGGCTCAAAGGCTTAGTCAGTGGGTTAGCCGCATTGTCCATAGTGTCGACTCTCTTAACCTCGACATATCCCTTCTCGAGGTAATCGCAGATGAGGTGGAACCACTGCTCGATGTGCTTAGACTTTTGGTAAGATCTTGGCTTCTTAGCTAGGGCTATGGCGCTGTTGTTATCACAGTACAAAGGGATAGCATCACATGACATCATTCCGAGCTCTGCAACGAACTTCTTGAACCAAAATGCTTCCTTCATAGCTTTCAAGGCAACGATGTACTCTGCTTCTATGGTGGAGTTTGCTATCACCATTTGCTTGCAACTCTTCCAGCTTACAGTACCATTGATAAACATATTAAATATATATAAAAGTATTAATTTATAAATTAATTTAATTTTATTTTAAAGAATTGATATTTTATTTTATTTTTATAAAAAAATAGAATCACTAATGAAAAGATCTCGATTTATGGGTCAAAACAAAAAAAAATTTCGAGCGAATCAGACTCAAAATGGATCCAAAATAAAGATTCAAAGAAAAAAAAGAAAAAAAAAGAGTAAACTGACCGGACCAGTCGATCCAATTCAGCACACCGAACCAGACCAGTTGCCCAATCGATCCAGCACAATAGTAGCCCATTGCACGAAATTCAGTATTGCTCGACTCGCATGAACACAGCCCACATCGCTCGGCCTGCTAACACCAGGCACCTAACATCACCCTGATGTTAGGAAAGCACGCAGTCCATGGTGGACTGGTAAACATGTGGAAGGGTCCATGAAAAATCCCATACAGCTCACAAGGGTAGAATGGTTATTCCAGGTGGCGTGGCATGTGGTGATTTGTTCGGGTCTACAATGCGCTTGGTCTAGGCAGTCTTCAGGAATAGTGGTTGCATGATTGGATGGCAGGCATTCATCACATTCAAGATCCAATGGTGGGGAAGGTTTCTTAGTTTGATTCAAGTAGCATCTAGCTCTTTGCACTATTCGATTGTTTGCATTCATCCCGGTTGAGATCGAATGGCCAAAACTTGATTTTGACTTGATTCAAGAAATTTCAGGCACCATCCAATGGTCAGAATTCGATCAAGAGATCCGATGGTTCTGAATTTGTTTGGGCCTTGATGAAGATGTGAGTGATGGATTTTGACCCAATCTGAGGCATTTAAACCCGATCCAGTGGGTTGAAAACTTTCACAGGCATCAAGAATTCGATCCAGATTTGATTACCATAGTTTCTTTCCTTCTCTAACTCAAAATTCTCATATTTTCTCCTCTATAAAAACCCTCCTATGCCAATTCATCGAGCATCAGCCCCTCTAAAGCCTCTGCATCGACAGCAAGCTCTCTCTCTCTCCCCCTATTTCTCTCCCTCAAGCCCTTCTTTCTTCTTTCTTTCTTCAACAAATCACAAAAAGCTCCCTACTTCTTCACCAAAATCTCTCTCCTGCACCTGAATTCTACACCCAAGTACTGTCCAGGTTCTTTCGTAAAGCTCCAAGATGAAGACATCCGCGAAAAGCTTTCCAATGGCCGGTTGATCAACTTATTCTCAGGAGATCACTGTAATCCTATTTTGATGATGTCTTCTAGTTTCCATTTTTTATATTTTTTAATATGCAATAAAGACTGTTCTTCTTTATTATATTTTCATGTCTTTATTTTCTTGCATGAAATTAATTTGGAATTGTTTATTACCCTTGGGACGAGTCGTGATCTACGGATATGGTTCATACTCTTAGGATAGATTATCTTTAGATTAATTTTTTTAATTATATCTAAATCAATTTAAACTAGTTTATAACTTTAAGGAATGGGCTATGATCTAAGGGTACAGACTATGCTCTCTAAAATAAGTTATATCTTTATTGATTAGATTTTAATTAAAGCATATTAAAATGGATACAAGTTGTTAAAGCAAGAGAACAGTTGAGATCCTAAGAATACATCTTTCATACTTGCAACCCAACTTTTAATTTATTTCTATTTTACTTGCTTTCTAGTCTTTTAATTAATCTTTATTCTATTTTTAATTTAAATTTAAATTATTTTAATATAATTAACACAATACTAAGGATACAATTCTGACTCATCCTATCTATATAGTAGTAAGTTAGGTTTTATTTTTGACTGCCTACGATAGTGATCAAAATTTGGCACCATTGCTGAAGATTATGATTTAGTTACTTTAAAAAAATAAAAAAAATATAATTTTAAAAAAAAAAATTAAAAAAAATTACACTAACACTGCATAAGCTATTTAGAAAATTAGAGATCTAATCACTAAATCTAACAAGTGAAATTAATTAATTTAAGTTTGATTATCTTACTTTACTTGGACATCTTAGCTTTTTGAATCTCATCTTCATAGGATACTTTAAGGGTACTAAACCCAATTAAATAAAATAAGATGAAAATTTGATCATCCTTTCTTAACCTAAAAATCATAAATCTTCATATTTTATTGACCTAAATCCTAATTCTTAAAATCAATTAAATGTTGGCTCCTAAGGATATTCGAGCTCAATAGGATAAGGAATCCTAAAAGTTGGACCTGATTAGGGTTAGTCAGTTTAATTGGTGTCTAAGACAAGTGGTTTAGGAGTCACATCCTGAAGTAAAGTGGTTACTTAATTGGCTCTGTTAGCTTACCTAGCCAAGATAATAGTATCTAAGAAAAGCAACGGAAGGACTCCCACCAATCTTACACTTACCTGGCTAGTTGAGTGGCTGATTCTTTACTTGGAGGGCTTGAAGGTAACCTTGATAGTTAGGAGTTGTCTAGATCTAGGGTAACCCTTAGCCAGGATTGATTGAATAACTTGATTGCTAATTAACATCAAACCTAATTAAAACTCTTCACATCTATTTCTTAGTTTTAAGACTCTCTAGGCTCTCATTTTTAGAATTTCTTTTATCTCTTTTCTTATTTTAAAAAAATCTAAAAAGAATTCTAAAAAATATATATTTTTTTGTATTTGTCCTAAGGTACAATTGTAGGATTTATGCTCGAGTGTTGCTCATTGCAATCCAAGATTCAACCCCTAGATCTTGAAATTGAGAGAACCCTTAGAGCCAATAGACCTAGAAACATGGACTGAAATCAGGAGAACGATCTACCTAGACAATTGAAAGAGTACTTTACTCCCATATATACTTACTCTCCCTATCTTTAGGCACCTCCAATAGAGGCTACATAGTATGAAATCAAGTCTAGTGTCATTCAGATGCTCCCATCTTTTTATGAACTTGTCAATGAGGATCCATACAAACATCTTGATGAATTTCTAGAAATATGTTCAACGGTTAAAATTCAAAATTTCTCTAATGATGCCCTTAGGCTGAAATTATTTTTCTTGTCATAGAAAGACAAAGCCAAATATTGGCTAAACTCCTTAGATACTATAACTATTTCAACCTATGACCAACTTCAAAGAAAATTCCTCAAAAAGTATTTTCTAATAGGAAAAATTAATCAAATAAGAAAGGTCATAACTAATTTTTTTTAGTTAGAGAAAGAGATGTTTCATGAGACTTGGGAGAGATTAAAAAAATTGATTAGAAAATATCCCCACCATGTTGTACCCAAGTGGCAACTAGTCCAGTGTTTCTATGATGGTTTGATAGAGAAGCACCAATACATGGTTGATGCATCCTATGATAGAACCTTCATGCTAAAAAATGAGCATAAAGCTTGGCAGCTATTTGAAATTCTGAGTGAAAATTCATTACACTATATGTCTACTGCTAGAAGAGACCCTCCCATGTCTAGACCTAAACGGAGCAAAATTTATAAAATTGGTAGCTCGATGGACATCTATAGCCAAGTAAATAAATTATCTCAAAAGATGGACCAACTACTATAAGCAATGCCCACCAGTGCTCCACCCACACCTATAATAGATGTCTATTCAATATGTTCAAGTTCTACATGTAGTATTTATGATTGTCCTATTGCATCCCAGTTTCTTGAGTTTATACACAAATAAGTAAATCAAGCACAAACTCAAAATAATTTTAGACTAGGATAAAACCCTTACTCCAATACCTATAATTTCGATTGGAGAAACTATCCTAATTTTTCTTGGGCCCAACAACCTGCTGCTAGGCCACCAGTACCTAGACTTAATTACACTGAGGGAGCCTACCAGCTCCATATCCATAAGTTGTACAAAATTTACAGCCTTCTTCAAACATTGCCTTTGAGAAAAAAATCATCCAAATCCTCCACTCCCACACTCAATCAATAGCCAAGTTAGAGATCCAAATAGGTCAATTAGTTACTACTCTTAATAGAAGGAAGGAAGAAAAATTTTCAAGTTAGCCCATTAATAACCCAAAAGGGTAGTACGTGGCTGAGAGCTCCACTAGCCCAAAAATTTTTCTGAACATGCCAAGTTTGTTATGACCTTTAGAAGTGAAAAAATCATAAATCAGCTAGAAATAACTCAAGAACCAAAACCATCAAAATTAGCCAAACCAGAGAAGAATAAAATCATAGGGAGGGAAGAATCTTTTGACCTAGCACCTGTGTCTAAGGTCCCATTTCCTAGTGCCTTAGAATCCTCTTTGGCTTTAGACAAGAAGGGCATTAAAATGAATGAAATGTTTAAATTATTTAAATAAATTCAAATTGATTTATCCCTTCTTGATGCTATTAAATAAGTCTCAATATATGCCAAATTTCTCAAAGATCTATGCACACAAAAATGAAGGACTAAAGCACACACACCTAAGAAAGTCCACTTAATTGAACAAGCTAGCTCTATCTTTAAACAAATAACCCCACCCAAACTTAAGGATCCTGGTACTCCAGTCATATCCCATGTTATAGGGGATCTGACTATTAAGAAAGCATTATTAGATTTGGATGTGAGTGTTAATCTTCTCCCAAGTTCTATCTATGATCTTTTTGAATTTGGAGAATTGAAACCCATAATGGTAACCCTACAATTAGTTGATAGATCAATTAAGGTATCCCATGGAATATTAGAAGATGTGTTGGTCAAGGTAGATGAATTTTACTTTCCTCTAGACTTTTTGGTGTTAGATATGAAATCTGGTAGCAACCCCAGCTAAGTACCTATCATCCTAGGTAGACCCTTCCTAACAACTACCAACACTTGCATAAACTGTAGGACCGGGGTTATAGATGTATCTTTTGGAAATAAAAAATTGAGGTTGAATACTTTTAATGTTGCTCAAGGACCACCTACTTTCGACCATAGTGAAATCAATGTATTAGAGGAAGTTTTAGAAGATAAAATCCATACCTTATTCAACTCGGACCCTTTACAGGCATGCTTAACACACTTTGGAGTGGTTGATTTTAACATTGATGGATACACTAGAGAAGTTAATGCACTTTTAGAGCTACCCAATTTTAGCACTACTCCTTCCTGGACTGTAAAGTATGAATAATTATCGACTCAGTCGAGCCCTCTAGTACCATCCCTAGAAGCACCACCTATCCTAGAGTTAAAGCCTCTTCCTGATATATTAAAGTATTTATTTCTCGGACCCAATGAGATCCTTTCGATAATCATATCCTCCAACTTAACCATTGACCAAGAAGACCAACTTGTAGGTGTGCTCAAAGAGCACAAAGAGGTCATAGGATGGACAATTGCTAATTTGAAAGGCATCGATCCTTCTATTTGCATGCATCTCATTTATTGTGAGGCTGAGGCCAACCACATAGAGACATGCAACATAGATTAAATCCAAACATGTGGGAGGTTGTAAAGTAAGAGGTAATAAAATGGCTAGATGCAGGCATTATCTATCCAATGTCTGATAGTAAATGGGTCAGCCCGACCCAAGTGGTGCCTAACAAGTCGGGTATCACCATGGTAGAAAATGACAAAGATGAGTTATTACCCACTCGCATACCAACTGGCTAGCAAGTATGTGTGGATTATAGGCGACTTAATGTCGTGACTAGAAAAGATCACTTTTCACTATCTTTCATTGACCAAATTCTAAAATGGTTAGTGGGTCAGAGCTGCTACTACTTTCTGGATGGATATTCAAGATACAATCAAGTATTTGTATTTCTAGAGGACCAAGAAAAAATCACCTTTACCTTTTCCTATGGTACTTTTGCCTTCCATAGAATGCCTTTTGGACTATGCAATGCATTGGTCACTTTTCAGCGATGCATTATGGTTATTTTTTTTGATATGGTCGATAAGTTTTTAGAAGTTTTCATGGATGACTTCTCTATTTTTGGCTCAACATTTGATGTTTATCTCCAAAATTTAACTAAAGTACTTAAAAAATATGTGGAGATGAATCTGGTATTAAGTTGAAAAAAGAGTCATTTTATGGTTCGTGAGGGAGTTGTATTTGGACACATTATATCTGAGCAGGGGATCGAAGTAGACAAAGCTAAAGTGGAGATAATATTAAAACTGCCATCTCCAACCTTGGTTAAACAAGTACGATGCTTCTTAGGACATGCTGGATTTTATAGGTGCTTTATTAAGGACTTTAGCAAAATTTTCTGACCCTTACATAATCTTTTGGCTAAAGAATTTTTTTTGATTTTAATGAAGACTGTTTAGCTGCTTATAATACATTGAAAATAGCATTGACTACTACACCAATTATTAAACCACCAGATTGGATCCTATCATTTGAAATTATGTGTGATGCTTTTGATTATAGAGTAGGAGCAGTTTTAGAATAAAAATTTAACAGGAAATCTCATGTAATTTACTATACTAGCAAAACTCTCTCTGATGCTCAATTGAACTACACCATAATCGAGAAAGAATTGTTTGCAGTTGTGTTTGCCCTTAAAAAATTTAGATCATACCTTCTAGGCTCCATGGTCTTAGTTTACTCTGACCATGCTGTATTGAAATATCAGCTATCAAAGAAGGATACAAAGCCTAGGTTAATTAGATGGATCCTTTTGTTGCAAGAATTTGACCTCGAAATCTTAGATAAAAAGGATTCTCAAAATGTGATAGTAGATCATATCTTAAGGATCTTGGTAGAACATAATAGTGAAAGCATTGGAGATAGGTTTCCTAAAGAATACCTCTTTTTATCTTCTTTTAATCTTTCCTAGTTTGCACACATAGTTAATTACTTGGTGATAGGATAAGTCCCATCCCACTAGATCCAATAAGAGAAAAATAAATTCTTTTTTCAAGTAAAATACTATTTTTAGGAAGAACCAGAGTTATTAAAATTTACGCAGACCAAATTATTTGGCGATGTGTTCTTGAGAGTGAATTTCAAAGTATCCTAACTTTTTGCCACTCATTAGCTTGTGGGAGACATTTTAGTGGAAGAAAAATAACAGCAAAAGTTCTACAAAATGGATTTCACTGGCCAACATTATTTAAGGATGCCCATGATTTCTACCATAATTGTTTAAGATGTCAATAAATAGAGAATATTTCAAGAAAAGATATGATGCTCCTATCCCAAATTTTAGTAGTTAAAATCTTTGATGTTTGGGAAATTGACTTTATAGGCCCATTTTCTTCTTTTTATGGTTATAAATATATTCTGGGGGTAGTAGATTATGTTTCTAAATGAATAGAAGCTATGGCAATACGAACCAATGATCATAAGATGGTAATCAAGTTAATTCAATGGAATATTATAAGTCAGTTCAGTTGCTCTAGGACCATAATTAGTGATGGGGGTACCCACTTCATGAATAGATACTTTAAAGTTTTGATGAAAAAATATGGAATAATACATAGAATAGCCATCCCATATCACCCCCAAACCAGCGGACAAGTCAAAGTTTCGAATAGAGAAATAAAGAAGATCTTAGAAAAATGATTAAGCCCAATTGTAAAGATTGGTATGAGAGATTAGATGATGCATTATGGGCTTACCATACTACTTACAAAACTCCTTTAGGAATGTCTCCTTACTGACTTATTTTTAGAAAATCTTATCATCTGCCGATAGAATTAGAACACCACGCATATTGGATAATAAAAAAAATTAATTTTGATATAAAAAATGTAGGGTCAAAAAGGAGACTACAATTAAATAAATTAGAGGAGTTACGCAATGAGATATTTGAGAGCGCTAAAATTTATAAGACTCAAACCAAAGCTTACCATAATAAAATCATTTCAAGAAAAATATTCGAACCTAATCAAAAAATATGGCTCTTTAATTTTAGGTTAAAATTATTCCTTGGAAAACTTCGCTCACATTGGGACGGACCATTCATTATGACCCAAATTTTTTTCGATGGAGCAGTAGAACTAAGAGATCCAAAATAAAAAAATACTTTTAAGGTTAATGGACAACGGATTAAATCTTATGTGGATAGTATAAATGATGGAGAGCAAATCGAGTAAGTGGATTTAGTTGAATTGGTCTATGAACCATCATAAATTTTTGACTTAGTCTGGCTGAAGATCCTAAACTTAGCACTTGTTGGGAGGCAATCCATCATTTTTTCTAAAAAATTCTAGTTTTTATTTTGCAGGAAACTAATAAAGACAATTAGCCCAAGTTGAGGGGAGCACATCACAAAACATCCTGTATGAATCTGATGGAGTATAATAAAGGACCTGCAAACAACAAACTAGGTGGTATCCCTCCTTGATAAATATTTTTGTTTTTCTCTTCTTCCATTGAGGATAATGAAAATTAAGTTGAAGGAAGAGAATAACTAACTTTAAAATTTGTGAGTCCTTAAGTATGATTTAAAATAATAGCTTTATGTACCTAAACTTTATTTTGATTAAGAGTTAATTAGGCATCTTAATCAATGAGTGATTAACATTCTAGATAATTTTAGAGATACTAAGGAGTGAATTATTAAAAAAATCCAAAGAATGGTAGGGTTTAGACTCGAACAAATTTAAAAAATGATTTTAGAACCTTCTTCTTACTGATCTCAATAAAAAAATCTGCTAAATGAAAGTTGGGTGGAAAGATCAAAATATGCAAAAATTTTCTTAAAATCTACTTTAAAAAAAAAAATTGATTTCTCACTAATTAACCGGGCTCCTTCTCCTAAGTAAGCATTGTGGTTCACATCAAAAGGTGAGGATGCAAGAAACCACTTTAAAAACAAGGAGAGAAAAGAAAAAAAATGGATAATAAGAAAACTAAATTGCAAGAAGACAAGAACCCTTCTCACATCAAGTTAGAGAATTTAAAGAGTAAAGTAGAGAGTTGGTGAAAGAAGATCTCTAAAAATTTTAATGGCTAATACTCAACCACTAATTAGATCGAATTAACAATCCAACGATGTACCGTTTTAATAGTCTAGCTGGATATCAGCTGCCTTTAAGAATGTCTAACCATAATTTTTAATTTAAGGCTGAGTTGATATATATTACTAATTTATCTGCTTTACTCGAGAATGAGCAAAGTTTAAGTTGGAGAGTGTGATAAACACATTAAATATATATATAAGTATTAATTTATAAATTAATTTAATTTTATTTTTTAAAATTAATATTTTATTTTATTATAGAAAATAGGATCATTGATGAAAAGATCTCAATTTATGGGTTAAAACAAAAGAAATTTAGAGTGAATTGGACTTAAAATGGATCTAGAACAAGGATTCAAAGGAAAAAGAAAAAAAAAAAAAAAAAGTAAACCGGCTGGACCGACCGGTCCAGCCCAGCGCACTGAACTAGACCAGCTGCCCAATCGGTCCAGCATAGTAGTAGCCCATCACACGAAATTCACTCGATCCGCCAGCACGAGGCACCTGATGTCACCCTGACGTTAGGAAAGCACACAGTCCATGGTGGACTGGTAAACATGTGGAAGGTGTGGACCCTTAAAGGGTCCACAAAAAATCCCATGTGGCTCATAGGGGTAGAATGGTCATTCTAGGTGATGTGGCCTATGGTGATTTGTCCGGATCTATAATGTGCTCGCTCTAGGTGGTCTACAGGAATAGTGATTACACGATCAGATGGCAGGCATTCATCCTGATCAAGATCCAATGGTGGGGGGAAGGTTTCTTGGTTTGATTCAAGCGGCATCCAGCTCTTTTGCGCCATTCGACGGTCTATGTTCATCCCAGTTGAGATCCAACGACCAAAACTTGATTCTGACTTGATTCAGGAAATTTCAGGCACCATCCAACAATCAGAATTCACTTGATCAAGAGATCCGATGGTTCTGAATTGGTTTGGGCCCTGATGAAGATGTGAGTGATGGATTTTGACCCGATCTGAGATGTTTAAACCCAATCCAGTGGCTGAAAACTTTCACAGGCATCAGGAATTCGATCCAGATTTGATTTGCATAGTTTCTTTCCTTCTCTAACTCAAAATTCTCATGTTTTCTCCTTTAGAAAAACCCTCCTATGCTAATTCATCGAGCATTAGCCCCTCCAAAGTCTCTCCATTGACAGCAAGCTCTCTCTCTCTCTCTCTCTCTCTCTCTCTCTCTCTCTCTCTCTCTCTCCCCCCCCTATTTCTCTCCCTCAAGCCCTTCTTTCTTTCTTCAATAGATCACAAAAACCTCCCTACTTCTCCCCCAAATCTCTCTCTTGCGCTTGATTTCTACACCCAGCTGCTATCCAGGTTCTTCCACAAAGCTCTAGGATGAAGACATTAGTGAGAAGCTTCCCGATGACTGGCTGATCAACTTGTTCTCAGGAGATCATTATGATCCTATTTTGACAGTGTCTTCTATTTTTTATTTTTTATATTTTTTTAAATATGCAATAAAGACTATTCTTTTTTATTATATTTTTGAGTCTTTATTTTCTTGCATAAAATTAATCTAGAATAGTTTATGACCCTTGGGATGAGTCGTGACCTATGGGTATGGTTTGTGCTTTTAGGATAGATTATTTTTAGATTAATTCTTTTTATTATATCTAAATTAATTTAGATTAGCCTATAACTTTAAAGGATAGGCTATGATCTAAGAATACAGGTCATGCTCTCTAAGATAGGTTATATCTTTATTGATTAGATATCAATTAAAGCATAATAAAAAGGATACAAGCTGTTAAAGCAAGAGAGTAGCTGAGATCCTAAGAATCCATCTTTCATACTTGCAACCCAAATTTTAATTAATTTGCTATTTACTTGCTTTCTAGTCTTTTAATTAATCTTTATTCTACTTTTAATTTAAATTTAAATTATTTAAATATAATTTATATGATCTCTGAGGATACGATTCTGACTCATCCTATCTATATAGTAGTGAGTTAGGTTTTATTTTTGACCACTTACAACAACGATCAAGCACCATTGCATAGGATTAGACTTTCACATGTTGACTTTTGATCATCTATATCAGACATAAAATCTGAGCCTGTATACCTATGTACATGTAGTTCTATATTTCTAAAGACCAAAAATATATCCTTAGTTCTTCTTAAGTACTTAAGGATATATTTTACAGAAGTCTAATCCTCTTTGCCTAGATTCGACTGATACATGCTTGTGACAATCATAGCATAAGCGATATCAGGTCGTGTACATAGCATGACATATATGAAGCTCCCTATAGCCAAAGCATAAGGGATCTTGCTCATGTATTCAATCTTTTCTAGTATGTTGGGGCACATCTTCTTGGAGAGATAAATACCATGTCTGAAGGGCACGAGTTTGCTCTTGGAATTTTCCATGTCGAACCTCTTCAGCACCTCCTCTATATACATCTTCTATGAGAGACCCAGCATCCTCTTCGATCTATCTATAGGATTTGATTGATATGGTGAAAGCAATAGATTTCAAATTTTTTGTATATCAAACCCTAAACCCTAGGACCAACCTTGATGCAATTCGATCACATACATGCATAAGGTATAATAATTAAATAACATACCTTTTATAATCTGATTTGGTGATGAATTATTTTCATGAGGCGTCCACATGTTCGCCCTCCAATAGTAATCCACATAGGAATTAGTTCAAGAATAATTCCACTCAAAACTTTGCTTGCTGAATTCTGAACTAAAATTCCTTGGCCTTCCTTCTCCTTTCTTCTCTCTAATTTATACTCCCTTTTATTCTCTCTTAGCCTTCTTAAATATTCTTTCTAATCCTTATCTTAATTAAGACTTCTTATATTGGTTAAGACTTTGTCTAAAGGAAGATTCTTTGTCTTACCAATATCTTGTCTAAAAGAAAGGAAGGAAGAATCTTAAGACAAGCCACTGAATTGGAATGTCCGACACCTTCCATCTAAGACTTATTTATAGTTTTAGATGGAGCGCCAATTACATCTATTCCCGAGCATTTATTAGTCATTAAAAAAGCCTTATCAAGGGGCCAGATAAGTCCTATAAAGCAGAAGGATATTGGGAGGCGCTTAGAAATTATGTAAAATCTGAATTCTAGCTTTGGAACGTCGTATATACAACTCCCCATTTTTTATTCCGAATTTTTTTTGAATTTTCTTCTGATAAGGCATGGATAAGGTGAGAGATTATTTGGTATAGGCACCTAACTAAGAGCCTTCATACAGAAGGACTCTTAGCCACCAAATAATGTGAGACTACGCGACATTTGGCGTAGTTTTCTTGGGAGAAAAATATGCCATGCCCACTATTTGACTTAGTTAACAATTGTATGCACCTTAAGAGAGAGAGAGACTTAGGAGGGGCATTTATCTAGTTAATGGCCCAAACCAGAAGGACTCTTGGTCCTTCTCTACGCCACATAATATTTCATGCTACATTTTTTTATGCACTACATATGGGAAGAATCTAGGGTGCCTTGGACTTTTCAAGATGAGTCCAAAATAAATGCCAAGTGGCATCCATCTTATGGGTAGCCTTTTTAGCCTAACCATATTTTAGATTTAAATAAAATTAGTTAGCCAAAAGTGCAAGGATTCGAGCCAAAACTGATTTAGTATGGAATTAAGTTAGCTAACATGTACTAGCATGCCAATTAGCCATCCAATTAGGATCCAATGACTCTAAAATAATTCTTGACCAATTTCTTTATGTGTATGACCCAGTGGGCTCCACATCTAGCTAGCAGTAGGTCTGAGTGCATTTTAATCTAATTTAATTGGACTCAATCTCAATCGATTAGGATTAATGTCAACCTAATTTCACCAATTAAAAGAACCATCTAATTGAGGATCGAATTAATCTTTTTAATTCAATCAAATCCACAAGTCAAGATTGACGTCTAGCAATATATCATGACTACTCAGAAGATATAAAATTTGGTCAAAATACAAAATATACCCTTTAATGGCAAGTACCCATGCAATTCAATCTCTCGATCATTCTACATCCCGAATATATTTATTAGCATAGATAAATATCAAACTCAAACACATATTCATGTTGATTCTCCATCAATCAATGACAACTCTAATGAATGATTAGAACCCTATCTAATCTTCATTATACTCTGCCAAAGTCTTACTAAGTTATCAATAGATGAGAATACATAGGATGTCAACTCCTCTTACTAGGAGCGATCGATTTCTTATTGACCTACTCACAACCTTCATGCACACTTGACCATATCTAGAACATCCCATTCATGACTTAATCTCATGATTGAGTATAAACCAAAAATATGGGCTTATGTGCATAAGGTACTATGGTGATCTCAGGTCTAAGGATCACTTGCACAACTCCCACTTGGAGAACTATCTTTTGACATACAAGTAAGGTTCCATAAGATGTTCTCTTTAGTGAGTCAATTCAACGAACTCATTCCTCGATGAGCACCCACATCCTTGTATTAGTGTCTTCTACACAAGTGGCTTGTAAGATCTGCTATCCTCTCCATCGAGCATACATAGGATATTCCAGTCTATTCAAAATAGTGATCCCCGACTCAATATTCCTTCGATCAGAAATATTCAAGATTAGGGTTTTAGGTCTCACATGCATGACTTATTTATGTCCCCTAGACCCATTGCTATAATCTTTGGGATTTATCATAATCTTTAAATATAAAAGATGCAAATAGAATGATGAATCAAATGCCTCAATTTTATTAATTTCAAAATAAATATCATTATATGAGTTGGAGATTATACAGAAAAGTTCTATCACACCATATATGTGATTGGCTTGTAGGACACTTATTCTTTCAATCTCTCACTTGCACTAAAGCCAATCATCCTTATATCTCAAACCCATACAATTGAGATGGTGATCAAATAGTTGCTATGGAAGGGCCTTAGTGAATTGGTCTGCTATATTATTCTTAGTATCTACTCGTTCTATTATAACATCTCATCTTTTGACAATCTACCGAATGAGGTAGAACCATTTGAGGATGTGCTTTGATCTATGATGAGACCTTGGTTCCTTAGCTTGGATTACTATACCAGTATTATCACAATAAAGTGGTACTGGTCGTTCAATTTTAGGAACCACTCCTAGATCATCGATGAATTTTTTCATCCAGACAGCTTTCTTGGCAGCTTTACTAGCAACAATGTATTCTGCCTCTATTGTTAAGTCAGCTACAGTTTGCTATTTTGAACTTTTCTAACTCACTACACCTCTGTTGCCCAGCTATACAACCCAAGAGGGGGGGGAGGGTGAATTGGATTTTTAAAATTTTAAAGCTAATTTAAAGATATCAAGATTGAATGATGATATACAAAACATGTGTGTGAAGCAATTTAGGTTAGATGAAAATATAAAAAATTTGAGATTAAAAATTTAACAAACTAAGAAAAGAAAGATAGCAAGCACACCATAAATAAGAAAGATTTATAATGGTTCGGTGCTTTCCTTGCACCTATATCCACTTTCCAAACTCCTACTTAAAAATTTAAAACCACTAAACATATTCAACCAAAATACAACGTCGGTACCTTCTATCCTAGCTATCCTAAGGTAGCACACTTATTTTATGGGTACAAGCCAACTCTACACACTCCAATTTAAGGTTTGGATCAACCCTCCCAAGTTTTGGAACCCACCCAAAACTTGAAATAAAATAATAAAGTAGAGTATAAGAGTTAATGACAATCAAATATAAATTTAGCTTCCTTAATGAGCAAATAAAATCTTAAGAATACTTTTCACAATAATGGAGGAAGCTTTTATGATTTTTCTTAAGGTTATTAGAGACTTGAATGAGCTTTTGAGAGGTTGGTGAACTTGAAATGAAAGCTTTTTTGCTTGAAGATGACTTTTGCTTAGGGCTGAATTGAATGTTGAAATCTCTTATGTTTTTCTCTTTTTATAGCTTTTTAAATCTTTAAAAGGTGAAGGAGAGAATCCTGAGCATGATTTGTGGCCATTGGAGATCTTAAAAAAATCATTAAAAGCTGCCAAAATGGGATAAAACTAGCTGTTGCCGAAGATTTCCATCATAGGGGTCGACCTCCGAGATAGAATCTAGAAAATCAACCGTTCTATATTTTTGGCCTTCAAAATAGTAGAGATCAACCTTGGGCACAGAGACAGCATGCCAAACAGCTCGTTTCAGCAAGGGATGACCTAGGGATCGACCATTTTACTTCAAACTTGATTTTTTTCCTAAATATGCATTAAAAAATCATGGGACTACCTCCAAAGGATCAAAAATCTTCTATACTTGCTCTTGAGGCTCTTAGATCAAACTTGATAAAATTATGATTTTGCTCTTGAAATACAAATAGTCTTTTTCCAAGCCAAATTCATTAGTAATCCTCTCAAATGCTTTGTAATCATTAAAATCAATTTTTGGAGCAACAATCTCTTTCTTTTTGATGATGATAAAACATTTGAGCATAAGCAAAAAAATAAAGCATGTAGAAGCCTACATTACTTACTAGAATATCATATTCAATTATTTGATAAATATTGTATAAAGAATAGTTTGAAAATTACTTATGATTAGATATTCAAATTATTTACAAAAGTGTTTGACTTACTTCTTCCTTTTGTCAATTTTACTTCAATTTTGCTTATAGCCCAATTTTATTTACCCCTTCTTTTTGACATTATCAAGTAAGATCTTAAGGATTTTTAAAATTCATAAAGAAAAAACCTCTTTCTTAATTTATTCCATATGTTTAACTGTTAGAACAAATATTTACAGCAAAACTTTCAATTAGCTTATATACAACACAGTGTTTACATCATATTATAGTGGAATTTTAGCCAAATTTACAGAGGTTATATTTTACATCATTCAAATGACATCATCATATTTAGATACACATATTTACATCCAAATGAGATCGTTCCATACACAATAAATCATAACATCAAGTCATCAAAACATATAAGCACTAAAGATATCAAAAAGCATTCATGAGAGTTAGGCCATCAAAACATACAAAATTCATGGATACAACTATCCATGATCCAAGCAGCCAATAGTACCAAAGCCATAGTTAGATCCAAAAAAAAAACCCAACTATGACTTGATCAACAACTCATAGAAATAACTAAGAGATATTAGATCATAACCTACTATAAAGATAACTAAAGTAGATCTAGTAGAGATTATGACTGAAAGCATCTAAATCAGATGAGGAATCAGAGATGTGATGGGGTGTGTCAAATGATAGATGTATCAAATTCAAAAAATTAAATCAAATCAAATGAATAATCTTTCTTTTAAAATCTTATCATTTGAAATTTTTTTTTAACAAAAAAATTAGCTTAAACTCAAATATCAAAGGCTCTCCCTCCTTTTGAACGAATATGATTCTTTGAATAGATTTTCAAGTATGTACTTTTAAGCTTTAAGAGGATTAGAGCTTTTCGAAGATTTGAATAGTAGAATCAAGCATAATATTTAATTCATTATTCATTCTTTCTTTTTCCTAGATAAATTTTAGTTAATTAAGCTCGAAAAAGATATATATCAGAAATGTATCAAGCAAAACAAAAATAGTATCAGAGCAAAAATAATTTTATAAAGATTTTTGAAGGCATATTAAAAATTTTATATTATATTCATATTTTTAAATAAGTTTCAAAATTAGAAGTATGTATCAAAATTAATTTGTTTGGAGTGAGAATATATTTTAAATTAGTTTTAACTCTAATTAGTTATAAAAAATGATTTGGCAATCAAATCAATTGAATTTAAACTGAATAATCACATGAAGACTTAAGTTAAAAGGATTATAAAACAATCAAAGTTCATTGTCCTTAACTCAAACTAATTAGAATATTCAATCAAGGCTAACTAGATAATATTTAACAAACAAACATCTTTCTTCTTATTTTTAAGAGTAAATATCAAAAAATTCATCACATAATAATTTCTCTCCCTCTTTTTCATAATTATTATTGGATAAATTTACCTTTTAGCTTTTCTTTCCCATTTTAAAAGAATACAATAAATTTAGAATGAATATCTTTTTTTTAATTCTATTTATGAATAATATGGATTAAAAACATATCTCCTCCTTTTTGAATAAAATAAATGTATTAAATAAAATTATTTTGAACTTCAAAGATTCAAGAGAGATGGAATATTTCAAAGATTAAAGATTTTAAATAGATCATTCAAAGCAAATTATAAGATATATTCAATTTTTTAGGGATCATCTCTTCTTTTTTTTTATTATATATATATTTTAAGATCAATAAAATACAAGACAAATGTTAAGCTATCGATATCAATTGATTAAAAACTAAAATCCTCTTTGAATATTTGATTTTAATAGCTTTTTTAAAATATTTTGCTTGATATCAATATCAAAAGACTTAAAAAGAGTATTTTTCTTAAATTTATTTTTTAAAATTAATCAATTTGAATAAGGCATGAATATTCATCAATAATCCTCTTTTAAGTTCAAAAATGATTTCTTGATGCTAATTAATTTTTAAAAAAATAATAATATGATCAAAATGTGTAAAATATAAATAGTTGTTTAAAATAAATCAAATGATCAAAATCATTCGAATGCTCAAATAAATCCATGAGACAAGTAAATATAATTATTTATTCATGATTTTTTTTATTAAGTTCAAAAATAATTTTTCTTCTTATAGTCAAGAAAAAAAATAAGAAGGATGGATAATTTTAACTAAAAATAATGAAATTAAGTCTCATGGATTGATCCAAAAATATTAGTAGAGGATAAGTTGGGATCAAAAAAAGAATATTTAAGCAAAAGGATCTAGAATTCTCAATTCTCTCCTAATTTCATAAAATTTATTCTCACTTAAAGCCTTAGTGAAAATATCAGCCAATTATTTTTAGTAGAAACACATTCAAGAATTATATCATTATTTTGAACATGTTCTTTTATGAAATGATGTCTAATTTTAATGTGTTTTGATCTAGAGTGTTGGATTGAATTTTTAGTTAGATTTATGGCACTAGTATTATTACATGTTATAGGAGTTTTGCTTAGTTTGATGCTAAAGTCCTCAAGTTATTGCTTAATCCATAAAATTTATGCACAGCAACTTCCAGCTGCAATGTATTCGGTCTCGATCATAGACAATGCTACCAAATTTTGCTTCTTGCTAAACCAAGAGATTAAATTAACTCCTAAAAATTGGCAAGTTTCACTAGTACCTTTTCTGTCTAATCTACATCCAGCAAAGTTTGCATCTAAATATCCAATTAAATCAATTGATGAATTCTTAGAATACCATAAACCTATGGTTTGAGTTTATTTTAGGTATTTAAGTATTCTTTTTATAATATTTAAATATGATTCTTTTGGATTAGATTAAAATCATGCATATAAACAAACACTAAACATGATATTTGGTCTACTAGCAGTTAAATACAATAATGAGCCTATCATGTCTCTATAAACCTTTGTACCAACACTTTTACCTCCTTCATCCTTATCAAGCTTACATGATGGACTCATGGAAGTACCAATGGCTTTGGACCTATCCATCCCAAATCTTTTAAGTAGCTCTCTTATGTACTTGCTTTGGATGATGGAGATCCCTTCCTTTGTTTGTTTAATTTGAAGTCCGAGGAAGAACATTAGTTTACCCATCATGCTCATCTCGAACTCTTCCTACATGAGCTTAGCAAAATCTTGACATAAAATTTCATTAGTAGATCCAAATATAATATCATCAATATATATTTATATTACTAAGATGCCATCATGATCTTTTTTAATGAAAAGGATTGTATCTATATTTCCTCTTGAAAATCCATTATTAAGCAAGAATTTACTTAATCTTTCATACCAAGCCCTAGGTGCTTGTTTTAAACCATATAATGTTTTGTTTAATTTGAAAACATGATTTGAAAAAGCATGATTTTCAAAATCAGGAGGTTGTTCTGCATAAACTTCTTTAGCAATATATCTATTTAGAAAAGCACTTTTAACATCCATTTGAAATAACTTAAAATTCATAAAGCATGCATAAGCAAGTAAAAGTCTAATTGCTTTTAGTCTAGCAATAGGTGCAAAGATCTCATCAAATTAATTCTCTCTTCTTGATTATAATCCTTTGCAACTAATCTTACTTTATTCCTAATTACATTTTCATTTTCATCCAATTTATTTCTATATACCCATATTGTGCCAATTATTGGATAACTTTTAGGTCTTGATACTAAGGTCCATACATTATTTCTTTTGAATTGATTAAGTTTCTCTTGCATTGCATTTATCCAATTATAATCTTTTTCGGCTTTATCTATGATTTTAGATTCAAAATGAGAAATAAAAGCAAAATTATTATATGCATCTCTAAGTGAAGAATGAGTTCTTACCCCATGTGTAGGATCACCAATAATTAGTTCTTTGGGTTGATTGTGAACATACCTCCATTCTTTTGGAAGATCATTTATACCTTGAGGTTAATCTCGTTGTCCTTTACTTTCATTTTCTTGCTTGTCTTTATGATCCTCTTCATTTTGAATTATTGAATTTTTTAGGATGATCTCCTTCATCCCTTCTATAAGGGGATCTGCATCATTAATACCCTCACTCTTCCTTGATGGAAGATTATTAGTCTCATCAAAGACAACATGTATTGACTCCTCTACGACTAAAGTTCTTTTGTTAAAAACTCTAAAAGCTTTACTAGAGGAGGAATAATCAAGAAAAATAGCTTCATCAAATTTTGCATCAAATTTATCTAGTTTTTCTTTACCATTGTTCAAAATAAAACATCGACAACCAAAAACATGAAAAAATGCAATGTTAGATTTTCTACCTTTCCAAAGCTCATAAGATGTTTTTTTTAAAATTGGTCTGATTAGGGTACGACTTAAGATGTAACATGTCGTATTAATTACTTCCACCTAAAAGTATCTTGGGAGGTTGCTTTCACATAGCATGGTACGGGCCATTTCTTCTAGAGTCTTTTTTTTCTTTCTACCACCCCATTTTGTTGGCATGTCCTAGATGCTGAAAAATTATGGCTTATTCATTTTTCATCACAAAATTTTTCAAAGTCTTGGTTTTCAAATTTGGTTCCATGATCAGTTGGAATGCTTTGAATTAAAAATTCTTTTTTATTTATAACTTTTCGATAAAACTTTAGGAAAATATGAAAAGTTTCATCTTTGTGTGCCAAAAAGAAAATCCATGTAAAATGTAAGTAGTCATCGATAATTACAAAACCATAACATTTTTCACCTAAGCTTGTTGTTCTTATAGGACCAAACAAATCCATGTACAATAGTTTCAATGGCCTAGAAGTTGAAACAATGTTCTTAAATTTGAATGAAACTCTAGTTTGTTTATCTAGTTGGCATGCATAACAAATTTTATCTTTTTTAAAGTTTAATTTTGATAAACCGATAACTAATTCCTTTTTGATAAGCTTCAAAAGTGAATGCATACTAATGTGTGTAAGCCTATGGTGCCAAAATCAACTAGTCTCATTAATTTTGATATTCATAGCTACTAGACATTGTATGTTTATCATAGAAAGATCATTCAAATCTACCATATAAATATTACCATGTCTATATCCAACAAACTTAATGCCATCATCATTGGGACTAGTTATAATGTATAATGAAGATTCAAAAATAACTTTGTAACTTTTGTCACAAAGTTGATTAATACTTAAAAGATTGTGTTTCAAACCATCTACTAATAAAATATTTTCAATGTACTTGGAGGGAGTGATACCAATGTTACCTATACCGATAATCTTTCCTTTGCCATTGTCTCCAAAGATGACCATTCCTCCATTTTTAGCATCAAACGTGATGAATTGGGACTCATCACCGGTCATGTGTCTTAAGCATCCGCTATCAAGATACTATCTTTGATTTTCTTCTTTGGATGCAAGACACACCTATATGCAAAATCAAGTTCTTACTTTAGGTATCCAAGTTTTCTTGGATCCTTTAAGGTTAGTCACAATAGTTCCTTTTGGAACCCTTATTAGAGAAACATGCATAAAATTTATTTCCTAGTTTACCATATTTATAGCAAGTAACATTTAAAAATTTATTATTTTATGAATCTACAAAAATATTTTTCAAAAATTTTTATTTTCTTAGGGGGTTATAGCCTAGACCGGCCTTATCATAAATGGCCTTTTGATTTTCAAGAATCATATGAAGTTTATTTGAACTTAAGGTAAAATTTTCAACTATCGATTTTAGCTTGTCGATTTTATTTTTCAAATTTAGGTTCTCTTGAGTTAAGACTAGTTTTTCACTTAGGATAATTTTATTTTCTTTTAGTAAGAATTGATTCTTAAATTTTAGATCTTTGTTTTTAGTTTCTAATTTTTTTAAATCATCTACTAAATCATAGAAGGATTCTTGAAGTTTTTCGAATGTAAATTCATTTGAGATTTCAGCATTTATCTCATTTTCATGTGCCATAAGGCATAGGTTGACTTGTTCATGAGCTTCTTCCTCTTCGGAGCTTGAGTCATCACTGTTATTCCATGTTGCCACCATAGTCTTTTTCTTGTATTTCTTGGAAACCTTTTTAAGTGAGGACATTTAAACCTAAAGTGCCCCGGCTTCTTACATTCATAGCAAATAAGGGGCTACTCCCTATCCTTTTCCTTGCTATGCTCCCCTTTGGTAGGTAGCCTCTTCCTCATCCCTTGTTTTTTCTTCAAAAATCTCTTGAACTTTCTTGTGATGAGGGCTATTTCTTCATCTTATTCTTCATCTTCTATTTCATTAGATTCCTCATCTTGTTGAGTAGTTAATTTGAGGGCTATTATCTTCTTCTTCTTGACATCTTCTTCTTGATGTTATTTCATGCTTAGCTCGTGCGTCATTAGTGATCCTAGAAGCTCCTCCAAGGATAAAATATTCAAATCTTTGGCTTCTTGGATTGCTGTCAGTTTGGCCTCCCATATCGTTGGAAAAGATCTAAGAATCTTTCTCACAAGGTTACTATTAGAATAAGACTTGCCAAGACTTTTAAGACCATTTACAATATCCATAAATCTAGTAAATATTTCAGTTATTGACTCATCATGTTCCATTTTGAAAAGTTCATATTTGTGCACAAGCATGTTAATTTTTGACTTCTTAACTTGATTAGTGCCTTCATAAGTTACTTTTAACCTATCCCATATTTTGTTATCCAACATGCATGTTGAAATATGATTAAATTCATTAGCATCTAAAGTACAATATAAAATATTCATGGCTCTTGCATCGAGTTGAGCCATTTTCTTATCAACCTTATCCCATTCCTTTTCGGGTTTGGTTAATTCCACACCATCAATTATCTTAGTAGGTGTGTGTGGTCTATTAACTATGATACTCCATATATCATAGTCAAGTGCTTGTATGAATATTCTCATTCGAGCTTTCCAATAGATATAGTTTGATCCATTGAAAAGTAGAGGTCTGTTGGTGGACTACCCCTCGGCTAGAAAAATACTAACTTGGATTGCCATAGATCTTTGGCTCTTTGATGGTTAAATCAAAGTAGGGCTAAAGCACCGGACTCTGATACTAGTTGTTGCCCAGCAATACAACCCAAGAGAGGAGGGGGGAGGGGGTGAATTGGGTTTTTTAAATTTTAAAGTTAATTTAAAGATATCAAGATTGAATGATGATATGCAAAATAAGTGTGTGAAGCGATTTAGATTAGATGAAAATATAAAAAATTTGAAAGAAAGAATTTAACAAACTAAGAAAAGAAAGATAGCAAGTACACCATAAACAAGCAAGATTTATAGTGGTTCGGTATTTTTCTTGCACCTACATCCACTCCCTAAGCTCCTACTTGGAAATTTAAAATCACTAAATGTATTCAACCAGAATACAATGTCAGTACCTCCGATCCTAGCTATTCCAAGCTAGTACACTTATTTTATGGATATAAGCCAATCCTACACACTCGGATTTAAGATTCAAATCAATCCTCCTGAGTTTTGGAACCCCCCCAAAACTTGAAACAAAACAATAAAGCAAAGTATAAGAGTTAATGACAATCAAATACAAATTTAGCTCCCTTAATGAGCAAATAAAATCTTACGAATACTTTTCACAATAATGGAGGAAACTTTTTTGATTTTTCTCAAGATTATTGGAGACTTGAATGAGCTCTTAAGAGGTTGGTGAACTTGAAATGAAAGCTTCTTTGCTTGAAGATGACTTTTGCTTAGGGCTAAACTGAATGTTGAAATCTCTTATGTTTTTCTCCTTTTTTTAGCCTTTTAAATCTTCAAAAGATGGAGGAGAGAATTCTGAGCAAGATTTATAATTATTGGTGACCTTAAAAAAAATTATTAAAAGTTATCAAAATGGGATAAAACTAGTCGTTGTAGAAGATTTCCATCACAGGGGTTGACTCATGGGTCGACCTCTGGCACCGAGGTCGACCTTGCCAGAGGTCGACCTCTAAGATGGAATCTAGAAAATCAACTATTCTATATTTTTGGCTTTCAAAATAGCAGAGGTCGATCTTGGGGTCAACCCTTGGCACAGAGACAACGTGCCAAATAGCCCGTTTCAGCAGGAAAAGACCTAGGGGTCGATCCTTTTGCTTCAAACTTGATTTTCTTCCAAAATATGCATCCAAAAATCATGAGACTGCCTCCAAAGGATCAAAAATCTTTGATACTTCCTCTTGAGGTTCTCAAATTAAAATTTGATAAAATTATGATTTTGCTCCTGAAATACAAAAAGTCTTTTTTCAAGTCAAATTCATTAGTAATCTCCTCAAATGCTTTATAATCATCAAAATCAATTCTTGGAGCAACAACCTCTATTTAAGGTGAAAACATATCCTGATATTGACTTGCTATCATCTGGATTTGATTGAAAACTAGAATCAATATGACCTTCGAGTTTTAGCTCGATCCTTCATAAATCAGAAAAAATATCTTTAGTTCTTTTTAGATACTTAAGAATATTTTTCACAGCTTTCCAATGATCCTCATCTAGATCAGTCTGATATTTGCTAACTAGTAAAGCATAAGCCACATCAGGTCTAGTACATAACATGGTATACATAATCGATACTACTACTGAAGCATAAGAAATCGATTTCATTCTTTCTCTTTCTTTTGATGTCTTGGGAGACATCTTTTTAGAGAAACGTATGTGAGGATTTATGGTGCTCCTAAGCCTTAGGAGGCCATGGGCGGAGCTAGGATGAGGGCTTTGGGGAGGCTAGGATAGGTGTGGTCCTAGCGCTAGGATAGAAGTTGTCCTAGGGTAGAGGCGGCATGTAGCTCTTCATGGGCTTGAGGTTTAGGTATTGAGGGCCTCAAGGGGTTTGATTGGTGCTTCGGAGACTTGGGACACAAGGTGGAACAAGGAACCAAAGTCGGAGCTTGAAGACTGCAAAAAAAGAATTTTCTATAGGTTAGCCGGCTCAGACCAAAATTGGGTCGGCTAAGTCTTAGAGCATAGGCAAAATAGAGAGCTACGCGTTTGGAACTACTAGCATGGCACAGAACTGGACTGGCTCAGTTTCAGACTGAGCCGATCTAGTGGAACTTAGCCGACTCAGTGCTGAGACTGAGCCAGCTCAGTGTGCGAGCAGAGTTATGCGATGGTCTATTTTGGGCTAGGATCTGGGTTGATCCTAGGGATCTTAAGGCATGGTTTGAGAGGTCTTAAGGGGGCTAATTCATATATGGATTGGGTCTAGATCCAGAGGATGAGAGCATGGAAGATATGGGTGTACATAGGCTTGGTGAGTACTTTCATGTATTGGGTTAGCTAGAAAGTTTTTTGGTCAGGCCTAATGACTATGTATAAATACATAAATTGTATTAGGATTTCATGAGGCTGTGAATGCTGTGGAATATAGATCTTTTCTCCCTCAACTCTCTTCTTCTCTTCTCTCTAGAGTTGCTATCCTAGGATTCTTGAAGAAGCCCTAAAGAAGGGGAGCATCTTCCTCAAGCCCAAGGAGGGAGGCACCTCATCACAGATCCAGATGGAGGATCGATGGTTTGCTATCCATAGAGAATGTCACAGGTTCCTTCAGATCCATGCTAAAATCAGGGGCTTCCGCAACATGGTATCGGGGCTTGTGATGCTAAGGATGATTGGTGTTCGAGCGATATCATGGAACATCAATTGGTATCAGGGAGAGGTGATGCTAGTTAGTGCACTCATATCTGGTTTTAGAGCCTGATGGTGCATGGAAGGGAAGGAGAAGTCATACAAGATGAAATCAAAAATCTGCACAAGGATTTCAAGTATGTCTCAAATCTATCTTTGTTATTGCTATGGTTTGGCCAACCGGAAGTAGCGAGTTGAAGGTGGAGGTTGAGAGGATTAACGAAAAGAGATTTTCCTAGGGTGGAAGGATTTGGTGCATAATTTGTTGATCGATCTTGGTGGAAAGGTTAGGGTGTATGATGGTTATGTGACAGGTAGGGAGCGCTGGAGTACTGCAGTAGCGTTCCCTAGAGATGCAGGGCTGATAGAGGCTCGACGATGCAGCAGCCGAGGGAGGTATCTTAGCAGAGAGCATCAGGGTTCTCTAGGAAGATGGATAGTGTAGGACTATTGAAGAGAGGTTTTCTAAGGGATAATGATCGAAGGAAGGCTGAAGAAGTGACTATACATCCTTCAGTGTCAGGAAGGCGGGGAAGTAATCGGAGATATATTCAGCGGTTCGATCAGAGCATGGATTTATGAAGCCTTGGGAGTGATGGAGATGGATGATCCATGGAGGTCCAGTAGGTCAGGACTGGACGACTATAGAGTGGCACAGAGATGAGTCAAGGAGCATTGGAGTGCTGTAGGAGCACTACCCTAGAGGCACAGGGGCTGAGAGAGGCTCGGTGGTGCAGCAGCCGAGAAGTGTATCTCAATAGATGGTGTCAGAGGCTTCTTAGGGAGATTGGGAGTGGGTCTCAGAAAGAGCTAGGAGGTCTCAGACAGTTGGGAGTATCATGGATCAGGTTTCTTCTACAGAGGCACCAGGGAGAGTCGCTGTTCAGGTGGAGGATGTTCTCCGAGCGCAATTAAAGCGATGGCTGGTGTAGGGGTAGAAGAGAAGGACTAGGGTGGAATTTACTAGAATTCAGTCACTGGTTTCAGAAGAGTTGGATGAGCTCTTGGATTTCGAAGGTACCCATGGGTTGCGGAGGTATCCGAGATGGCTTCGAAGGGGTCCATAGAGCATGGAGGATTTGAAGGAGCAACGATGGTGTTCGAGGTGCAACGATAGGCTCAGTAGTGCAGCATTGAGTGGTTGGCCTCGAGGGACTCGATGATAGAGTCGGCTTCTGTGGCATCAGATGG
The DNA here is from genome assembly GCA_006176705.1 of Cocos nucifera. NCBI lineage: Eukaryota > Viridiplantae > Streptophyta > Magnoliopsida > Arecales > Arecaceae > Cocos > Cocos nucifera. The sequence goes on along the minus strand of QRFJ01004016.1, from coordinate 90,563 downwards.
ATTTCGGATATAGGTGGAGCTCTAGAGAGGTGGCTTCATAATTGAAGAGGAATTTGACATGAGTTCAGAGTAGAGGGATGTGGGAGGATCGATATCCTAGCACCAGCACCAGTGATGCACAGTTCTAGGTGGAGCAGCATGTGCATAAGGATAGACATAATTCTGAGGAGACCATGTTAGGGTTTGCAGCGAGAGCCAGTATAGGAACGTTGTGGGTTCTCCAGAAAAGTCCAAAAAAAGTGATGCAGCTACTAAGCAGAAGGGATCCTATAATTTCAAGATGGTGTAGAGGTGCAAGCCAAGGTCTTCAGTGGTGGAGGCAGTCATCCCAAAGGCCTTAAGGATGCACAATAGCTGAAGAGGATTGGCGGAGGTGATGATTGTGCAAGGGGCTATCGAGTGCACAGGGACAGCGGGATCATGCAGGAGATCATTGTCGAGGGATTTGCCAAGGTTTGGAGCACCAAGATAGAGATTGTGAGGATTTGTGGTGCTCCCAAGCCTTGGGAGGCCACGGGCGGAGCCAAGGTGAGGGCTCTGGGGAGGCTAGAATAGGTGTGGTCCTAGGACTAGGATAGGAGTTATCCTAGGATGGAGGTGGCATGTAGCTCTTCACGGACTTGAGGTTTAGATATTGAGGACCTCAAGGGGCTTGGTTGGTGCTTTGGAGACCTGAAACACAAGGTGGAGCAAGGAACCAAAGTCGGAGCTTGAAGGCTGTAGAAAAAGAATTTTCTATGGGTTAGCCGGCTCAGTCCAAAACTGGATCGACATAGTCTTAGAGCATAGGCAAAATAGAGAGCTACACATTTGGGACTATTGGCACGGCACAGGACTGGGCCGCCTCAGTTTCAGACTGAGCCAATCTAGTGGAACTTAGCCGGCTCAGTGCACGTGTAGAGTTATGCGAGGGTCTGTTTTGGGCTAGGGTCTGGGTTAATTCTAGGGATCTTAAGACCTGGTTTGAGAGATCTTAAGGGAGCTAATTCATGTATGGATTGGATCTAGATCTAGAGGATGAGAGCATGGGAGACATGGGTGTACATGGGCTCGGTGAGTGCTTTCATGTATTGGGTTAGCTAGGGAGTTTTTTGGTTAGGCCTAATGGCTATGTATAAATACATAGGTTGTATTAGGGTTTCATGAGGCTTTGAATGCTGTGAAATATAGACCTTTTCTCCCTCAACTCTCTTCTTCTCTTCTCTTTAGAGTTGCCATCCTAGGGTTCTTGAAGAAGCCCTAGAGAAGGGGCGTCTCCCTCAAGCCCAAGGAGGGAGGTGCCCCATCACAGATCTAGGTGGAAGATTGGTGGTTTGCTGTCCATAGAGAACGTCATAGGTTTCTTCAGATTTGTGCTAAAGATCAAGAGCTTCCACAACATGGTATCGGGACTTGTGATGCCAAGAATGATTGGCGTTCGAGCGATATCATGGAACATCAATTGGTACTAGGGAGAGGTGATGCCAGTTGGTGTGCTTACAACGTATACCTTGACTTATGGGCAAGTAACCTCTTTTACTTTCCTCAATGTTAAATCTCTTCAATGCTAAATCAATGTACCTAGATTGGGACAAGCCTAGCATCCTATTAGATCTATCTTTATAGATCTTTATTCCAAAAATATAGGATGCTTCACCCAAATCTTTCATGGAAAACTTATTTGATAGCCAAGTCTTAACTGACTGGAGCTTTGAGACATCATTCCCAATAAGTAATATGTTATTGACATATAAAACTAAGAAGACTATGGCGCTCCCACTAGCCTTTTTATATACACAAGATTCATCCATATTTTTCATGAAGCTAAATTCTTTGATTGTCATATCAAATTGGATGTTCCAACTCCTCTAAGCCTATTTTAATCCATAAATAAATTTTTTAAGCCTGGATACTTGATTTGGTCTTGCACTAGAGATGAACCCTTCTGATTGAGTCATATAGACCTCTTCCTCAAGGCTACCATTAAGAAAAGCGGTCTTGATATCCATTTGCTAGATTTTATAATCATAGCATACTGCTGTAGCAAATAAAATCCTTATAGACTTTAGCATAGCTATTGGTGAAAAGGTTTCATCATAATCAATTTCTTGTTTATCTAAAATCTTTTGCTATCAACTTAGCCTTGTAGATTTCAATTTGGCCATTTGCTCTGATCTTCTTCTTGAAGATCCACTTGCACCCTATAGGGCTTACACCCTCTGGTGCATCAACTAAAGTCCATACTTGGTTGGAATACATAGAGTCCATTTTGGATTTCATTACTTCTAGCCACTTGTCAGAGTCTTTACTCATGATGGCTTTAGAATAAGTTAATGGATCATCATCTTGAATGTCATTTGCCTCATTATCATTTTCTATGATGAAATCATATCTTAGAGGTGCATGACGCACTCTCGCTAACCTACGAAGAGGAGGTGTATATTATGGATATACCTCATCCTTGGGTATTTCTAGTTGAGTATTTTCATTTGATATTTCTAGAATAGTTTATAGATCTTAAACTTTCTTAAGTTCAATATTTTTTCGATTGCCTCCTTCTTGGATGAATTCCTTCTCCAAGAATATAGCATGCCTACTGATAATTATCTTTTATTCAGTAGGGTGGTAGAAGTAATATCCTTTAGTTTTCTTAGAATATCCTACAAACAAATATTTGTCTGATCTTGCACTTAATTTATGTCTAAAAATATTCCTGCTATAAGTAAAATGGCCCCATATCTTAAGATGCTTAAGATTAGGCTTTCTTCTATTTCATAATTCATATGGAGTTCTAGGAACAAACTTAGAAGGCATTCTATTAAAAATAAGCAACAATTTCTAGGGCATATCTTTAGAAGGATATTGGAAGATTAGTATAGCACATCATGGACTGTACCATTTTCATAAGTGTACAATTCCTCTTTTCTGCTACTCCATTTAATTATGGTATATAAGAAGGTATCCAATATCCATTCAGAGAGATTTTTTTTTTTAAGATAATCAAGAAATTCACTGGATAAGTATTCACCATCTCGATCAGATCGAAGTACTTTTATACTTTTTCCAATTTGATTTTCGATCATTTTCTAATATTCCTTGAACTTATCAAAAGCCTCAGATTTATGTTTTATAAGATACACATATCCATATCTTGATAAGTCATCAATAAAAATGATAAAATAGGAATATCCTCTTCTAACTTGAGTTGTCATTGGTCTACATACATTTAAATGTACTAAGACTAATAACTCAATTGCCTTTTCTCCATGTCTAGAGAATGGAGACTTGGTTATTTTTCCCGTGAGGCAAGATTCACAAGTCCCATATGATTCATAATTATAGGGTTTAAAGAATTTCTCTTTGTATAACTTGTTAATCCTTAACTCACTAATATGACCGAAATGGCAATGCTAGAGAAATGACATATTAATGTCTTCTCTCTTTTACTTCATATTTTTATCAATATAAAATATATTTTCATTAAGTGACAGAATCAGAAGACCATTATTAAAATGCCCATTGCAAACAAATTTATTTACATGAAAAATAGAGCAACCTGTGCTCATAAATTTTATTTGATAATTATTTTATAATAAAAGGGCACAGATATAATATTTCTCATTGCATTGGGTATATAATAATATTTTTCTAATTTGAGAATTCTTCTAGTCAGTAGCTTCAATAGGTAACTTTCCACAGCTTCTGAAGAGATGGTTTCTCTGTTAGCACTGAACAGCTTGAACTCATCTTTCTTTAATCCTTTGATTCTCTATAGCCCCTACAAAAGATTGCAGATATTAGAATCACATGTGGTATCCAATATCCATGAATTACTAGCTAAAGTACTTAATGAAAATGCTGTATGCATCATGTACATACCCTTTTATGCTATATATTTTTTTTAAATTTTTGCAAGATAAATCTTGCAATTCTTCTTCCAATATCCCATTTTGTTGCAATGATAACAAGTCATGTCTGCTGGGACATTCTTTGCCTTCTTCTTAAAGGTGCTTCATTTAGGATTCAACTAATTTTCTTCTTTGAACCCTTTCTGCCAATCTTTTTCTTATCCACCATCAAATGTGGACATTTCTCTCCCTTGATATGATTTTCTACTACTTTTAACACATTTAGTATCTCTGGTAGGGTAGTATCCAGTTTGTTCATGTGATAATTCATAATAAATTAGGAGGAGTTTGGAGGAGACTATAGTATGAGATTCTGACTGAGTTCTACATCCATGGTAAAACCTAATTGACCCAATCTAGTGATTAAGTCAATTAGTTTCAATACATGGTTCCGAGCTGAAGTTTTCTCAGTCATCCGAGCCTGGAACAATTGCTTAGATAATTTATACATAGTAGTTTGACTCTGCTCTCCATAAAGCTCTTTTAAATTGAGTAATATGGAGGAAGCATCCATACTTTCATATTGCCTCGGTAATTCATTACTCATTGAGCCCAACATGATGCACTTGACAGTCGTACTATCATTTTGCCACATCTTATTTGTGGCTTTCTCCTCCTCTAAAGCATATTCATTGATCGACCCTAGGTCAGGAGTATCCAGAATATATGACAGCTTTTTTTGTGCAAGCACTATGCGTAACTTCCTCAACCAGTCCACATAATTTGGACCAATCAATTTATTTATATTAAGAATGCATCACAATGAGAGTGAAGAAGCCATTATGCAGATATTTTAATCTACATGAAATAAGAATACTAATATAAGCAGACCACTCAAGATGACATGGATAACTAGATGAGATCTTTTATTCTGGTTATTACTCCTACTATATTATTATATACCATAGCCCTCCCTATAGTATACAAGAAAATCTTAAACTGGTTTCTTAGTAAGGTTGAGATCCTTATTCCTTAAGAAAGTCTTATAGATAGCATAACAAACTTCAATAAGTTTAAAGGTAGAAAAATCTATCTAATTATATTTCCATGCAACTCTCAGCATAACCTACTTCTAAAATATTTATAGTCTTGTAGATAGCACAACAAATTATAATGTTTTAGTTAAGTCAAATCCTTCATTTCCATATGGTCATATTTGAAAATAATATTGCTATTATGGATAGCACAACAAAGCAATAATAAATCAAATATACCATAAGCATTTTTAAATGCACTAGGATATCATTATATCAGTACTCTATGCAAGTCTTGTGGATAACATAACAAACTTACTATGGTTCATGAAATAACAATTATCTTAGCATGAAGGAAGGCATTTTATAGTATTTTTGATCAATATGTATTTTCAATTAAAGACTTCAATTGAATCAAATTGACTAGGTAAGTGGAAGAGAGGTGGGAGGTCCCCCGTTCTTGCCTTAGACACCAATTAAAATTGGCTAGGTAAGTAACGGACCCAATTACTAAATCATGTTCTCTTTACCTTCCCAGAACCATTTTTCTAGGCACCAATTGACCAATTTCTATCAAGAATGGATTTGCTTTTTGATCTTTAAGATAATGACTTAATATAATTTTTAAGAGGGCTTTAAAGATCTCATGCACATCCTTAATAACATTAATACATGAAACTATATGCTGTGCAATGTGAAACATTTAAAATATTCATTATTCTAGGACAACCTTATAGCATAATAGATAAATGCCGATGCTAGGACAACCTTATAATCAAAGTGATGAATAAGTGCAACATACATCATAATATCTTATCTTAAGACATTATATTAGGTTGCAAAAAATAAATTATAAAATTATAACCATGATCATATAACATGACATAAAGCATCAGCATGATCATTCATAATATTATATAGTATCCTTATTATAAGATATATGTACCAATCATATCATACTTTAAATCATAATTAAAAGCATTCATGTATATGACTGAACCATATAAGGTGTGGCTCTGATACCACTATAGGATTTGATTGATACAGCAGAAGTAATAGATTTCAAAAGTTTTGTATATCAAACCCTTAATAATAGGACCAACCTTGATGTAATTCGATCACATACATGCATAAAGTATAATAATTAAATAACATACCTTTTATAATCTGATTTAGTGATGAATTATTTTCATGTGGTGCCCATGTGTTCGCCCTCTAATAGTAATCCACATAGGAATTAGTTCAAGAACAATTCCACTCAAAACCTTACTTGCTGAATTCTGAACTAAAATTTCTTGGCCTTCCTTCTCCTTTCGTCTCTCTAATTTATACTCCCTTTTATTCTCACTTAGTCTTCTTAAATATTCTTCCTAACCCTTGTCTTAATTACGACTCCTTGTATTAGTTAAGACCTCGTCTAAAGGAAGACTCCTTGTCTTACCAGTGCCTTGTCTAAAAGAAAGGAAGGAAGAATCTTAAGACAAGCCACTGAATTGGAATGCCCGACACCTTCCATCCGACACTTATTTATAGTTTTAGATGGGATGCCAATCACACCTATTCTTAAGCACTTATCAGCCATTAAAAAGTCTTATCAAGGGGCTAGATAAGTCTCTTAAAGCAGAAGGACACTGGGAGGCACCTAGAAATCACGTAAAATATGATTTCTGGCTTTGAAATATCATATATACGACTCCCCATTTTTTATTCCAAATTTTCTTTTGAATTTTCTTCTAATATGGCATGCATAAGGTTAGAGATTATCTAGTATAGGTGCCTAACTAAGAGCCTTCATGCAGAAGGACTCTTAGGTGCCAAATAATGTGAGACTACGTGATGTTTCGCATGGTTTTCTTGGAAGAAAAATATGCCACGCCCACTATTTGACTTAGTCAACAATTGTAGGCATCTTGAAAGAGAGAGAGAGAGACTCAAGAGGGGCGTTTACCTAGTCAATGTCCCAAACCAAAAGGACTCTTGGTCCTTCCCTGCGCCATATAATATTTCATGCTACATTTTTTTGTGCACTACATGAGGGAAGAATCTAGGGTGCATTGGACTCTTTAAGATGAGTCTAAAATAAATGCCAAGTGGCACCATCTAATGGGTAGCCCTTTTAGCCTAACCACATTTCAGATTTAAATAAAATTGGTTAGCCAAAAGTGCAAGGATTTGAGCCAAAACTGATTTGATAAGAAATTAAGTTAGCCAACATGTGCTAGCATGCCAATTAGCCACATAATTAGGATTCAATGACTCTAAAATAAATTCTTGATCAATTTCTTTATGTGTGTGATCTAGTGGACTCCACATCTAGTTAGTAGTGGACTTGGATGCATTTTAATCTAATTCGATGGACTCAATCTCAATCGTTTAGGGTTAATACCGATCTAATTTTACCAACTAGAAGAACCATCTAATTGAGGATTGAATTAATCTTTTTAATTCAATCAAATCCACAAGTCAATATTGATGTCTAGTAACATATCATGACTATCCAGAAGATATAGAATTTGATAGAAATACCAAATATATCCTTTAGTGGCAAGTACCCATGCAATTCAATCCCTCGATCATCCTGCATCCCGAATATATTTATGAGTATAGATAAATGTCAAACTTAAATACATATTCATATCGATTCTCCATCAATTAATGACAACTCTAATGAATGATTAGAAGCCCTATCTAATCTTCATTCTGCTCTGGCTAAAGTCTTACTGAGTTATCAATAGATGAGAATATATAGGATGTTAACTCCTCTTACTAGGAGTGATCGATTCTTTATTAATCTACTTATAACCTTTATGCACACTTGACCATATCTAAAACAGCCCATTCATGACTTAATGTAATGATTGAGTATGAACCAAAAATATGGGCTTATGTGCATAAGGTACTATGGTGATTTCAGATCTAAGGATCAATTGTACAACTCCTACTTGGAGAACCATCTTTTGACATACAAGTAAGGTTCCATAAGATGTTTTCTTTAGCAAGTTAATTCAGTGAACTCATTTCTCGATAAGCACCCACATCCTTGTATTAGTGTCTCCTATACAAGTGGCTTGTGAGATCCGGCATCCTCTCCATTGATCATACATAGGATGTGCCAGTTTATCTAGAATATTGATCCCCGACTCAATGTTCCTCTGACCAAAAATATTCAAGATTAGGGTTTTAGGATTTTGCGTCTCACAGGCATGACTCATTCATGTCCCCTAAAACCATTGGCCTAATCTTTAGGGTTCATCATAAATCTTTAAATATAAAAGATGCAACTAGAATGATGAATCAAATGCCTCAATTTTATTTATCAGAATCAATGTCATTACATGAGTTGGGGATTATACAGAAAAATCCTATCACACCATATATGTGATTGGCTTATAGGGCACTTATTCTTTCACTATCTTTATAGACTTTTATCCCCAAAATGAAGGATGCCACTTCTAGGTCTTTCATAGAAAACTCCTTAGACAACCATGCTTTGACCGAGGTCAACATGGAAATATCATTCCCAATCAGAAGGATGTCATCCATGTGCAATACAAGGAAGACAATAATGCTCCTACTGACCTTTTTGAGCACACAAGATTCCTCCTCATTTTTGATGAAATTAAATAATTTGATTACATCATTAAAACATGCATTCCAGCTCTGAGATGCTTGCTTAAGTCCATAGATAGACTTTTGTAGCTTGTAGACCTTGTGATCACCATCACTAGAAGTAAAATCAAGTGACTGTTCCATATAAATATCTTTCTTAAAATATTCATTCAAAAATATCATTTTCATGTCCATCTGCCATATTTCATAATCGAAATATGCTATAATGGCAAACAATGTGTGGATGAATTTTAGCATGGCCATTAGTGAGAAGGTATCCTGATAGTCAATGCCTTCGTGCTGACTATATTTTTTCATCATTAACCTAGCCTTGAATGTCTCCATATTTTCATCTACACCAATCTTTTTTTTGAAGATCCATTTACCCCCAATAGGTATAATACCTTTAGGTGGCCATCTATCAAGGTCCAGACTTAGCTCGAGTGCATCGAGTCAATTTCTGACTTCATTGCCTCTCATAATTTCTCAAAATTGATATTGATATCACCTCGTTATAGGTCTTGGGATCATCTCCATGAACCCCATTTTTTATGAAGAATATTTTTTCTACATCCTCTGAAATAATACCTAAGTATCTCTCAAGAGGATGAAAAACCCTACTGATTTATAAGGTGGAGGAGGTAGTGTATGGATCGGCTCAGATTAACTAGGTTCCTCAGGTTCCTTGGTTTGTTGCTCTTCGGAGACTTTCTCCTCAAGCTTGATCTATCTTCCCATGCCTCCATCTTGAAGAAACTATTTCTCAAGAAAAATTGCATGTCAACTCATAATCATATTGTGATCTTTAGGAAGATAGAAGCAATATTCTAACGATTCTTTAGGACATCTAATAAATTGAGCTTTAAGGGATCTAGATTCTAATTTGTCCACTTGATGTCTCTTGATATGGGTCGGATGTTCCTAAATCTTAAGATGACTCAGACTCGACTTCTTTCCATGCCATATCTTATACAGTGTAGTAGGAATGATTTTAGAAGGAACCCTATTCAGTAGGTAAATTACTGTTAGTAGACTATGTCTCCAAAAAAATTCTAAAAGATCTATGAAGCTCATCATGGATCGGATATATCTAATAGAGTCTGATTTCTTCATGCTAAAATCTCATTGAGTTGAGGCATTCTAGGTGGAGTCCACTATGAGACTATGCCATTCTCCTTGAGATAGTCTAGAAATTTTTGACTAAAGTATTCACCTCCTCGATCTGATTGAAGAACCTTAATGGGCTTTATAGTTTATTTTTCTACTTCATGTCTGAATTTCTTGAACTTTTCAAAGGCTTCATACTTGTATCGCATTAGGTACACATATCCATATCGAGATAAATCATTGGTAAAGATAATGAAGTAGACAAAACTGCCTCTGGCTGGCACATCAAATGGGCCGCAGATATTTGTATGCACCAGGATAAGTAATACTGTGGTCCTTTCCCCATGTCCTATAAAGGATAGCTTGGTTATATCTTGAAGGCATGACTCATAAATCGGATATGACTTGAAAGTCAACGGACCCATTAATCTGTATTTCTTCAATTTGTTAATTTTGTCTTCTGATATATGACCTAGCCTAAGGTGCCATAAGTACTTTTCATTTAAACTATCTTTAGGTCATTTAGTTCCTATGGCATTCATATTTTGCTCGACATAATGAACAAGTACATCTACATGTAATCGATAGAGACCGTTTATCAAGAAACCACTTACAATTTTATTTTTTTCATAAAGAATAATACAGTGATCCTTATCGAAACTAATTACATAACCTTCTTATACTAGACAAGAGATAAAAATCAAATTCCTGCTATAGCAGATACATAAAAACAATCTCTAAGAATTAAGATGCTTTTCGATGGTAATCATAGAGGATACATTTTCATGGCCATAATAGCAATTCTTGCTCCATTTTTGACATGTAGGATCATCTCGCTATCCCTCAGCCTCCTGCTATCCTCAAGAGCTTGCAAAGAAGTGCATAAACCAGAGTCAAGCACCTAACTAGATGTAGAAAAAAATCATTAGGTTCATCTCAATAACGAGCATATCTTTAGAAGGTCCACCTTTCCTCTTGTTCTTTAGGCTGATCAGGTAAGCAAGGTAGTTCCGCTTTCAATGGCCATCAAAGTTGTAGGAAAAATATTTTTCTTTCTTCGTGGCCTTCTTTTTCGACTCACCTTTCTTTTCTTTCTTCTTTCCTTTCATCTTCTGCTTCTTCATAGACTTCTTCTTTTCTTCAGAGGACTTTCTCTTGGAAAAAATCCACTCTATAGAAAGAATAGAGCCCCTTGAACTCTTCAAGGTCCCTTCAGTAGTTACCAGCATGCTCATCAACTTGGCCAAAGTGCACTAATTTTTATTCATATGAAAGTTTACAATAAACTGCCCCAATGAATCGATCAAAAACTATAGGATCAAATCAATATATAGATCCTTATCCATCGACATGTTGAGCTTCTTAAGCTTTTCCAAGTCTTTGATCATCGACAAGTAATGATCATGAATCGACTACCCATCATGCATCTGTGCCTTGAAGAGTCCATCTGACACTACATAGTGCGCTACGTGACTTTGCTCACCGTACAACTCTTATAGGTGGGCCAACATTTGGCTAGCAATCTTCATATCCTCGTGTTGGCGTTGCAATTCATTTGACATCAAGACCAACATATAGCACCTAATCTTGTTGTCATCATCCAACCACTTCTTATGAGATGCTCTCTGATCGACGGTCGGAGGTTGGGAGAGAGGAAAGTTTCTAGTCCAAGATATAGGTCAGCTTCTTGGAACAAAACAATTTTCAAGTTTCAGAGCCAATCCTTGAAATTGGATTCGATCAATTGGTTGGTCTCTAGGATTCTAGTTAGGGGGTTGGATGCAGATATTTTCCTATAGAGAGTCAAAGTTTCTAGTTAGATTTGTAATTGACTTAATCAATTTATTTAAGAATTTCATTTTCAAACAAATTTTTGGGCTTCCACTATTTTTTTTCAATCCTTACACTCTCTTGGAAGAGATTTTTAGTGGGTGGTGTGGTCCCACTAATTGGCTCACCACCTCACCTAATAGTTATTGATGATGAGTCAGTCGATGAGTGGACAACTCTTGTCTAGTATTTTTTTAAACGTATTGCACCCAACTTAATCTCTAATTCATAAAGCTCACCATGTCCGAAATATTGCTACACCTCTTAGTTAAGTCAGACCCACCATTTGCATGAACTAGATTCATGATTGGGACCCTTATCTTATCTAGAACATTGAGGCCAACCCACCTCTAATCCATAGCATCCCATGCCTAATAGTTGTGGTTGTATCTTTTCGATGCAACTGAACCACTGTATCCAGTCGAGAACAATCAATTCCAGGAAGGGCCCGCATAACTACAATGGTGGAAGATCAATTAACTTAATATTTTTTAAGAAAGATTTTAATTTAGGTCTCTTTAATTTTTAATTAGTCATAACGGTTATGACTAACCTAGTGGTGTGAGTTAGCTTGAATCTTTAGCAACCTTAATACAGAGCTGGATCGACCCAATCGGCCAGATAAGTGAGATCGATGGGAGGGATATGCCATTAACTCATCGTGGATGCATCCAGGTCGAGTAGCTCCCAATTAAAAACTACTGGTTGTATCTGCGGAACTTATCTTAGACATCAATTTATCAAATCAGAATAGATCAGGTTAGCCTATAATCCAGGCTTAAGCCATAGAGCCAGATTAGGTCTTAAGGTGATCGACCATATGTGGCTATGAATCAATCTTGACCAAACTTGTAACTATTGGGCTAGTCAATTTAAGCACTCTTTTTCCCACCTAACCAACTCTTAATTCGGTTTGATCAACCACTCAAGCCAGACATAATCAAGCTACCCATACCCTAAACCCATGTTTTATGAAGGTGTCTCAGATTTGAAAATTCTTAATTTTTAGATTTAATTTATTTTATAACTTAATTCTTAATTAATGTAACATGATTTAAAAATAAAGCATGTAATTAGATCCTAGGGTTTTTGGATCTAAGATTTAGCAGAAAAGTAAATTTTTATTTTTTGATTTAGGAGAGACATGTAGCACCCCTACATACCATAAGAACACTCCATCGAATGAGAAGTGAGGGCTTTTAAATCCTTCTTACTCTTATGACCAGATGGCCAAAAGGAAAGCCCCAATCAGAAAAAATTTCTACTGCTATAAGAACTACATCTAGCATATATCACATATATTAGATCTATTCTATACATGCTTTGCATATATCTCAAGTATCAAATTTTAAAATATATCTCATGCAATATATCTGATTACATCTCATGTAAAGTTAGAAAATCATATCATCTCATCAAAATAAAATTTTAGATCTAATCTAATCTAAATCTAGAACTAAAACCGTAGCTCTAATACTAGTTGAAGGAACTGCAGGATCGGCCTAATCGAATCAGGTCATGCAGTAGAATCTAAAATTTTTTAACCACTAATCCAATTAGATCTGAGAGTTCTTAGATCTGATTACATAGATCTAAAATAAAATTACACAATATAGTATCATATGCCTATTGCAAGTGAACCATTCACTTGCTATAATGATCAGAACACTATCTCAAGAATCAAACTTGAGCCATGCATGTGTTCGGCCTCTACCAGCATCAATTTGGGTAAGATCTAGAGGTCTTCTCCTTCTAGATCTGATCTTAGAAAATCAGTAAGGGGATCTCCTTGGTGTGCCTTCGATTTGATCTCCGACAACAACTCGATCGATACACGATTGAGATCTCTTCAACTTGAACTTGTGGGATCAGTACTTCGATTCTCGGAGCACCAAATAGCCCAACCTTTGGGCATGGGAAAGAGGAATCAGATGAGGGAGAAGGAGGCATGGAGATGGAGAAGTAGAGTTTGAGCGTGGGATATAGAATGGCCAAACTCCTTGGCCTAGGTTCTTATTTATAGACAAAACAGGGTCCTATAGAGTCCTAGGACTTCAAGCAATTGACTGGATCAATTTGCATGAAGTAGAAGGACTCTCCCTAGCCTCCACGCCCCACATCTAAATTCCTTCTCATTTTGTTGCACAAAATGAGAGGAAAAATGGCACCACATAATTAGATAAGGGTGGTTTCATGCACCAAATATTATCTCTCCATAATTTGTTTTAATTTAAACTCTTCGACCCATTCAAATAAATTTAAATTAAAACAAACCATAACTCCCATGCTTATCCACAAGGGGTGCATGCCAAGGAGGGGCATGCACCCATTCTCTCTCCAAAAGCTACCTATGGGCGCACACCCTAAGAGAAACTCTAGGGGGTGCCGCCCCTCCTTTCTTTCTTGCACAAGACCAAGTCAAAGGATCTTGTCCTGATCCTCATCATATGAGACCAGGATAGCCCTGATCTGACTAGGACAAGCCCTGATTTGACCAGGATAAATCCGTATAGGGTTTCAGGATGAGCCAAATCCAATTTGACTGAGTCCAGACTAATCAGAAAATCCATAGGAGGAGAAAGTTAGGTCCAATCGTGTGCTGGCACGATTTTCTTAAACCTAATTGGATTTAATCCAAATCAATTGGACCATGTGAGCTCAATTAATGATATTCAGATCCAAATCTTTATTTGTATTATTCAGTTAGGTTCAATTTTGTATGGTAATGGAATATGTCATGATCTTCATCATCGAAATATCTTTCGATGGATCAAAACTCCTTCTGATTCATCCAATTAGAATCGTCGATCATCAAGATAATTCTAATTGATCCCAAAATCCATTAGTGATACTTAGTATATGATGGCACCCCATCAGAACTGAATACGAACCTCTCGATGCAGCCAACTATGTGATTGGGTTCTTCAATCATGAGCCATGATAGGATCTAGGTCAAGATGAACTTGTCAAACCCAACACCTGTCATATGATTGAGTCATTTGATTTGAGTCCGATATGAAATCCTAATAGAAACTCCTTTCTATTATTTCAACTACCATGGTCATGGGCTTTAGGACTCAATCTCATGATCATCATAGGACTACTCCTCCTCTATCGAGGTTGATAGATCCCATCTTGGTGCGATCCAATTTCTATAATGAATATGTTATAGCCAACATATACCTTAGGATTCCAAATGGCTAGAAGATCGAGTTATGGTGTAGTCGAACTATAACACCCTCAAGGTAAACTGTTGATGCACCTCAGATCAAAGAATCAAACACACAACTATAGCATCGAACTAGTCATCGACGGAAATGTAGACTCCCTTATGATTGCTCAAAGTGGTCACGCTCAGTATCTTTATTCTCAATAAGTACCTATACTCTTATCTTGGTATCTCCACACCATAGATTCAAGACTCATCTACTCTAAAAAAGTGATTATACACTAATCTTCTAGATCGATTACCATCCTCATGATGATGCTACGATCCAAAATAATTTATGAGTTAACAATGATAATACATGTTTCAAATTCTTAACTCCTAAGAATATGTGTTATTATACTCGTTAGCCTAATGGATGTATCACAGACACTTATTACACAAACATGATAGAAGAAACATAATCTATTTGATTAATTATAAGTCAAAATTATAAAAATGCTCTTAGAAAGTATTTACAAGTATCGGTCAATCTGGCTTTTAGGACACACATCTAATAGTTAACATCTTATTTAAGAATCAAAGACCTTCACCCTCGTTAGGATGAGGTTAATTAACCTTTTATTAAAAAATCAGAGGCCTTCATATCACTCATAAGGTTCTTTTGATCTTGTTTAAGAATGAGTTTAACCTTCTATTTAAGAATTGAAGGCCTTCACTCTCGTTAAGATGAGGTTAACCTCCTGTTATGAACTGGAGGCCTTCATCCTCGTCAGGACAAGGTTGACCTCCTATTTAAGAATTAGAGATCTTTATATCCCTTATAAGGATCTTCCAACCTCATTTAAGGATGAATCTAATCTCTTGTTTAAGAACCGAAGGTCTTCATCCTTATTAGGATGATGTTAATCTCCTGTTTAAGAACTGAAGATCTTCATCCTCGTTAGAACGAGGTTAACCTTTTATTTAAGAATCAAAGGCCTTCATATCCCTCATAAGGATCTTCTAACATCATTTTAGAATGAGTTTAATCTTCTATTTAAAAATCGAAGGCCTTCACCCTTGTTAGGATGAGGTTAATCTCTTGTTTAAGAATTGGAGGCTTTCATATCCCTTGTAAAGATCTTGCAACCTTGTTTAAGAATGAGTTTAACCTTCAGTTTAATAATTGGAGGCCTTCACCTTTATTAGGATGAAGTTAATCTTCTATTTAAGAATCGAAGGCCTTCATCCTTATTAGGGTGAGGTTAATCTCCTGTTTAGGAACTGGAGGCCTTCATATCCCTCATAAGAATTATCCGATCTTATTTATGAATGAGTGTAACCTCCTATTTAAGAATCGGAGGCCTTCACCCTCGTTAGGATGAGGTTAACTTTCTGTTTAAAAATTGGAGGTCTTTATATTCCTTGTAAAGGTCCTCCAACCTTATTTAAGAACGAGTTTAACCTCCTATTTAAGAACCGAAGGTCTTCTTTCTTGTTAGGATGAGGTTAACCTTCTATTTAAGAATCCGAGATTTTCATCCTTGTTTGGATGAGGTTAATCTCCTGTTTAAGAACCAAAGCCTTCATATCCCTCGTAAAGATCTTCTGACCTCATTTAAGAATGAGTTTAACCTTCTGTTTAAGAACCAGAAGTCTTCACCCTTATTAGGACGAGGTTAACCTCTTGTTTAAGAACTGGAGGTCTTCACCTTTGTTTAAAATAAAGTTCAGCTTAATCATTTCCTGAGACAACTCAATACATAATAGATAGAAGTGTTAAAATAAGAAATCTTTTATTAAAATATAGCTACTGATAGTACATTCACAAATTTTTAGAATTTCATGATCGAGGTAGCGTGGCTTCTTCAAGCTTTTTTATGCGATAAGTTTCTATCGAATGATTTCTTCTACTTCATAAGGACCTTCTTATTTTGGGGTAAGCT
Source organism: Cocos nucifera (assembly GCA_006176705.1). Taxonomy (NCBI): domain Eukaryota; kingdom Viridiplantae; phylum Streptophyta; class Magnoliopsida; order Arecales; family Arecaceae; genus Cocos; species Cocos nucifera. The sequence goes on along the minus strand of QRFJ01004016.1, from coordinate 74,062 downwards.
TGTCTTTATTTTGTAGTTAAGAAATTTTTGCTCGACGTAGCACCAAGTCTCCGACCTTGAAGGTTTTACTTTTGATTCTGGGTTGTAATATCGAGCTACCTTCTGCCTGTAAGCTACTATCTGGACTTGAGCTCTTTTCCATTTTTCCTCCAATAAATCAAGATTTACTTTGAGATCCTATAAATTATTTTGTTCATTGAAGTTTTCAACTCATGGCGAAGGAAGTCCAAGTTCAACTAGGATAACTGCTTCAGTTCCAAATGCTAAAGCAAATGGAGTTTCTCTAGTAGATAATCTTTGAGTAGTTCTATAAGCCCATAGAATATGATAGAGCTTATCTGCTCATGTTTCTTTTGCCCGTTCAAGTCTTGCCTTTATTCCTTGTAGCAACGTCTGGTTAGTCACCTCAGCTTTACCATTTGCCTGGAAAAGAGCCAAAGATATCAAATGATCACAGATATTTAAATCTATATAGAATTCAACAAATTTTGCTCTTATAAATTGATGCCCATTATCAGTAATCAATGTCCGAGGTAGTCCAAATCTGCATATTATGGATTTTTGAATAAAATCTTTCACTTTAGCTTTAGTATTCTTCAGTAGTGGCTCAGCTTCAACCCACTTTGTAAAGTAGTCTACTACCACCAAAAGAAACTTTCACTATCTAGATGCCATAGAAAATGGCCTAAGTATATCTATTCCCCATTATGCGAATGGTCAAGGGACACTTAAGGGTATTAGTAAAGATGCTCGTTGCCATTGGATATTAGTATTTCTCTGACATCGATCACATTTTTTGATATAATCAATTGCATCCTGCTGCATGGTTGGCCAATAGTACTCTTGCCGAAGTAACTTATAAGATAACGACCTTGCTCTAAGATGATTTTCACATATTCCTTCGTGAACTTTTCTTAGGGCATAATCGGCTTCATATGGTCAATGGCATTCAAGGAGTGGTAAGAAATAAGATCTCTTATATAATTTATTTTTATATAAGATGTAGTGAGATGCTTGGTTCCTCAACTTTTGGACTTCTTTAGAATCTTTAGGGAGGACACCATCTTTAAGATATAAAACTAGTAGATCAATCTAACTAGGCTCGTGGTCCATTTGTATCACTATCAGGGGTTTCTCTGTACTTGATTGTTGAAGAATTTTGAAGAAGACTTATTTGGATTAGTCATTTAAAGCTAAAGTAGCTAATTTGGACAAAAATCTGCTCTAGAATTCTCTATCTTCAAATTTTTTGAATATCAAAGTTGATAAAGGCGGAGGTTAAGTCTCTTACTTTATCTAAATACTTCTTTACCATTTCTTTCTGGGCTTTGTAACTTTCATTGACATGCCCTACCATCAATTGTGAGTCGCTGTAAACTTTTAAATGATCTATCTTCAATTTTTTAGCTATTTTAAGTTTTGCAATTAGAGCCTTATATTCTATTTTATTATTAGTGGCAAGAAATTTAAAGCGCAGTGCATACTTGATACTAACTCCTTCTAGACTGATAAGAATCAAGCCTGTGCCTGCTCCAGAGGCATTGAATAAGCCATCGACATGTAAAGCCCATTTAGAAAAGTCAACTCTTTCTTCAATAAAGTTTGGCTGAAGATTAGAAGCACTTGCTTCCTATTGCTCAAGCTCAGTTGGATCTGAAATAGTGCATTCGATCATGAAATCTGCAAGTATTTGAGCTTTAATAGATGGCCAAGGTTGAAATTTTATATCAAATTTAGTGAGCTTAATTGCTCATTTTACGATTCTTCCTGAAGTGTTAGGCCGGTGAAGGACTGCTTTTATGGGTTAATTTGTGAGGAGTATTACTGTATGCCCTTGGAAATAAGATCGAAGCTTTCTAGCTGCAATCAATAAAGCATAAGTTAGCTTTTCTAATTTAGTATACCTTATTTCATCATCTCTCAAGATCCGACTTATGAAATAGGTTGGTTGTTGAACTTTATTCTCCTCTTTGATCAAGACAGCACCGATGGCCATGGGTGATACTATCAAATATAAGAATAATTATTCTTTAGGTTTAGGTTTGGTAAGAAGAAGAGGTGAACTGAGGTAGCTTTTCAATTTTTTGAAGACTTGTTGACATTCCAAAGTCCAATAAAAGTTTTTTGATTGTTTAAGCACTTGAAAGAAAGGTATGTAATATTCCACCGATCTTGAGACAAAATAATTCAAACCTGCAACTTTTTCCATCAAGTGCTGGACTTTTTTTAAGCTTTTTGGAATGGCCATCTCTTGAATGGCTCAGATCTTCTCTAGATTTGCATCTATACCATGTCTTGACACCAAGAATCCTAGAAACTTTCCTAAGGTTATACCAAAAGCATGTTTTGTTGAGTTCAACTTCATTTTATACTTTTGGAGAGTGTTAAATATCTCTTTCAAGTTTTAAATATAGTTCTTCGAGGATCTGCTTTTGACAAGCATATCATTCATATAAACTTTCATGTTGCGGTCAATTTGCTTTTTAAAAATTTTATTTATTAGGCATTGATAGGTTGCACCTACATTTTTAAGACCAAATGACATGACCCTATAATAATAAAGACTATGGTCAATAATAAAAGCAATTTTCTTCTTATCTTCAGGTACCATCTAGTTTTGATTATAACCAGAAAAGTCATCCTTGAAGGTGAAGAGCTCATGACCTGAGGTTGCATCCACTAATTGATCAATATGAGATAGAGGATTGCTATCCTTTGGACAGATCTTGTTCAAATCAGTAAAATCTACACACATTTATCACTTTCCATTTGCTTTCTTGTAAAGACTATATTTACAATTTAGTTTGGATAAGATACCTCTCAAATGAATTTAGCTTTAAGAAGTTCATCCATCTTATTTATAATCACCTTTTGATACTGATAAGCGATAAAAATATACTAATAAAAGTATTAAATTATAAAATAAATTAATTTATTTTTTTAGAAATTAATACTTTTGTTAATCTTATGTAGGAAAGAAGGCCACCAATATGAAGATCTTATTTTTCTGGTTCAGATAAAATAAATTTTAGGCAAAATGGACTTCAAATGAGCCCGAAATTGAATTTTTTTAAAAAAAGAGTCGGTCCAGTTCAAATCGGTCAGAAAAATCGGCTCAGCAGACCGTCTGATTCGATCGCACCCAGCAGACCGACCCACTAACATAATGCTGATGCTAGGTTGACGTCAGCATTTTTTGCAGCACACGGTGGACCGATTGGAGGGCATTTCAGAGATTTCACATGAAGAAGCGCGCTCCGATTGACTGAAGAATGCGGCGGTTCATGCAACACCAAGCTTGCGCATGGTCTATAGAGAGCAATTTAGGAATTTTGTCTGATTCAACGGACACCTTTCACTGGGATTTGATCAGACGGCCGAAACACATGCATTGACGAATGACATCAACAGCTCTCGATCGAGATCCAATGGCTAAGATTCATTCCGACTTTAAACTAAAGATCAGAAGCTTTCCTATGTGCGATCTGACAGCCCAGATTCAATCCAACAACTGATCCGATGGCTGCCATGAATTTTGACATGATCTAGAATATTTTAAAGAGTTTTTAAGCAATTTTTGGATTGTTTGATCGACATCCAACGATCAGAATCATCCAGGGTCCTAATTTGACTTATATTGAGAGTTTTAAACCTTATTTTTAAGAGAATTTCAATGGAAAACCCACCTCTCAGCCTATAAAAAGGTCTGTTACTGAAGAAAAAAATAAGAGAGAGAGGAGAGACAGTAAAAAAAAGAAAAAGAAGAGAAAGAGAGGAGAGAGGTAGACAGAGGAGAGAGATTTTTGAGAGAAAAGGAAGGTGTTTTAATTTTTTTTCTTTTCTTCTTCCGACAATCAGAACATTGATCAAGGAGCTTCTCTTCTTCTTCACCAAGTTCTCTACACCAAGAGCGATGGACAATCAATTTCAGCATTCAAACAGTCTAATTTCTTTATGCTTTTTATTTTATTTACTGTTTTTGAACTTGTTATCATGAACTAAATTTTCTTTTACTAAGGCCAAGGTGTAGCCACTCTTTTGATGCAATATTTAGCATGATTCAATTTTAATTTTAAATTTTATTCATGAGGAGTATATAAATCTGATCTTAATGTTTTTAGATTACTGGCCATCTTCTAATTGACCTGATGAACATAGATGTTATGGACCAAGTACATCTATGTTATTGTTTCTTGATTATATACCTTGTATTATGAATCAAATTAGAATTCATATGCATGCAGGAATTTTAGTGCGCTTTGGACGCAGTGTATTTTAATTAGAGGGTTTCACAAAACTTAATGCATTAGTATTTATTTAAATTACATCTGGACCAAAGGATAATTAATAAATATTAATAGTTTTGCTATGCCTGGACCAAAGGATAGTGAATAAATTAGGAGACTCCACCATCACATGAAATAAAATTAATCTAATAATCTGAATATTGTATTGACTGAGTTGGTGAACCAATTGCCATAGTAATCCATTGCTCTTAAGTTTAAAATCCTAATAATTACACTCTCTCTATTTTCTTGAAATTTTTAATTATTTTTTTATTTTATTCTTTAATTTTTTATTCTCATAAATCGGTCTTCTAAATAAAGCATAGGAAAGAGCTTTTTAATACTTATTTTTCAATCCTCTAGGGACGATACTCTACTCATTTACTTTATTACTTGATCGACTGGTGCACTTGCCATAGCTATAGATTAGCACGTATCAGACACTCTGGTGTAAAGCTTCATTTTTTTTTTATTTTATGAGTTGGCATATATGATCCATATTTAGGCAATATTCCATCACCTCTGCATCTATTCCTGGTATATCTTTAAGAGCCTAAGTCAAAACATTTTCATTCCTTTGTAAGAACATAATAAGCTACCTTCTAATTTCTTCATCCAAATTTGAACCAATCTGAACTGAATGATCTTTATTCGCATCATTTATGAAGATCATGATAAGATTATCAATAGGCTCTCTACATTCTTCAATTAGCTTATCTCCAACATCCAACTCGTCCATAGGACAGACCTCATACTGTTTACTACCTTGTAATGCAATTGTATAAAAATGATGTGCCAGGACTTGATCATCTCAGATCTCTCCAACTCCAAATTTTGTTGGAAACTTAATCTTTAAATAATATGTTGATACTACAACTTGAAGTGCATTAAGTCCAAGTCACCCAAGAATAGCATTGTAGGCCAAAGAAGCTTTAACCACCAAGAAATCAATCTAAGCTCGAGATTGTTTTGGATACCTACCCACCACAATAAGATGATTATTCCTTCAACTGGTACTATGTTACCACTAAATCCTACTAGAGAAGATTTAGTGGTCTCATATGGCTATCAGGTATAGACATTTTGGAGAAAGCATCATAAAACAAAACATTGATAGAACTTTTATTATCAACTAGGACACAATGTATATCATAATTAGCAATATTTAGAGAAATTATGGTAGCTGAAGATCCTAACGACATTAATCTAGGATTGGATATGGCGACCGAAGGACAGCATGAAACTATTCGACCAGTACATCGTCTATTAAATGATTACATCACTCCATCTATAGCTGATGTAGCTTCAAGCATCAGGAGATCATCTGTATGAGCAAACAACTTCAAAATAAAATCAATGATCCAGATGATTCAATCAACTGTCCAATTCAGTGGACACATGCATGATGATCCGAATGTCCATATTTGTAACTTTCTTGAACTTTGTGATACTTTTAAAATTAATGGGGTATCGGATGATGCTATTAGATTAAGATTATTTTCTTTTTCTTTATAGGACAAAGCTAAGAGTTGGCTTCATTCTCTTCCTATAGGTTCTGTCATAACTTGGGATGTCCTAGCCCAAAAATTCTTAGCCAAGTACTTTTCACCTTCCAAGATTGCCAAGATGCGCAACTATATCACTTCTTTCATGCAGATGGACATGGAGACACTATATGAGGCTTGGAAGCATTTTAAGGAATTGCTGAGAAATGTCCACATCATCAACTATCCGTATGGCTTTAGGTACAAATTTTCTATAATGGTTTATCTCCTACTAATCATTCTATGATTGATGTAGCAGCAGAAGAAACCATTAACCAAAAAATGAAGGAAGAAGCCTTCGATCTGGTCAATGAGATGGCATCAAATAGCTATCAGTGGAAGACAGAATGCATGATGCCAAAAAGATTAGCAGCTATGTTGGGAGTAGATTGCGTGCCAACCTTACTAGCTGAAATTACAGCCCTTAGAGCCGAAGTCAACAACTTGAAGGGAATAGCTATGCATATTTAGAGCATCACCTATAACCTATGTGGAGGAGGACACGATACGAGCAATTGCCAGATAGGTAATCCTTTTGCTAAAGCAACTGATACAGCTAATTATGTTGGTAATTTTTTTAGGCCGCAACAAAACAATCCCTACTCCAACACATATAATCAAGGGTAGAGGTAGCACCCAAATTTCTCATGGAGTAATCAAAATGCAGTACAACAGCCACCTCCGAGATTCCAAGTACCTGAAAGAAAGTCCAACATGGAAGAGCTGATGGTTAAATTTATGCAAAACCAAGAAGCAACTATAAAAAATTTGGAAGCCAAATCTAGACAAGACCAAGCAGTAGTAATTCGAAACTTGGAGATGCAAATAGGTCAAATGGCTAAGATAATCTCCGAGAGACCTCAAGGATCCTTATTCAGCAACACGGAGACCAATCTAAGGGAGCAAGTCAATGCTATCACCCTAAGAAGTGGTACAAAGCTGGAGGAACCACATCAAAAGAAAGAGACTGAAGAGCCAACTACAAATAAGGAACCATCAACTAAAATTTGTCAGTCACCAAAATAACCAGCAAATGGATGGTCTCCAGGTATACAGTTTGTCGATCCAAATGTGAAGTCCTACGTGCTGCCACTACCATTCCCAGAGAGACAAATACAGCATCAGATAAGGAATTTTCTAACTTTTTTAAAATATTAAAGAATTTACATATTAATATTCCTTTTGTAGATGCTATCACTCAAATGTCCAGGTATGCCAAGTTTCTCAAAGAAATCCTAGCAAATAAGAAAAAGTTGAAGGAGCATGAGAGAATAAATTTGAATGAAGAATGCTCAGCAATACTTTAAAATAAATTACCATAGAAGCTAAAAGATCCGGAGAGTTTTACTATTTCTTGTATTATTGGTGATTGTAGTTTTGATAAAGTTTTATGTGATTTAGGAGCAAGTATTAATATCATGCCTTTTTCTATTTTTAGAAAGCTGAGTTTAGGAGAACCGAAGCCTAACACTATTACTCTTCAATTAGCCGATAGATCCATCAAATATCCAAGAGGTATAGTAGAGGATGTCTTGGTAAAGGTAAATAAGTTTATTTTCCCTATTGATTTTATTGTTCTTGATATGAAAGAAGATTATGATGTACCCCTTATTTTAGGGAGACCCTTTTTAGTTACTGGAGGAGTTTTAATAGATATTCAATAAGAAAAATTAATTCTTAGAATCGAAGATGAACAAGTTACTTTTAATGTTTTCAAAGATACTAAATATCCTGATGATAATCAAACTTATTTTCTAATTGATATTATTGATAATTCAATATATGAGAATTATGTAAAAAATAGGTTTGAGACTATAAAAGCTAGCAATGTTCAATTGAAAGAGGGCTCGATCAAACATGAAAGTATTCCAATTAAAGTGGCACCAGATTGATCCACTTTAGAACTCAAAGAAAGTCAAACTGAAGACTATAAATCAGAACTACTAGATAGGTTATTTTTTTTCTTTTTAGTTTTGATAATTTTTTTTTTATTTTTCAGCAATTTGTTGTTGCTCTTTTACTACTTTCGTGTGTATTTTCAATTTTACAGAGAAAAATTAATGAGAGCTCAAGCAAAATTTTAAAGCTCCAAAGAACCAGATCGAACCAAATCAGGTGTATTCCTTCCAGTCCTTTATTGCACCCTTTATTTTTCCTTCACCTTTAAGATAATGTAGAATAAGTTAGGGGGTAAAAAAAAAATATGTGTCAAGAAGAAAATCTTGAGCAAGATAGATTGGACAAGTGATAAAAGATGGAATTATTTGCTAATGAATGTAATGAGTTAAAGAAGTAAATTAGTTGGTCAACTTTTAGCAGTCTACTTAGGTCATTAAAAGACTATTAGCACTTCTAATTGCACATGCACACTAATAAAGCAAAGTTGGTATTGATTATAAGGTCAACTGAGGATTCAATTATCACTAAAAATTGATAATTAATGTACATTCTAATCAAAGAAACTTGAATTTAAGGAAAGAGCTACCTATCTAAAAATAAAGTGCAAAAGATAAAGTATATGTGGATTGCCCAAAGCTTGGTAACTAGGTCTCTACACCTAGGTCAAGTGTGAAAATTCATGTAAAATGATGAAGGGAAGGCCAGGATGCTCAGCACAGCAAAAAAAAAAGGGACAGTGTGAAAGCTACCTTAATTCATGAGTATAAAATTGAGAATGTATAGAAAATTAATCAAAATAGGTGATAGGAGAGGATACTTTTGTTCTTTTAATTTAACACTGAAATGCTAAAGTTAGTCATCACGAATATAAGTGCTGTAGATCTTTGATATATTCTAAGAAAGTTTTTAATGGTACTGACTGAAAAAAATTTGCTTCTGAAACTCAATGCTTAATTAGCAGTATTTTCTAAACTTTTTGACCTTTAGTCCTAGATTTTATCTTTTTGATGGATAATCTTATTGAAACATGGTATTAAATAAAACATTACTAAGGGACTAGCAATGACTAAGTTGGAGGGTGTGATAAGCGATAAAAATATACTAATAAAAGTATTAAATTATAAAATAAATTAATCTATTTATTTAGAAATTGATATTTTTGTTAATCTTATATAGGAAAGAAGGCCACCAATATGAAGATCTTATTTTTTTGATTCAGATGAAATAAATTTCAGGCAAAACGGACTTCAAACGAGTCCAAAATTGAATTTCAAAAAAAAAAGAGCCAGTCCGATTCAAACCGATTTAGAAAAATTGGCTCAGCAGACCATCCGATTCGATTGCACCCAGCAGACCGACCCACTGATGCAATGCTGATGCTAGGTTGACGTCAGCATTTTTTGCAGCACACGGTGGATCGATTGAAGGGCATTTTGGAGATTTTACATGGAGAAGCGTGCTCCGATTGGCTGAAGAATGCGGCAGTTCATGCAACACCAGGCTCGCACATGGTCTATAGAGGATAATTTAGAAATTTTATCTAATCCGATGGGCGTCTTTCACTAGGATTTGATCAGATGGCTGAAACGCATGCGCTGACGAATGGTATCCACAGCTCCCGGTCGAGATCCAATGGCTAAGATTCATTCTGACTTTAAACTAAAGATCAGAAGCTTTCCTATGTGCGATCTAATGGCCTAGATTCAATCCAACAACTGATCCGATGGCTGTCATGAATTTCGACTTGATCTAGGATATTTTAAAGGGTTTTTAAGCGATTGTTGGATCGTTTAATCGACATCCAACGATCAGAATCATCTAGGATCCTAATTTGACTTATATTGAGAGTTTTAAACCTAATTTTTAAGAGAATTTTAGTGGAAAATCCACCTCTCAGCCTATAAAAAGGTCTATTGCTGAAGAAAAAAAGAGAGAGAGAGGAGAGACAGTAAAAAAAAAGAAAAAGAAGAGAAAGAGAGGAGAATGGTAGAAAGAGGAGAGAGATTTTTGAGAGAAAAGGAAGGGCTTTTAATTTTTTTTCTTTTCTTCTTCTGACAATCAGAACATTGATCAAGGAGCTTCTCTTCTTCTTCACCAAGTTTTCTACACCAAGAGCGATGGACAATCAATTTCAGCAATCAAACGGTCTAATTTCTTTATGCTTTTTATTTTATTTGCTATTTTTGAACTTGTTATCATGAACTAAATTTTTTTTTACTAAGGCTAAGGTGTAGCCACTCTTTTGATGCAATATTTAGCATGATTTAATTTAATTTTAAATTTTATTCATGAGGAGTATATAAATCTGATCTTAATGCTTTTAGATTACTGGCCATCTTCTAATTGACCTGATGAACATAGATGTTATGGACCAAGTACATCTATGTTATTGCTTCTTGATTATATACCTTGTATTATGAATCAAATTAGAATTCATATGCATGCAGGAATTTTAGTGCGCTTTGGACGCAGCGTATTTTAATTAGAGAGTTTCACAAAACTTAATGCATTAATATTTATTTAAATTACACCTGGACCAAAGGGTAATTAATAAATATTAATAGTTTTGCTATGCCTGGATCAAAGGATAGTGAATAAATTAGGAGACTCTACCATCACATGAAATAAAATTAATCTAATAACCTGAATATTGTATTGACTGAGTTGGTGAACCGATTGCCTTAGTAATCCGTTGCTCTTAAGTTTAAAATCCTAATAATTACACTCTCTCTATTTTCTTAAAATTTTTAATTATTTCTTTATTTTGTTCTTTAATTTCTTGTTCTCATAAATCGGTCTTCTAAATAAAGCATAGGAAAGAGCTTTTCAATACTTGTTTTTCAATCCTCTAGGGACGATACTCTACTCATTTACTTTATTACTTGATCGACTGGTGCACTTGCCATAGCTATAGATTAGCACGCATCAGACACTTTGGTGTAAAGCTTTATTTTTTTTATTTTATGAGTTGGCATATATGATCCATATTTAGGCAGTATTCCATCACCTCTGCATCTATTCCTGGTATATCTTTGGGAGCCTAAGTCAAAACATTTGCATTCCTTTGTAAGAAGATAATAAGCTACCTTCTAATTTCTTCATCCAAATTTGAACCAATCTGAACTAAATGATCTTTATTCGCATCATTTATGAAGATCATGTTAAGATTAGCAATAGGCTCTCTACATTCTTCAATTAGCTTATCTCGAACATCCAACTCGTCCATAGGACAGACCTCATACTGTTTACTACCTTGTAATGCAATTGTATAACAATGATGTGCCAGGACTTGATCATCTCAGATCTCTCCAACTCCAAATTTTGTTGGAAACTTAATCTTTAAATAATATGTTGATACTACAACTTGAAGTGCATTAAGTCCAAGTCACCCAAGAATAGCATTGTAGGCCAAAGGAGCTTTAACCACCAAGAAATCAATCTAAGCTTGAGATTGTTTTGGATACCTACCCACCACAATAAGATGATTATTCCTTTAACTGGTACTATGTTACCACTAAATCCTACTAGAGAAGAATTTAGTGGTCTCATATGGCTATTAGGTATAGACATTTTGGAGAAAGCATCATAAAACAAAACATTGATAGAACTTTATCAACTAGGACAGAACGTATATCATAATTAGCAATATTTAGAGAAATTATAACCACATCATCATATAAAAATTAGATTTCTTGTACATCTTTCTTAGTAAAAGTGATAGGTTCTTCAATCTTCTGCCTCTTCATCGTTTCTACTGACCTGCTGGCTTCGTCCTGCCATTATCTCCCAACTATAGTATTGATGATTCTAAGTGGAGATCAATCTTCTTCTAATTCCTCCCTTTGAGGCTGCTTTAGTTGTGGAAAAGCTCTTGGTTGCTTCTCTCTCCTTTCGGACTGACATTGTAGGAATCAGTCCAGTTGACCTCATCGAATTAGCTTCTCAATTTCATCTTGGAGCTGAATACATTCTTCAGTATCGTGACTATGGTCATGATGGTACAAATAATACTTATTAGGATTGTGCTTACTTAGATGAGACCGCATTCTGTCTGATCTTGATAGATGTTCCTTGATTTTTATCAAAATTTGAGTTTTTGAAACATTCAAAAGAGCATACTTATTGAATCTTCTTAGAGGAGGGCTCCATCGTATTCTTCTATCAGGACTTCTTGGCCAATGAGCTCGAGGTGATGTTCGAGTTTGTCTGCATTTAGAAGGTGTCTTAGAATGCAGCCGACTTTCTCTTGACTTTTCAAGAGGGGGAGAGGACTTGCTAGATTCTCCTACAAGGTATTCCTTTGTGGCATTGTCGTCCTACAATTTGAAGAGGGGGAGAGGACTTAGCTAGGGCATGGCCCTTAGCCTGAGCTAACATGTCGACGAAGTTCCAAGGGTACTTCTTCTTTAGTGAGAAGAGGATATCATTCTTTAGAAGATTGCCTTTCAAAGCAGCCATTACAATAGATTGATCCAAATTTTGGACCTCCAAGATTGTACTATTGAAGCGGCTAATATAGGCTTGGATGGATTCTCTCTCTTTCTACTCATCCGACCCCCTCCTTTGACACAAACTACAGGTAAAGTGAGCACAAACTGATGGCTTAATTAATCAAAAGAATAAATGGTACCCAATTTTAGGCCTAAGTACCAGTTTCGCATCGCATCCTTTAGAGTTGATGGGAAAGCTTGGCATAGAATTGCATCCGATGCACCAACATCATAGTTCAGAAAGTTTTCAGATGGTCAATCGGATCCAAGGTCCCATTATAACTTTTAAATTAGGAAAGCTTTTCGATGGAATAGGTTTTTGCATAATTTGGATGGTAAAAGGTGGGTTGATGCACATCTTGCCATTTTGAGTTGGGGTTGAGGTCTGGAGCTCTTCAATTCACTTGTTCATTTCTTGAAGCTTTCGATTGAGATCATCATCTTGATCATGAATCTCAAAGCATGGTGACCTTGATGGGGGTAATGATTTTTTAGGAGTGGAATCATGTTCAGAATAGGAACTCATAGCTCTCTGCTTTCCCCTTCCAGGACTTTTGGGTTGGCTTCTCCAAGTAGATCTCCCCTGCTTCATATCCTAGCATTCTAGTGATGGCTTTTCAGATGGTGCCAGTGCTGGAGCTTACTACATAGCTTGCACGACCTCCATGAGGCTTCTCACTTGCTGCACCAATAGGCTAAATTGACTCATGTCCACTGCCACTGGCTACAATGGTAGCGATGTAGGTGATGGTGTTTGAGCTGGATGATCGGTTGGTTCTAGAACCAGTTGGGAGGCAGTGATGACAGATCGTCGAGAGGATGCTTTTTTAGGTGGCATTTTGCTTGAATGGTGAAAATGATCACTTGACTGAGTACTTCTTTTAGAATAAGGGCTCACAAACCCTTCTTCTAGTACCAAACTCATTGATGTTGAAAATGGACCATTTCTGCTGGAGTTGGAGTCCAAGATCTCATTGATGAGACTTGCAAAAATAGAGTCCTGACTGGAGGTAGGTGGCTCCAGCGTGGATCCTCCGATGATCAAATCAAAAAACTTCATCAATAAGAATGGAGTACATAGGAGTTAGATAATGAAAAAGTATTTAGAGGAGAGAGCATATATGGTGGATCTTATTTATAGATGGAGTTCGTAACTGATTGATGGTGACTACTATAACTAAATGTTAGTAGGCCATTCGGGCCATTCAATTTTGTTATGGAGAGTGGACTGTCGATTGTTGCCACTTGATGATGGTTAGCTATTGTTTGTTGAAGTCTGGATGAAGATCGGATGCTTCCAAGCTTGACTGTAAGTGATTTGATCTGAGATTATACTATTGGAGTTTAGGATATGATGAACTAAGCTTCAAGATTATTCTTTGGACTAGGAGTGATGAGCTTGAGAATCAGATTTCTGATTTGGACTGTAATGTGATTGTTTCAACTATTCTTAGAAGTTTAGCTATCTTCAAGGTCGGCTCTTGATAGAGATTGGTATTTTGGTCTAAAGTTGTATTGTAGAATTTGAGGTCAGAAGGAATGAGCCAGAAGGTCAGGTACTTGAACTAGATTTATAATTAAAATATCAAGTTTGGACGAACTTGAGAGTCAAACTAGTAGTATCTCTTAATTAAAACTACAACAAGGTTACTATCACTGATTTGATGGAGTTTGTTCATATTCAAGGTTAGATACTATTGAAATCTAGTGTTACAGAGTAACTATCGCTTATCATGAATCGAAGATCAAAATCAATCAAACATCAAGCCTCCTTAGTGGCTAAAGTTCATTTAACTGAAAGTCGGGTCTTGGCAAGATCTGCTACTACGATGATGCTACTATCAAGCCTGAATCGAAGATCGAAATTAACTAAATTTGGAGGGTAGATCCTTTAGTGTTGAACTGATCTTAGAAACCAATTTAGCTGCACCTCGGACAGTATTGTATCTTGAACCCAAATGACATCTTCCAAAATCAGTAAGGTCTGACTTGCGCGGACTTCAGAGGGGAATATTTTTTTCTAATAGAGTTCATTTTAGATCTGGATCTCATTGACTTAGAGTTAAAGGGTAGAATGTTTACTTGGTCGTATGGGAGAGAGCTGCTGGTGTTTGCTAGGCTGGACAGGATTCTTATGTCATCGGAGTGGGAAGGATTATTTCCAGCTATTGAACAATCTTCTTTAGTCTCGCATTCTTCTGATCATTGTCCCATCCTTTTGAACTATCATTCTCACTTCAAGCATTCAAGGATTTTTAGATTCGAGAATTGGTGGCTTAAAAAAATGGTTTTGGATGATCTTGTTAGAAGCAATTGGGTGAGCATTCAAAATGATTTAGACTCTGCATTCAAATTGGGTGAGCATTGAACTTAAGAAGGCTTAGATTTGCCCTTAAAAAATGGGCCTGGTCAAGGAAAATCTCAAATAAGGAGCTGCAGCTGAGGCTATTTTACATGATTTTGGAGATTCTGAATTTAAAGCAGGAAGGTTATGGTCTCTCTATGGATGAATTTGAGGCCAGGCGGATTCTCAAAACCAATTTGGATGAAATCCATGGGAAGGAAGAGATTTTTGGGCACCAATGCTCCAAAGTTCAATGGTTGAAGGAAGGAGATCGAAACATTGAATATTTTCATAAGGTTGTGTCTTGTCATAAAAGAAGAAATCTAATTTCCAGTATTATGGAGAAAGGGGTGGAGCTAATAGTATTGGGGGATATTTCTAAAGCTTTTTATTGCTTCTTTAAAGGGTTATTTGGCACACCTTCTTATTCTCCTCTTGCTATGAATTGGCATTTAATTTTTGATGGGGAACATCAATGTAAGCTGAACTCTTTGGTTGGGGACTTTACCATGGAGGAAATTAAAAGTGCCTTCTTCTCCTTCCTTGGGTAACAATCTCCTAGATTTGATGGATTCTCATTTGCATTCTTCCAGAGATATTGGGAGGTAATTAAAGAGGATTTATTGATCCTTCTCCATGATTTTCATAGTGAAAAGCTTGATTTAGATATATTAAATTATGCTTTCATTGCATTGATACCGAAAAAAGATGGCTCCCTCTCAGCAAGAGATTTTAGGTCCATCAGTTTGTTGAATCATTTATATAAACTCTTTATGAAGATTCTAGCAAGGCATTTGGCTCCTATGCTGTCAGGACTAATTGATGACACCCAGTCAGCATTTATCAAAGGGCGATCCATTTTTTAGAACCTTCTCACTGCTCATGAGATGTTGTCCTACTATAAGAAATCAGGGTACAAAGGGATTCTCTGCAAGTTAGATTTTGAAAAGGCATTTGATAAGGTGAAGTGGCAGTTTCTTTTGGCAATCTTGAATGCTAGAGGTTTTCCCTAAAAAATGGATGAGAATTAGGTCTCCCTTATGCTTTCTTCATCTTCTATAGTTGTGTTAGTCAATGGAATGCCTAGCAATTGGATGAAATGTGTTGACCCCATGATTGATTTTGATAATCGTCAAACTTTGAGTATTTAAGTATATAACCATGTATTTTAAAAGTGAATGTAGGTCTTTTTAGGTATTCAAATTGAAGAAATTAATCCAAGAAAAGATCCACATAAAAATCACCAAGTCAAGAGCTTCAAAGAAATTGAATTGATAAATATCCTTGAAGAAGAGCAAAATCATAATTACACTAAGTTAGAAGAAAATATGTTTTGAAAGCCTCAAGAGCAACTAGAGATAATTTTTGATCTTTTTGAGGTAATTTCATATTTTTTAGATGTTAGTTTTGGAAGAAAATCAAGTTTTAGCAAAAGAATCAATCCTAAGGACGACCCCTAGGTCATCTTCTTTTGTAATGGACAGCTTGGCATGCTTTGGCATATTGTTTTTGTATGGCATAACAAAAGGGTTGACCCATGGGTTGACCCCTGGATCGATCTCTATTGCATAAAAATAAAAAATAGAAGCTGAATTTTTGAGTGCAGTCTAAGTGCTGACATCTGAGCACAAGGTGTCGACCCCAGATCATAAGATGTCGACCCTAGATTAAAAAGTATCAACCCCTATAGAAAAAGTATTGACCCCAATATCAGGATAGACTGCAACGACTAGTTTTTTGCACTTTTTCAATGGGCCCTTTTCATTCCAAACGACTAGTTCAAGCCCTCCAATAGTTCAAACTCTCTCTCCAGCTATTGTGAAGACTATTTAAAGATGGAGAATCAAAAGAAAAAGAAGAGAAGTTGATTCAAAGTAGAAAATATTCAAATTATGAGGTTTATTGAATATCTAAAGAAAAAGAGAGAAAAAAGATGACTTTGTGCATCAAATTCAGAGAGCTTTCAAGTGTGATTATCCTCAGTCATTCAAGCTTTCTCACAGCCTTCAAAGAAGAGAATACAAAGCTTCAAGAGCCATCTTTTAGTCTCTCCATTAAAATTCAAAAAAAGTTTTTTTTCTTTTTATTTTTATGCTAAATTCTTATACTTGTATTTTTGTTTCTTTACAAGTTTCTTTGGGAGAAAGAAACTTGAGATATAGGCAGGTCCACACTGGTAATTGGATGGTGTAAAGATTATGGTTGGTGCTCCTAGGTTAAAACCATCTAGGTTGATTGTAAATCCAAAAAACTATCGGTATAGGATTATAGTTGGTGAGCCCGGCAAAATCAACTGAATTTATTTATGATCCCGGGTTAAAACAAATGTATTATAATCTAGGAATTATAATGAAACTCCTAAGAGAATAGCTTGGGGAGTGGACGTAGGAGCGGATTGCTCTGAACCACTATAAAATCTTTGTGTGTCTGTATTATATTTCCTTCTCCATTGCTTTACGTATCTTGTATATTTTAAATTGCTAATCATTTGCTGATTTAGTTTTAACTCTTGCTTAAACTCATTCACATTTGATTCTGTTGCATACACTATTAAATTTTTATTAAATTGAATTAAGATAAGTTTGGCACATAATTATTTCAAGCTAAATTTGGCAAAAATTTTATAAACCTAATTCACCCCCCCTTTTGGGTTGTTACCTCTGGACAATAAGTAGTATTAGAGTAGGTGCTCTGTTATTAATTATTAACCTAACCATCAAGAGTCAAAAATCATAGCAATCCAAAATGGAATCTTTGTTTAATGAAGGCCATTTCATTGATCGACCCCCATTATTTGATGGTTCAAATTATACTTATTGGAAAGCTAGGATAAAAATCTTCATTCTAGTACATGACTATAATCTATGGAAGATTATTGCCAATGGCCCTCATACACAAAATACATCATTTATTGATAGAGAATCAATGCATCTAAATGCTAAGATCTTGAACATTCTTTATTGCTCCTTAGACTTAAATGTATTTAATGCAATTTCTTCATGTATTTCAGCAAAACATGTATGGGAAAAAATGAAAAGAATTTATGAGGGAGCAAATCAAAAAAATAAATCAAGCTTCCGAGAAGTTAAAGAAGCTCACCCCAACTTATACCTCATGACTCATGAGAATAAAAAGAAGATGAAGAAGAAAAAATAAAAGAAAAAGAAAGCATTAATTAAGAGGAGCAAAGCAAAGAAATGAGAAATGAAAAGGAGGAAGAAAGTACTATAAATTTTTGCCTCATGACCAATGAAGATGAGGTAAATTCAAAAAATTCTTTCTAATTTATATTTAATAAATTATATGAAGCCTTTAATGAGTTAATGGATGAATTTAAAAAATTAAGACTAAAAAATAAAGAATTCAAAAAGTCAAATCTTCTCTTAGCAAATGAAAAGAGTAATGTCTTATTAGAAAAGAAAGATATTTTGAAAGAAAATAATGCTTTGGCTAAAAAAAAAAAGCACTTCTTAAATTTGAAAAATCTTTAGTTGAAGAAAACATTAAGCTGTAAATGAAATTAGAAAGATCAAAATTTTATATTGAAGAAAAAGAAAATTTGTTGAAAGAAAAGAAATTTTTTTTGGAAGAAAATACCAACCTAAAAAAAAAAGAGTGAAAACTTGAAGCCTATGCTTGAAAAATTTATAATTAGATCTCAAAAGCTTCAAGCAATTTTAGATAATTAAAAATCTATTTTTGATAAAGCAGGAATTGATTATAATTCTTTGAGAAAATAGATATTTATCAAAAATATATTTAACAAAGCTTCATTTGAAAATTATTCAATTATATGTTTTAAATTTAACAAAGTAGGCCATAAAATTTTAAAATATAATTTTAAAAGAATTGACCATACTTTGGTTAGGCAAATTTTGATTTCAAAAGGAATCTTGAGCACTAACTCCTATAAATCCAAGATGATTTAGATACCAAAAATCATTAAGTGATCTTGTAGGTGCACCTAAGATCCGAATGAAATGAAAGAAAAAAATTTTAATGGATGCCTTGAAAATGAAAAGAGATAGGTATTGATGTATGGTATAATCTAAACTTTTCTTATATCATACCATCAATGATTGTTAAAGTTATTTTGATTAAATCTATTCACTTTAATATAATTTTATATTATGTTTACTTGCTTGAAATTCTTTTCATATATTAGTAAGATTAGTATGATTGATTGATTTTGATGATTTGAATTCTTTAATTTTAAAGATCAATATGCTCTCCTCTAAGTATCATATTATGATATGAATTAAAATTATTTTAAAATTCAACATAATATAATAGCTTCCCCATATTAATTTTGTAATTGATAAACTTAAATTAAAAGATGCTTAATTGGATATGAATATTTTTGAATTGCTGAACATGCAAGTAAAACTAAGTTTGATATTCTCCCATAAAATGTTAAATTATTAAAATTATAATAAAAATTAGTATGAAATAAATACTTAAAGACATGACATCAATTATAAAATTCAAAATGCTTGACGTATTAAGTTGCATTGTATTTTAGATTAACCCCTGAGGATTTAAAATTTCATAATTAGATCAACACATAGAGCCAATATCTAGATTCCTCTCATTTTAACATCAATTAATTTTGTCCTCCAACTTAAAGAATGCCTTTTGTTGGTACAGAATTAGGTTGACGCCAGATCGAGCTGGAGTTGAGGAAGAAGGGATCGCCGTCGGTGACCTACAAAATAAAGTTCTGTCTGGAGTCAGTGGTGGTGGCTCTGGTAGGATCCTCTGACGATCAAGTCAGCTCTTTTGGCCAATAGAAATGGAGTGCTCATGAAAGAATTCAGCAGAATTTTTGGAAAGGAGAAGAGAGTGATGCATGCTAATCTATAGCTATGGTAAGTGCACCAGTTGATCAAGTAATAAAGTAAATAAGTAGAGTATCGTCCCTAGAGGATTGAAAAATAAGTACTAAAAAGCTCTTGCCTATGCTTTATTTAAAAGACCAATTTATGAGAATAAGAAATTAAAGAATAAAATAAAAAATAATTAAAAATTTTAAGAAAATTGAGAGTGTAATTATTAGGGTTTTAAACTTAAGAGCAATGTATTACTAAGGCATTTGGATTCACCAACTCGGTCAATACAATATTCAGGTTATTAGATTAATTTTATTTCATGTGATGGTTGAGTTTTCTAGTTTATTCACTACCCTTTGGTCCAGGCGTAGCAAAACTATCAATATTTATTAATTATCCTTTGGTTCAGTTGTAATTTAAATAAATATTAATACATTAAGTTTTGTGAAATCCTCTAATTAAAATACGTTGCATCCAAAGCACACTAAAATTTTTGCATGTATATGAATTCTAATTTGATTCATAATACAAGGTATATAATCAAAAAGCAATAACATAGATGTACTTGATCCGTAACATCTATGTTCATCAGATCAATTAGAAGATGGCCAGTAATCTAAAAGCATTAAGATCAGATTTATATACTCCTCATGAATAAAATTTAAAATTAAAAATAATTCATACTGAATATTGCATCAAAAGAGTGGCTACACCTTAGCCTTAGTAAAAGAAAATTTAGTTCATGATAACAAGTTCAAAAATAGCAAATAAAATAAAAAGTATAAAGAAATTAGACTATTTGATTGCTGAAATTGATTGTCCGTTGCTCTTGGTGTGGAAAACTTAGTGAAGAAGAAGAGAAGCTCCTTGATCGATGTCTTGATCATCGGAAGAAGAAAAGAATATAAAAAATAAAAGTCCTTTCTTTCCTTTCTCTCAAAAATCTTTCTTCTCTTTCTGCCTCTCTCTTCTTTTTCTCCCTCTCTCTTCTCTTTCTCTTCTTTTTCTTTTTTTCTCTTTCTTTTTCTTCTTTCTGTCTCCTTTTTTTTCTTTCTCGATAACAGCAGGTAGCCCTTTTAAATAATCTGGGTGATCTCTCCCACCAAAATCTTATTGAAATCAGGTTTAAAACTCTCAAAATAACTCAAAAAGAGTCCTAGATTAATTCTAACCGTTGGATGTCGATCAAACGATCAAAAAATCACTCAAAAATCATCTTAAAATTTTAAATCAAGTCAGAATTTATTTGGACCATCGGATCAGCCTTGAAGATCAAATTTGGGCCATCAGATCGTGCATAGAGAAGCCTCTGATTCTTAGTTTTAAAGTTGGGATGAATCTCAGCCATTGGATCTCGACCAGGAGCTGCATCTGCCATTTGTTAGTGCATGCATTTCGGCCATCCGATCAAATCTCAGTGAAAGGCGCCCGTCGGATCAGACAGAATTCTCAAATTATCCTCTATAGACCATGTGTGAGCTCGGTGTTGCATGGACCGCCGCATTCTTCAGTCAATCGGAGTGCACTTCTCCATGTAAAATCCCCAAAATGCCCTCCAAATGGTCTACCATGTACCACAAAAAATATTGATGTCAGCATTGCATCAGCAGGTCGGTCTGCTGGGTGCGGTCGGATTGGACGATCTGCTGAGCCAATTTTTCTGAACTGATTTGAGCCGGACCAGCTTTTTTTTTAAAAAATTCAATTTCAGGCTCGTTTGAAGTTTGTTTTGCCTGAAATTTATTTTATCTGAACCAAAAAAATAAGATCTTCATATTGGTGGTCTTCTTTCCTACAAAAGATTAACAAAAGTATCAATTTCTAAAAAATAAATTAATTTATTTATAATTTAATATTTTTATTAGTATATTTTCACCACTTATCACACCCCCCAACTTAGTCATTGCTAGTCCCTTAGCAATGTTTTATTTAATACCATGTTTCAATAAGATTATCCATCAAAAAGATAAAATCTAGGATTAAAGGTCAAAAAGTTTAGAAAATACTGCTAACTAAGCATTGAGCTTCAGAAGCAAATTTTTCAGTCAATACAATTAAAAACTTTCTTAGAGTACATCAAAGATCTATAGCACTTGTGTTCATGATGACTAACTTTAGCATTTCAGTATTAAATTAAAAGAACAAAAGTATCCTCTCTTATCACCTATTTTGGTCAATTTTCTATACATTCTCAATTTTATACTCATGAATTAAGGTAGCTTTCACACTGCCTTTTTCTTTTTTTTTCTTTTTTTTTTTTTTTTTTACTGTGCTGAGCATCCTGGCCTTTCCTTCACCGTTTTACATGAATTTTCACACTTGACCTAGGTGCAGAGACCCAGTTACTAGGCTTTGGGCAATCCACATATACTCTGTCTTTTGCACTTTATTTATAGGCAGGTAGCTCTTTCCTTAAATTCAAGTTTTTTTGATTAGAATGTATATTAATTATCAATTTTTAGTGATAATTGAATCCTCAGTTGGCCTTATAATCAATACCTACTTTGCCTTGTTAGTGTGCATGTGCAATTAGAAAGTGCTAATAGTCTTTTAATGACCTAAGTAGGCTGCTAAAAGTTGACCAACTAATCTACTTCTTTAACTCATTACATTCATTAGCAAATAATTCTATCTTTTATCACTTATCCAGTTTATCTTGCTCAAGATTTTCTTCTTGACACATGATTTTTTTTTTTTTAAATTTATCCCCAACTTATTCTACATTGTCTTAATGGAGAAAGAAAAATAAAGGGTGCAATAAAGGATAGGAAAGGAATACACCTGATTTGGTTCAGTCTGGTTCTTTGGAGCTTTGAAATTTTGCTTGAGCTCTCATTGATTTTTTTCTGTAAAATTGAAAATACACACCAAAGTAGTAAAAGAGCAACAATAAATTACTAAAAAATAAAAGAAAAAAAAATGATCAAAACTAAAAAGAAAAGAAACAACCTATCTAGTAGTTCTGATTTATAGTCTTCAGCTTGACTTTCTTTGAGTTCTAAAGTGGATCAATCTGGTGCCACTTCAATTGGAATACTTTCATGTTTGATCGAGCCCTCTTTCAATTGGACATTGCTAGCTTTTATAGTCTCAAACCTATTTTCTATAGAATTCTCATATACTGAATTGTCAATAATATCAATTAGAAAACAAGTTTGATTATCATCAGGATGTTTAGTATCTTTGAAAACATTAAAAGTAACTTGTTCATCTTGGATTCTAAGAATTAATTTTTCTTGTTGAACATCTATTAAAGCTCCTCCAGTAGCTAAAAAGGGTCTCCCTAAAATAAGGGGTACATCATAATCTTCTTTCATATCAAGAACAATAAAATCAACAGGAAAAATAAACTTGTTTACCTTTACCAAGACATCCTCCACTATACCTCTTGGATATTTGATGGATCTATCGGCTAATTGAAGAGTAATAGTGGTAGGCTTTGGTTCTCCTAGACCCAGCTTCCTGAAAATAGAAAAAGGCATGAGATTAATACTTGCTCCTAAATCACATAAAACTTTATCAAAACTACAATCACCAATAATGCAAGGGGATAGTAAAACTCCCTGGATCTTTTAGCTTCTGTGGTAATTTATTTTGAAGTATTGCTGAGCATTCTTCATTCAAATTTATTCTCTCATGCTCCTTCAGCTTTTTCTTATTTGTTAAGGATTTCTTTGAGAAACTTGGCATACCTGGGCATTTGAGTAATAGCATCTACAAAAGGAATATTAATATGTAAATTCTTTAAAATTTTGAAAAAGTTAGAAAATTTCTTATCTGGATGCTGTATTTGTCTCTCTGGGAATGGTAGTGGCGGCACGTAGGGCTTCACATTTGGATCAGCAAACTGTATACCTGGAGACCATCCATCTGCTGGTTGTTTTGGTGACTGACGAATTTTAGTTGATGGTTCCTTATTTGTAGTTGGCTCTTCAGTCTCTTTCTTCTGATGTGGCTCCTCCAGCTTTGTACCACTTCTTAGGGTGATAGCATTGACTTGCTCCCTTGGATTGGTCTCCGTGTTGCTGGGCAAGGATCCCTGAGGTCTCTCGGAGATTATCTTAGCCATTTGACCTATTTGCATCTCCAAGTTTCGAATTGCTGCTGCTTGGTCCTGCCTAAGTTTGGCTTCTAAATTTTTTATAGTTGCTTCTTGGTTTTGCATAAATTTGACCATCAGCTCTTCCATGTTGGACTTCTTTTCAGGTACTTGGAATCTCGGGGGTGGCTGTTGTGCTGCATTTTGATTGCTCCATGAGAAATTTGGGTGCTGCCTCCACCCTTGATTGTATGTGTTGGAGTAGGGATTGTTTTGTTGCGGCCTAAAAAAATTACCAACATAATTAGCTGTATCAGTTGCTTTTAGCAAAAGGATTACCTATCTGACAATTGCTCGTATCGTGTCCTCCTCCACACAGGTCACAGGTGATGCTCTGAATATGCATAGCTGTTCCCTTTAAGTTGTTGACTTTGGCTCTAAGGGCTGCAATTTTAGCTTAGTAAGGTTGGCACGCAATCTACTCCCTGCACAGCTGCTAGGTCTTTTTGGCATCATGCATTCTGTCTGCCACTGATAGCTATTTGATGCCATCTCATCGATCAGATCGAAGGCTTCTTCCTTCATTTTTCGATTAATGGTTCCTCCTGCTGCTGCATCAATCATAGAATGATTAGTAGGAGATAAACCATTATAGAAAGTTTGTACCTAAAGCCATACGGGTAGTTGATGATGTGGACATCTCCTCAGTAGTTCCTTGAAATGCTCCCAAGCCTCATATAGTGTCTCCATGTCCATCTGCATAAAAGAAGTGATATCGTTGCGCATCTTGGCAGTCTTGGAAGGTGGAAAGTACTTGGCTAAGAATTTTTGGGCTAGGACATCCCAAGTTATGATAGAACCTGCAAGGAAGAGAATGAAAGCCAACTTTTAGCTTTGTCCCATAAAGAGAAAGAAAATAACCTTAATCTAATAGCATCATCCGACACCCCATTAATTTTAAAAGTATCACAAAGTTCAAGAAAGTTAGAAATATGGGCATTCGGATCATCATGCACGTGTCCACTGAATTGGACAGTTGATTGAATCATCTGGATCATCGTCGATTTTATTTTGAAGTTGTTTGCTCGTACAGGCGGTCTCCTGATGCTCGAAGCTGCATCGGCTATAGATGGTGTGATGTAATCATTTAATGGATGATGTACTGGTCGAATAGCTTCATGCTGTCCTTCGATCGCCATATCCAATCCTAGATTGATGTCGTTAGGATCTTCAGCTGCCATGTTTCTTTCTTGTTGTAGTCTTCTAATGGTTCTTTCAATTTTTGGATCTAAAGGTAGTAAGTTACTATGTCCAGTACGTGTCATGCACTGAACAAATTTTTTTTAAAAAAATAATAAAAATTAAAAATAAAATTTCTAAAGTAAAGCTAGGATCAAAATTTTAATATTATTTTAGACACAATCCCCGACAACGGCGCCAAAAACTTGATGCATGCTAATCTTATAGCTATGGCAAGTGCACCAGTCGATCAAGTAATAAAGTGAATGAGTAGAGTATCATCCCTAGAGGATTGAAAAATAAGTACTGAAAAGCTCTTTCCTATGCTTTATTTAGAAGATCGATTTATGAGAATAAGAAATTAAAGAATAAAATAAAAAAATAATTAAAAATTTTTAAGGAAATAGAGAGAGTGTAAATTATTAGGGTTTTAAATTTAAGAGCAATGGATTACTAAGGCAATCGGTTCACCAACTCAGTCAATACAATATTCAGATTATTTAGATTAATTTTATTTCATGTGACGGTGGAGTCTCCTAATTTATTCACTACCCTTTGGTCCAGGCATAGCAAAACTATCAATATTTATTAATTATCCTTTGGTCCAGGTGTAATTTAAATAAATATTAATGCATTAAGTTTTGTGAAACCCTCTAATTAAAATACGCTGCATCCAAAGCGCACTAAAATTCCCGCATGCATATGAATTCTAATTTGATTCATAATACAAGGTATATAATCAAGAAGCAATAACATAGATGTACTTGATCCGTAACATCTATGTTCATCAGATCAATTAGAAGATGGTCAGTAATCTAAAAGCATTAAGATCAGATTTATATACTCCTCATGAATAAAATTTAAAACTAAAAATAATTCATACTGAATATTGCATCAAAAGAGTGGCTACACTTTAGCCTTAGTAATAGAAAATTTAGTTCATGATAACAAGTTCAAAAACATCAAATAAAATAAAAAGCATAAAGAAATTAGACTGTTTGATTGCTGAAATTGATTGTCCGTTGCTCTTGATGTGGAAAACTTGGTGAAGAAGAAGAGAAGCTCCTTGATCGATGTCTTAATTGTCGGAAGAAGAAAAGAATATAAAAATTAAAAGTCCTTTCTTTTCCTTCTCTCAAAAATCTCTCTTCTCTTTCTGCCTCTCTCTTCTCACTCTTCTTTTTCTTTTTTTCTCTTTTTTTTTATCTTCTTTCTATCTCCTTTTTTTCTTTCTCAGCAACAGCAGGTAGCCCTTTTAAATAATCTAGGTGATCTCTCCCACTAAAATCCTATTAAAATTAGGTTTAAAACTCTCAAAATAACTCAAAAAGAGTTTTGGATCAATTCTAACCATTGGATGTTGATCAAATGATCCAAAAATTACTCAAAAATCATCTTAAAATTTTAAATCAAGTCAGAATTCATTTGGACCATCGGATCAGCCTTGAAGATCAAATTTGGGCCGTCAGTGAAGGAAAATCCTGATTTCCTGGATCAGGTTCGTTTAGATTTGATCGGATCAAGAGATATATTTCAAAATTTTTTTCTTTAATCTAAATTAGATTTGAGATGTTCAAATCTGATTTATGTTATTCTAATAATCAAAATAAAATATAGATAAATTAAATCAAATTTAATTTATCTTGATGTAGGGTAATCCTATTACCCGTTGATGATCCTATAAGCAGCGGAAGGTTCTGGGTCTAGCCACGCAAGTGTCTGGCCTCTACCGATATCCACTCAGATTGGATCTGGAGATCCTCTTCTTCTCTATCATGTTTCCAAAAATTAGGTCTGAATCTGATTTGGAGGATCTTCAAAACAACTTTCGAAGATCAGCAGTTGTCCTTTGCAGTAGCGCAACCTTCTAGCTTTCTGTCGCCTTTCTCTTGCCTAGATTGCACCAACTAAGATCCCAAACTACTTTAGGCATGGAGAGGAGAGGGAGATGATGGACTTGGCATGGAGGAGGAAGAGAGAGGCAGCCTTGGGGTGTTGTGAATTATTTTTAGATACTCCTTGAGTTGGGCATAGGGTCTTATTTATAGACTATGCATGATCCAACTCCTCTTCATCCCAACCAATCATAACTCTTTGTGAAATTAGATCTAAATCTGATTGGTGAGAATAGAGTTCCGTGGATTCATCCTTAGATGGTGCCTAAGATCAGTCAAAGTTGGTTCTTAGGAGGAGTCTAATCGGAATCCAAAAAGGAGATGGAGTCCCTGTCCAATAGGGACTCCTGGGCGCCTCCTGCTTGGCGTGCGCCCTCCTCCTTGCCAGCTTCTGGCAGGGGGACAAGCCCCCACCAGCTCTCCAATAGGTGCATGACACGTGGATAGAAGTCAAAGTGTCAATGGTCAATATTTGACCAGTCAAAGATCAACTTTTGACCAAAGTCAAAGGACGAGAAATGGTAGGTGACCAAAAATGGCAGGTATTGTCTTACAAAATAAGACAACCCTTTTCTGATCTGGACAGGCTCCATTCAGACCAAATGAAGGACTCTTATCGAGCACAAACTTCTTTGGCTCAGTCAGGACAACTATTTATGAAAGTAAAAGAAGAACGTTTAGGTTCAATCGAGTGCTAGCACGATTTTCTTGAACATAATTGAATCTCATTCAGATCAATTGAACTGGATCAGTTTAATTAATGATCATCAAATTCAAACCCTTATTTGTGTGATCCAGTTAGGTTCAGTTCTGTATGGTAATGAGATATGTCATTAATCTCTATCATCGACATCATCGAAACTCCTTTCGATGGATCAGAACTCTTTTGAATTTTGAACAGCTAGAACTAATGATCATCTAATTCAATTCTAATTGCTCTCAAAATCCACCAGTGACACCTAGCAGTATATGGTGGCAACCATTAGAGCTGAATGCAAACCTCTTGGTGCAGCTACCTGGGTGATTAAGTTCTTCTATCTTGAGCCCCGATCAGATTAGGATTAAGGTGAAATCGTCAAACCCAAGTTTCTGTCAGTATTGATGTAATCGTTCAATTCAAGTTTCGATATGAAACTAAATAGAAAGCTCTTTCTATTATTCACTTTGCAATGGCCATGGGCTTTTGGACTTGATTGTCATGATCATCATAGGGCTGCTCCTCTACACCGAGTAGATGATTCCATCTTGAAGGCAATCCAGTTCCTACAATGAAACATGCTATAGCCAACATACACCTAGGATTCTGAAATGGCTAGGAGACTGAGTTATGGTGTAGTCAAACTATAACACCCTCAAGGTGAACTATCGATGCACTTTAGTCAAAGAACCAGATACACCAACTGCAGCATCGAGTCAGTCATTGATGAGAAGGTAGACTTTCCTTAATGACTACTTGAGGTGGGTCAGTGTGCCCTCGTTCTCTTAACGAGTACCTATTACTCTCGCTCCGATGTTTCTACACCGTAGACTCAAGACTCATCTACAAAAGAGAAGCGATTGTATACCAACCTTTCGGATCAATCACCATCCTCATGATGATCCTATGGTCGGGAGCATTTTATGAGTTAATAATGATATTCATGTCTTAAATTTTCAACTCTTGAAAATATGAATTATCATTACCATTAACTCAAAGGAGTGTATCACAGACACTAAATACACATTTATGATAGAAAATAACCCATTTTATTGATTATAGTTAAAATTATAATTTTGCCCCTAGAAGTGTATTACAAGTGTCAGCCAATTCTGGCTTCTAGGGCACATATATCTAACAATCTCTCACTTGTCCTAAAGTCAATTGGCTACAAGTCTAAGTCCCATCTTCTTAAGGTGGGCTTCGATCTTCTGCTGGCCCAATGGCTTTGTAAGCGGGTCTATCATATTGTCTGTAGAGTCGACTCTCTTGACCTCGACGTAACCCTTCTCGAGGTAATCGCGAATGAGGTGGTATCGTCGCTCAATGTGCTTGAATTTTTGGTGAGACCTCAGCTCCTTAGCAAGGGCTATGGTGCCATTGTTGTTGTAGTATAGAGGAATGACATCTGATGGCATTACTCCGATTTCTACAGTAAACTTCTTGTACCAGAATGCTTCCTTTGCAGCGCTCTGATGCAGCGATATAATTCTACTTCCATGGTGAATCTGCTATCATGATTGTCTTGAAAATCTTTTAGGCTGATAGCAACCAGCATTGTAGCACAAACAGAACTCTCAAGAATGTCGAGTTTCGAAATTCATCTACATCGGACATGAAATCATAAGTCTATGTATCCTGGACTTGGAGTTTCTCCGTTATCCAAAGACACAACATCAATATCTTTAGTTCTTTTTAAGTACTTAAGGATACATTTCATAGAAGTCCAGTGTTCTTCATCTGTATTTGACTGATATGTGCTTGTGACACTCACAGCATGGGCTATATCAGGTCATGTACATAGCATAGCATACATGAGGCTCCCAACTATTGTAGAAGCAATAAGGGATCTTGCTCATGCATTCTATTTTCTCAGGTGTGCTAAGGGCACATCTTCTTAGAAAAAGATGAATACCATGTCTGGAGGGTATTAATCCTCTCTTAGAGGTTTCCATACTAAACCTCTTTAGTACTTCTTCTATGTACATCTTCTTGTGAAAGTCCTAGCATCCTATTCGGTCTATCCTATAGACCTTAATCCTAGAGTGAAGGATGCTTCACTTAGGGTCTTTCAATGGAATTTTTCTTGGACAACCATATTTTTGACTGTCGTCAACAATGTGAATATCATTTCCAATAAGGAGGATGTCATCCATGTATAATAACGAGGAAGACAACAGTGCTCCCACTGACCTTTTTGAAGATACACGGTTTCTCTTCATTTTTGATGAAACCAAAACATTTGATCAATCATTGAAATGAGTATTCCAGCTCTGAGATGCCTTGTTAAGTCCATATATGGACCTTTGCAGCTTGCAACCTTGTGATCAGTAATCAATGGATTGTGAAAATCTAGTGGCTTTTCCATATAGATATCTTCCTTAAGATATCCATTCAAGAAATGTCGTTTTCACGTCCATTTGCCATATTTCATAAATCGAAATAGGCTTGCAACGGCAAAGCAAATGTGCGGAGGGATTTTAGGCATAGCCACTAGAAAAAAGGTATCCTGATAGTCAATAGCCTTCGCATTGACTATAACACTTTGCCAGCTAGTCTAGACTTAAATGTCTCCACATTCTCATTTGCACCAATCTTTTCTTGAAGATCCATTTACAACAATAGGTACTATACCTTTCGGTGGATCTACGAAAGGTCCAGACTTGGTTCGAGTGCATCGAGTCAATTTCTGACTGCATTTACTCTAGCCATTTTTTTCGGAGTCCGATATCTGATATCGCCTATGTTGTAGTTTTGGGGATCATTACCATGAGCACCATTAATACCTACGGAGAGAATATTTTCTCTACTTCTCTGAAATAATACCTTAATATCTTAGGGTGGATGGAAAATTCTTCCGATCTACAAGGTGAGGAGGTAGTGTTCTATTTGGCTCAAATCTGATTTGGTTTCGCAATTGATCTTAGCTCGTTGTACTTGTTGGAAGACTTTCTCATCAAGCTTAATTCTGCTTTCTAATTGCCGCTAATCTTGAATAAACTATTTTTTCTAGAAGATGGCATGTCGACTCACAATCACATTGTTGTCTTCTGATGTAGATGAGTTTCCTAAGGACTCTTTTAGATATCTAATGAAATCGAGCTCTTGAAGGACCTAAACTCTAACTTGTTCCGCTTGTTATCTTTTGACATGAGCCCAGACAACCCCAATTCTGAGATGATCAGACTTAGTTTTCTTACATGCCATATCTCATACGGTGTGGTAGGAACGATTTTAGGGGGAACCTATTCAGTAGATAAAATTAGAAGTTAACAATGAGTGTTCCTCGAAGAATCAGGAGGTACGAAGCTCATCATGGAATGGACCATATCCAATAGAGTTCGATTCTTCCATTTTGAAATTCGTTGAGTTGAGGTGTTTCCTGGTGGAGTCCATTGAGAAGACTATGCCATTTTCCTTGAGATAGTCTAAGAATTTTCGGCTAAGTTATTCACTCTCTCGATTTGATCGAAGACTTTAATGGTATTTTTTAGTTTTTTTCTACTTCATTGTCTGAATTCTTTGAACTTTCAAAAGCTTCAGACTTGTGTTTCTATAGATACACGATATCCATACCTAGACAGATCATCGATAAGGTAATAAGTAGACAAAATTACTCTAGCCGGCACATCAAATAGGCCGCACAATCAGTATGTATAAAGCAAGGAGGTTTGTGGCCCTTTCTCTCATATCTACAAAAGGAGTTTTTAGTCATTTTGCCTTGAAGACAAGATTCACAAGTTGGATATGGCTCGAAAGTCAATGGACTCAATAGCCCATTTTTTCTCCAATTTGTTGATTCCTATCTTCTTGCTATATGACCTATATCTAGGTGCCATAGATACCTATCATTTGGACTATCTCTAGATCGTATTGGGCATTCAACTGTTTTGCTCGATAGTTAGACAGATACATCAATAGTAGCTGATAAAGACCGTTAATAAGGAATCATTTGCAATTTTATTTCTTTCATTAAAGAATATTACAATGATCCTTAAAGAAGGTAATCACATAGCCTCTTCAGTGCTATGCATGAAATAGAAATCAAATTCCTTTGCTAGTTGCAGGCACTAATATAGTCTTTCAAAATTAAGTCTAAACCAGATGGTCGAAGAGAGTATGTTTCCACCGCCACTT